>PUQB01000026.1:669530-898562 GCA_003024785.1 Selaginella tamariscina
ATGACGAGATACGGTATACGGCCCGGGGTGGAGCATTATACGTGTATGGTAGACATGTTGGGAAGGGTTAACAGGCTGCAAGAGGCACTGGTGGTTCTTAATGGTATGCCCTTTGATGCCCACGCGTGGATGAGTTTCTTAGGGGCGTGTAGGAAATGGAGCTGTGTTAAAATGGCCAAGGTTGCATTCGATACGTTGGTTGCTCATAATGAGGACGTGGCGGCCGCGTATGTGTTGATGGGAAATGTATACAGAAGGCTAGGCATGCAACAGCAGGAAGAAGAAGATTTCCACCAGGAGAGCAATGTAAGAAAATACACATTCTAGAAGTTAGACGTGTGTGTGTGTGTGTGTGAGAGAGAGAGAGAGAGAGAGAGAGAGAGGGAGAGGGAGAGGGAGAGAGGGGGAGAGAGGGGAGAGAGAGAGGTGGGGGAGAGAGTGAAAGGAGAGAGAGATAGAGAGAGGGGAGGAGAGAGGGGGGGAGAGAGGTGAGAGAGGGAGAGAGAGGGGGGGGGGTGTGGGGAGAGAGGAGAGGGGGAGGAGAGAGAGAGAGAGAGAGAGAGAGAGAGATGGTTCAAACAGCATCTGAGCCCAGAAACACATTAGATTCAATGTGTGTGTGTGTGTGTGAGTGTGGTGTGAGAGAGAGAGAGAGGGTTTCATATGGTTCAAATAGCATCTGAGCCCAGAAATACATTGGATTCAATGTGTGTGTGTGTGTGTGTGTGCGCATGCGTGCGCGTGCGAGAAACACAATCTTTTATTATATATACATTAACGTTTATAATTATATTATTTAATTTATATATAGAAGCAATTCTTGATGCTACCTGTGGTCTCTAGTCCCTTCTAGAGTGTATTGGATATTGCAAAGAGACCGTTAGAGAAAATATATTTAAATATTGACTAGCCACGACGTGGCAATGACATCGACATGTCATCCACGAGGAGCCATTCGGGGCATGCCACGTTGTTACCGGACATGCCTGATATTCGTAGGAATCGTGTTCAACCACAAATTTCTAGGGTTAATACAGGGGATGTTCTTGTCTGGCGGCGGAGCGCGATCAAGCAGCGGCTGAGTGCGGAAGATCGATTGTAGTAGGTAAGCGCCTTCATAGATGCAGACGATGCTCTTCTTTTGAAGAAATCTGTGTAGAAATCCGTGATTAATCCATTAGCTAGGGTCTACTAAGGGGCAAAGCGGGCTTAGATGGAAATATTGATCCCGAGATCAGAATGCAGATCGATTTAATTGCGGATAGGGTATAGAAGGGAAATATCCACACAGGAATCGTATGCCACAGTATCTTCTTCTGCCTCAGGGTTCAGTGAATTATTTTGTGAAGAATACCTTTCCCTATTGTCGACGTACTTTGTGGGTTGACCGAACTAGGCTTTCCCCATTCACCACGTATTCGGAAAACATATGAGCGACTCGGAGGAATGGCTTATCCGCAAAAATCGGTGTGGGATTCAATCATATTCAGTAGTGCAATCGGATGTGATGTAAGTTATAAATATATTAAGTTGAATGCTCTCTCTCTCTCTCTCTCTCTCTCACACACACACACACACACACACACCGGTCTTAAACAAGCGTGTGTCGTGTGTACAGGACAGTGACTGTCACGTGAAGTGGTGGACCGTGAGAACGATGAAGATGCAGAAACAGAGCTTTTCTTCCAGTTTGCAAGAGACCTCCCTTGATCAAGTTATTTTTTGATCTGCCCCAAACCGATATGGTTTTTCGGTTCGCCAAAAACTCCACCGTCGTCAACTCCACGGACTCCTATGATTGCATGCCCTGGTGCCCCCAGCATCCGCACGTTAAGGTTCGTTCTTTATCAACCTCATATATAATATATATTATATATATATATATATATATATAGAGAGAGAGAGAGAGAGAGAGAGAGAGAGAGAGAGAGAGAGGAGAGAGAGAGAGAGAGAGATAGTTTGCACAGAACGTGACATTTATCTTATAACGTTTTGTAATTTATTTACTTCAGGTTTAAGGAGATGCTGAGACAGAACAGTTTAAGCGAAACAAGCTGCTTATGACGACGAACTTGAAGAGAACATATAGCAATTTTTTCTTTGATAAGCACTTCGATTTCCTCAGAGAAATCGGTCGAGGGTCATCAAGCAAGGTTAGCATTAGGTTTTATACACTGGCTATTTACACACACACACACACACACACACACACACACACACACACACACACATATATGATGATGTGTGTTATATACTCAGACATATATATATATATATCTACCAACAGGTTTTGGAGGCACGAGACGTTAGAAATGGAGGGCTGTGTGCAGTGAAAATAAGCTTGCAGCCCTTTTTCGCTCATGACGACAGAGAAAAGTTTCTGAGGGAAATACAAAGCGTCGCATGCTTCCGGAGCACCCCAACGTTGTCAAATATTATAGAGGCTGGCAGCAGGATGCTCACTTCCATATTCAAATGGAGCTTTGTGATGGTGGGAGCCTTCGGAATTACCTGGATTCCTTGATAGAACCACTCAACGAACCCAAGGTGTGTGCATTAATTTAAGAAAATGTTAACATTTGACAAGCTTTTGGCTGTTTCACATTTATATCATTCATATAAATTTAAAATACATATATTCGATTTGTATAATGATTTATTTACCCTTGTTATTCAGATTTGGTCTATTATCAACAGTTGGCGTCGGGTTTGGATCATATACACTCCCATGGTGTTCTCCATCTGGATATAAAGCCGGAGAAATTCTTCTCTCCAGCGAAGGTACTCTCTCTCTTCTCTCTCTCTCTTCTCTCTCTCTCTCTCTCTCTCTTCACACACACACACACCACACACACACGTTTTCAAAATTTTCATGTTTTTTGTTTATTTATTTAGCAATAGTCCTCTTTCTTTCACTTAGATATGCCACCATATTGTGATAATCATACACGTATGGTTTACATGTATGTAGTTACTATCCAGTGCAGACGGTCTAAGCCATCTCTCTCCACGCACACACACACATGCATATTATGTGACATGATTTTAGCAGGCACTTTTGAAGATAGGCGATTTTGGACTGGCCGTACAGAAGCAGAACCTGTACGACTGGGAGGAAGGTGACGGTGCATATCTGGCACCGGAGCTACTGAGGGACAACGAGCCAGGCCCGGAAGCAGACATGTTCAGCTTTGGTATGATGATATACGAAATAGCAACAGGCGAAGTTCCTCCTCGTCCCAACCCTGAGGTTGAGCCCACAGTGCTTCTACCTTCTTGTAGAACACCTCTACTTGGCAGCCTTATACAAGCTCTCCTCAAGCTTGACCCCTCTGAGAGGCCCACTGCTAAACAAGTTTTGAAATGGAGGGACTCTCCTAAAGAAGGCTCTTAATCAGGTAATCTTAATAATAAGAAATTTTTATTATATATATGTGTGTGTGTGTGTGTGTCTGTGTGTGTACACAACGTGCTTCTTATATATACCTTTATGTTATGTATAGCCACTCGACATATATAGAAAGTATAGAGATATAAACAACTTATCACTCATTTCAACACACACACACATACAGACACACACAAGTGCAAAGAGGTGTAAGATTGATCATTTTCTTGGGATTTCATAATCTTATTAATGTTTTTTTTTGTGGCAGGCAGAGCGGCTGCTATTCGTTATTTATACGACTGTATAGTACTTATTGTTGCAAGGTACTTAATCTGAAATTTTTCATAAATAATATTGTATCTTTTACTGTTATAATGTGCTGATATTGATTTCTATATTAAGCTGCACTATGGATGTTATCTTGTGTGTCATTATACGTCGTGTGTGAGCGAGAGAGAGTGTGTGTAACTTGCATCAATGGGCCATGTAGTAGTAAACAAATAGCTTTTAATTATTATTGGCTACAAACCAACACGCATATGCATATGTAGTATTGCGTGTATATACACAAATCGTGTACATGTGTAAACTATTATACTTTGTATTAGAGTTTCCAATAGATTTTTCGCCAATGTAAAATGCCACAAACTATACCCCAGAATAATATCTCTGCAATTAACACATACAAAATTCCCACTCTTTCTGAATGCCACACGTTGATAAAACATGCTTTTGAATCCAATTTACCTATTATAATATTAACATATTAGCAAGTGTGTATATCATAATGTGTGTGCGCGTGGGCGTTTGTGTGTGTCTGTGAGTGTGCATGTGTCTCTATGTCTATGTTGCATATATGTATATTTGCTTACAACCATTGTACATACATATGCACTAGGATATACACACTAATATGTGTGTGTGTGTGCGTGTACAGACCAGATTGTTGTCAGGGTCTTCCCAATACCAACCGTTAATAAAACCCGCAAAGATTCCTGATGCGGCCATCACAAACACAAACATTGCATTCATGCCCATCCACTGGAGCAGTAATGTTGGTTTTTTTATATCATACACATCTACCTGCAAAACAAGAAGCACACGTGTTTCTGTGTGTATATGTGAGCGTGCGTGCAGAAATACATACATATATTCAGTGTGTATGTGTGCAGGTAGAATACTTAAGTTGAACTATTGATCTTCTCTCTCTCTCTCTCTCTCTCTCTCTCTCTCTCTCTCTCTCTCTCTCTCTCTCTCTCTATATATATATATATATATATATATATATATATTATATGTATGTGTATGTATGTATACGCACACATACACACACTTCAAATACTCACAAACATGTACATAAATACACACAACACAAAGTTGATGAGACAAAGTAATGTGTATATATACATTGATGTGCATGATACTTAATCTGTGAAAGGAAAAAACAGCTTAATTACCACAACATAGAACAAGGAGAAGATCATTCCAGCGGCTCCAGCAGTGAAGCAAACGTAGCTGAAGCTGTATAGTTGCTTATTCATAGGAATTGCTGCAAAAAAATTAAATATAATAAGCATTGTGTGTACCTGTGTGCGTGCGTGCGTGCGTGTGTGTAGATATTAATATCTCACACTTAGTTTTACCATGAGTGAAGTGTAGAATTGTAGCTAATATCAAAAGCCCTGCAGCAGGCAATGCCCAGTGAAAAAGTCTTTGACGGCGACCCTGTAACATAATTAAACCTGTTTAAGATATGTGAAATCGCCATATTGTCTGTGTGGATGTGTGTCTGTGTCTGTCTGTCTGTCCCTCTCTCTCTACATATATATAGTGTTTATCGTAATAAGATAAATTATTACGAGCTTACAAGTTAATACTCATACGATAGTTTCACATGACAATACATACCTTGAAATGTATCAAAACGTGACCATAGTGGATTCCGATTATACAACTCAGTATAGCAGAAATTGAGCTAGTAAATATAGAAATTACGTGAATAATATACACAACATAAACAGTTCAATACACACACACACACATACACCTTAAAATCCCTTCGGGTTCAAAGGGAGCATGACACCAAGCTGGAGCATCAGCACGTATTTTGCCTTCTGCCGGCGAGTTTAAGTCACAAGCCTGTAATGCAATCTCTAAATGAATTAGTTAATTAATATTTATTAACTAGGTCAATTTAAGTTTACCTCGGTTCTTGTCCATTCAGGGTTTTCATAAAGATGATTTTTACCCAGTACTGCTCTGTCTACGTGGCCTACAGCATTGCAAGCGGGGTCTATATTTCCTCGAACACCACACTTCACCTGTAAACAAGTACATATACATCTCTCTCTCTCTCTCTCTCTCTCTCTCACACACACACACACACACACACAAGCATATATATATATATATATAACTTACAACAAGGTGAACACCATTCGAAGTAGTGAAGTGCCAATCAGGAACGTAAAGGCTATAGGCAACAGAGTGATAAATAACGATTACAACCACTGCAAATAACCTTCAAAATAAAATAAAACTAGTTTACTATAATTGAATATCAAAATTATATAAGTCCATGTTATTAAATGTTAATATTATAATACTTTGGTGTTAACGTGTACATTACCAGTGCCATTTGTATAACTTAAGAATTCCAAAAGGCCCTTTGGGAAGCTCCACTGAGCGGCTTTTCGTGGTAGCAATCTCTAGAAGTGCGACTACAAGGTAACCCAAAGCTATACGCTGTAATTCATATAATAAATAAATGAAAATGTGCTAATTGTAAATATAATGTGTGTAAATGTATATAAAATAAGTTATATAGGACAAATTTATACCTGAAGAATGCCACACCAGCGTATTCTTTTCATGTCAACTCCATAACTTAAATCATCAGGTGCATGGGAATAACCACCTGCAAGTTAATAATAAAACGTAATAATCATAACTTTGTGTGTGCGTCTGTGTGTTACCTTGAAGGAGGAGACCCCAGAATATCAGCTTGAGTGTCCTAGTTAAAACTTTCTCTATAGCTGCCAATGGCTTGGGAATTCTCTGAAACCCAGGAACTCGTTAGGCTATATAGATAGAGAAGAGAGAGAGAGAGAGAGAGAGAGAGAGAGAGAGAGAGAGAGAGAGAAGAGAGAGAGAGAGAGACACCTTCAAAGCAAGGGCAACGGCAAAACCAACAGTGAAGAGGAAAAATGGCATAACAAGGTCGGCAAGTGTACATCCGTTCCAGGGAGAGTGGTTTATTCTCGGCCATTTTCCACCTGCATCATCGACCAAAACCATCAACTGCACATAAAAAGTAAACATCATTCAGAACCAAATTTTATATATATATATATATATATATATATATATATATACATACATACATATGTGTGTGTGTGCCTCTGCAATAATGGACATATTGCAGGAAGCTGTGCGTATTACAACTACCAATTATGAAGCACACGCAGACACGCACGCACGCACATACGACACACAGGAATGCACGCATAGAGAGATACAAACATGGTATACTACGCTACGCACTTGCAGAGTCAGAACAAATGCCATTCATGGGCATATGCAGAAAATCGTTAAACACATACATGAAGCTAGCAAATACCACACACACACACACGGAGTACTCACAGCAATCGTAAGGCCACGGAAAACGTCCAATGAAGCAATGCGTGCTGGCTTCTTCGGCTGTTGAACTAATGAGACTTGATCTTGAGACGCCTCCTGTTTAGAATCCCCTTGAATTGGTTCCATTTTCGTTACCTCCTGATCTTGCATATTAATTTTGTGATTATCAGCTTGTTTCTCTGGATCCATAGCCTATGTGAAACCATGTATAAGTTCTATATTCACAATATATTATCAATAGACATAATATCTTTGTCAATACCAACATATTTATGTAATATGTTTGTTTCACACATACTCTTACTCCTCTAAACTAGCTATTCGTCAAATTTGATTGTCTGAACCATCACACAAGATTATTGTGACATGCTAAGTAAGCATAAAGGTAGGTGAGAAAATGCAACATAAACCAATCAGTTAAAACTTAAGGCTAAGATGAGAAAGAGAAAAGAGTTCATAAAAAGGCACACATAGTCACAATATGACAAAACAAACATAGTCCAAAAGGAAGACTATACACAGACGGCAGGCATCGTTGAGCATACCTTATTTATGATGTAAAATAAATATATTTGCTGTAATTTTACTGTATATGGAACACATACTCTGCTGCTCCATTTCATAATAATCTTCTATATTGTTACATCTAGCAAAAGAAATATTATACAGTCAGTACAATTTTTATTTGGCTTGTACCTTAATAATTTGATTCTTTTTATTAATGTTATATATATATATATATATATATATATAAGATATATCAATCTCTCTGTCTCTGTCTCTGTCTCTCTCTCTCATTTGAGAGAGAGAGAGAGAGAGAGAGAGAGGAGGGTTACCATTACATTATATATTACAATATGCTTACCTTGAAGGCAAATGGTTTGACAAAATTGTATTAGATGTTGTAAACATAAACTTAATCAGCCCTCTTTTCTTCATGTATTAAACCCTTTGTTAAACCCTCCTCATAAAAAGCCTTAGCCTCTTCAAACCTCTGTACATTGTACAGCCCCTCGATAATAATCCGGTATGTCGTACTATCCGGCTTGCATCCATACGAGTTTAACAGCTTAAATAGCTCCAAAGCATCATCCAACCTGTTGTTAATTTGCACAATTAATTATAACTAGAACCTTTGATTAAACAAAATGTAGTGTACCATCTTCTAGCTCTGTAATTGTAGCATATATATGCAAATACACGGTAACAGCCTCAAAGTTTTCTACACCGTATAGGTATTACATATTATGCGTACCTGTTTGCTTTTACGAAACCGGCAAAGAGCATGTTATACATGGTAATATCCGGGAAATTTCCACATTCTACCATCTGAAGGAGCAATTTTAGCCCTTCATCAACCCTCGCTGCCTTGCAGAAACCATCCATTAAGCTACTGTATGCAAGCCGACTTGGAAGATACTTTCTCGATACCATTGCCTGATAAACCTGTATATACATAGTGTATTAGAAAAACGCATCGATAGTGTGTATATAAACACACACACAGCGTAGATATATGCAGATTCTTCTCTTATAAGTTCTTTTTAGCCATATGTGTATCTGTGTATCCAATCTTACTTAGAAATATAGATAAGTTGGTTCATGTGTGTGGGCGTGCATGCGTGCAGATGTATATACCTGGTTCGCTTTGTCGAGATTATCCAACTTGGCAAGTTTAAATACTAAATTCTCCTGAAGCTCAATAAATGGATCATAACCACGCTCAAGCATCTCTTCATACAGCTGGTAAGCTCTGTCAACTTTCCCGTGGTTCAACAGCCCTTAACAAATAAATATAGTATCAGATCCCTCCCCCTTCTCTCTACGTATGGACATATCTGCACACACGACACGCACATACCTCTATCACGGTTGCAAATGTTACATAGTCTCCCGAACAGCCCGACTTCCGCATGGCTTCAAAGAGCTCATATGCATCTTCAATGCGTCCAAGCTTACACAGAGGATCAATTAAAGCAAAATATGCAGCTGCATCAGGTATACATCCGGCTGTGACCATCTCCTCAAAGCATTTCAATCCCTTTTCCATATCCCCTACTTTACAGAAACCGTGCACTACAGAAGTGTATAGGAAAACATCTGGCCTGAACCTGTACGGAAAACAAGTATATGTTCATATATACATGTCTATACATAGTGTGTTGTTTTGTTATACATACATACATAAATATAAAAAATGAGGTAAATAAAAGTGATCTTGGTTGTTGAATCCTCATTTCACTTACTACAAATACAGTACATACTTTATAGTAGACATATATGACTTAATATATCAAACTATATACAAGTAATGAATATGGATGTATCTCTGTATTATGTGTATCATCTATACATACTGTAAAATATGTCTAGGCATAGTTATACACTATGTATAGTTATTACGCATATACAAACTAGAACATAAAGTATACGATCTAATCATACTTCACATATGTAGGAATGAAAAATATTTAAGTGTTTTTCATGATAGAATACATGCTCTCTTAGTAGATATATACGATATGCCATATGGAAGTATATATAAGTAATATGCATATATACGTACAGATATACGAACCTTTTCTTTGTCTGAACGAGTAAGTTGTAGCCTATTTCAGGCCGACCAGCCTTACAAAAGCCGTGGATGAGTGTTGTGAATGCTATGACGTCGGGTTCGATCCCAGAAGTGATCATTTTACCAAAGAAGTCATATGCCTCGTCCAGTTTCTCGATCGCACATAATCCCGCTATTATTGTGTTGTAGCTCACCACGTTGGGTTCACAGGCCATCAGCGGCATCTCTGTGTAAGCATATACATATGTATATACAATTACATTTATAATTATGTGCATGTATGCATAGCTATGTGTATACATATCCTCTTTTCCGCATATATCTACCTTTTATTTATTTTATTTTGGGGAGGGCTTACATGTCAAATACAAGTAAACCTGATTATTTACGCAAGTATGATTTATGTGTATGTGAAAACAAACTACAACTATTTTTGTGAGTTATGCTGTACTTAACACATGTGTAGAAATATTCAAAGGCAAAAGATGTATATGTATATGTCTATGTCTGTGTATACACGTGTATATATACCATATTTCATGATTATTGCATTGTCTGCTCACTGATACATATACAACAGATACATGTATAGAAACACAAGCATACACACACACACACACACACACACATGCACCTTGAAAGAGATCAAGCGCCTTGTCGAGCTTGCCAGATTTCGCAAGGGAGTTCAGCACCATGTTACAGTTAACAACGTCAGGCCGAATGCCAGTGTTCTTCATCTCATCAAGGAACTCTCGAGCTTCTTCGCCTCTTTGTGCCTTACAGAGTCCATCGACCACTGCTCCATATGTAAACTTGTTCGGTGTACAAGTCTTCTTCATTTCCTAATCAGCACCCACACTTATATCAAACTGCTCATACATATCTTCATATGTGTTTTGTACATGCATACAGTTATCATATTGTGTATGTATATATATTCTTAATTACCTTGAAATACTCGAGTGCTTCATTAATTCTTCCAGCTCGAAACATGGCGAGGAGAAGGTTATTGTGAGCTCGGATATGTGCAGGAATACCCATCTCGGACATCTCCTTGATAAGTAGGATAGCTTGATCAATCTCCTTAGCCGAACAGAAACCGGAGATTAGTGTAGAATAAGTGAAAGAGTCCGGTGTGCATTGAGCTAGAAACTCGGCCTTGAACATGGCATATGCTTCGAAATGTCGATTGTCCCGGACCTATATACAGTCTATTGAGCTTAGACGTCCGCCCGCACATCACACATACAGCACACATATACACACTCGTATGTGAACATATCTACCTGTGTACTCTCTCTCTCTGTGCGTGTGAAATCGAAGTTTAAATGATCATGTCTCATATATATTGATTCGCACGTATGCATACAAGTATGTATACCAATCTATCTACATCAATATCCATGTCATAAACGTGCATACTCTTCTCTCACTCCCCCTGACCCTTTAACAAAGCATGCATGCGTCTATCTGCATATACACACATATCCAGTAGGAGTATACACCCGATATGGTTTTATACATTTACACACGGATGCATAAACAGATTAAAAAAAAACTCATTTGTATCCATACCCACCGTACACACACGCTGTATTCATGTATATATAGACTTAGTATGTATGAAAAAAAAACCACTGTTTGCACTCTGTTTTTCAAAGACATATATACACCAAATTATACCTATGATGGTCTTCTCATAACACACACACAACCAACACACACACACACACACACACCATAGCATGGAGAAAGTTCCACGAAAATGTATCATGCTGATAATTCGGCTGTGCAGAAGCCCACCTGAAGTAAAACAGGGCAGTGTCGGCATCACGGATCTCATTCAAAACTCTGCCGACTGCGGCGGACGTGAGCTTGCTGGAACCCGAGGACAGCAACACACCGAGCTCGGACACAAGCTCGGACTCCGTGTCTGGGGTCAGACGTTTTGTTTCTAATAGATTGACCATTGCATCGACAGAACCGTCTTCAATCGGCCTTCTTCCATAGCGGTTCGGTGTCCTGGACTGGATTTGCGATCTCCCGCGCTTCTGACGATACGTACCTTGTGGCAATGCGCAGAGATCGAGCTCCCTTCCTCCAGAATGCCGACATAGCTACTTCTTCCCCATAAACCCTAAACCCTAATACTAATAAACCCCAGCTTAATCTATAATATATTTATATTATCTGTAATTTTAAATTTAAAGTAAAATTATATCTTTCTATTTTTAAATCTATGTTTTAAATCTTATATTATTTTAATTAATATAATGTATAATACATTGTACATGAGTAAATACATATTCTATATTATATACATTTTAAATATATTTTATTTCAAATATTATGTTATTATATCAACATATTATAAATTACATATTCAAATATATTAAACTCACATTGTTGATTTAGAATTAAAATTTATAAATCAGCAATGGGATCGAACGTAAATCTCAAAATTTGTGAATGTACATTTTTAAACTTGAGTCAAATTAATAAAACATTATTTAATTTTATGATAAATTTGCTACTGATAATTTAATTTAATTGTTTTTCATAAATAAATTTGCTGGTTTTTGTTTTGCTCTAATATATTTATTAAACATCACTTTTATTTATGTCTATTCCATTTTAAAATATATACAGTAAGTTATATCTCTTTAAATTAATATAATAGGATATAACAATTATTTAAGAATTTATAAATATTTAATTTTAATATTTAATGAGAAGTAACTCCCTATTCTTAAAACTTTAAAACTTTATATTTAAATAAATACTTAGCATAAATATAACTCTATTTATTTACTAATACACATGCCTAGCATTGATGGACTTAATTATTTAATAATAATTTATTAATTTAAAAAAATTAATTAATGAATTTATCCCTAACTAAATTCTTAATTTAATAAATTTATCCTTAACTTCTCTCTCTCTCTCTCTCTCTCTCTCTCTCTCTCTCTCTCTCGCACGCAACACACAACACACACATATAGATATAGATATATATGTGTGTGCACATGTGTGTACAGTCCATTATTTATAATCAAAATTCTGTGTTTCATTCTTCTAGTATAAGTTCCCTTTACGTTTAGAATGCAATTGTTAAATCATAAAATATGGATTAAGCCATTTATAAGCAATCTATAAATTAAAATTTTAAAATGTTTAGAATAATCAAAAACAGTTTATTATATTTTTAAAAAATCACATTATTAAGTTTAAAATTAAATTTATAAATTAGAAAATCTTGAAATATGTTTATGTTCAAATATAAATCTCACTACTAATTTAAATATTAAAATCAAATTATTTTAAAATTTATAAACTTATATGTGATATTAATAATAAAATACAAGTTTATTATTATTATGATGAATCCAATGTGTTACAACGTCGTAATAAATTTACTAGTGTTGTTTTTAATTTAATTTGATTTATTAATTGATTCTTTTGAATATATTTTTTTATAATCAAGACATATTTAAGCTATAAAATAAAATTTTATTTTTAAGAATATATAGATATTCAACTTTTTATAAAAAAAAATTATCTTCAAAATTCAACTTAATAGCTTTTTAAATTATATTCAGGTTAAATCTCTCTACACGAAACATTTTTGTTTTATATAATATTTTTAATTATCAATGGTATCTCTAACCTTTAATATACTCTTAAAAAAAAAAGTTCATATTTAAATATACATTTTTAGAATTATTCATTCAAAAGAATATTCGTTCGCATTATTAATCCTACGGTTACGATTAATTAGGATGTTACGTTGATTAATTCAATCATGTGTAAGTGCATGCATGACGTAAACGCGCCACCACGCTACTTGCGTATATGAAAATTTCTATGAAATTATCATATAAATAGAGATATTTACACCGTGATAATTTTAAAGAGGCTTAAACAAATTAAACAATGGTTAGAAGTCCTTACAATGTCCATCTCCGTAAGGGACCTTGGTCTCCTGAAGAAGATGCAGCACTTGCCAATTACATACAGAAACATGGCAATAACGGAAACTGGAGTAAGCTTCCCGAGGCCGCAGGTGTGTGTGTGTGTGTGTGTGTGTGTGTGTGTGTGTGTGTGTGAGAGAGAGAGAGAGAGAGAGATGCATTTTGTAAGGGATTTGGGCAATGTAAACATATAAGATTACTGCAATTATATTGTTATATAAAAAATTTATATTACAGGATTGCAGAGATGTGGTAAAAGTTGCCGATTAAGATGGCTTAATTACTTAAGACCAGATATTAAACGTGGGAGCTTCTCCGGGGATGAAATCGATCTCATTATCAGACTGCATGCATTACTTGGAAACAGGTATATACACGCATACATATGTACAGGTACAACACGCGCACACACACACATATATACATGTATACATGTGTGTGTACAGGTGGTCGATCATTGCAGGAAGGATTCCTGGACGAAGTGACAACGAGATAAAGAACTACTGGAACTATCATTTAAGCAAGAGACTATTAAGCATGGGAATCGATCCCACACACACGAGTCCTTAGAAAATGCCACTCATCGATCTGCAAATAAGAAGAAGCTGTACAGTCTGGATGACAAGATGAGTCCATCTACATCGGACTCTAGGAAAGATTTGTATGAAGACACTCGAGAATTACATGGAGACAGTAACAAACATCTGTTATCCCTGGAGTTCTTAGAGAGTTTCCTACTAAACTCTCCCCTATAGAGATAAAGACCGAGCATTGTGGATCCAAAACTGATGCAAGTTGCTTGGTCATATATGAGATCACTATGATAAATATATTTGACAAATGCAAGTCCAAAGAACACGTAAACGCGGCCGTAACGGAGATTCAACTGCATCAATATTAAAATATAGAACATAAGAAGAAACCGTTGTTTATATAAAGAAATCATGTTATTTATAGTGTTCTCCGTCTTAGTTTTAACATGCAATAAACTAATATTTTGCATTTTATTTAGTTTAATCCTAATTCTAGGGTTTATCCGTAGAATATTCTTTTTACATCACTGACGTGCTATTAAATTTTTTTAATTTTTTTCATTTATATTATAAATAATATAAATTTTACATAATAATGTATACACACAAAACATATATGCACAGACAATATATTATGTTTTAAAGTATAATTTAAATGGTAAATATTATAATTTATGATATAAATAAAATAACTTTCAGAAACATCAGCAACCTAGGGTTAGGGTTAAAGCATCATATATATATATATATATAACATTTTAATTAACTCTACAAATTGTGCATGTATTAAGTCATTTATAAATTAATTTAAAAGTGAAACCTTTAAGATTCAGTTTTAAATACAAAATAAAAGACTAAGCAACTTTATTCACAATAAATAATTGGTTATTATTTTAAGAACTTTAATATAATCAGAAATAAATTTGTTATCTAATAATACGAAGGTGTGATTTAGATATCAATTTTATATTTATATATTTATTAACATATGACTAAAGGATATTAAAAGAAACTTAACATTATACAAGCACAATAAAATAAAAAGTAGTAAGTATTCTTAATTAATGTAATGAATGATAAAAATAAATAAATTGATTTAAAAAAGAAACATAGAATTATAATTTTAAAAAATACAAATAGGAAGTGTCATAATAATATCATTTTTATGTTAGTCATAAAAATGAATTGGTATTACAAATATGATTTATAAATTATTTAACTAAGTAACCTTAATTTATATAAATTAAATAATTATAAAAAATCCAATGTAAAAACATAAGCAAATTAAAGAAAAAATAAATATTATTTTTAGGTTTAGTGGATGATACAAAAGGATAAGTATTAATATAAATAAACATTTTAATCATAATTTTAAGTACATGCTATTTAAGTACGTGAATAAGTGTTAAATTATTTGATTTTAAATGATCAAATATTATTAAAGATTGTTTAATTATTAACCTAACAAATTCAAATTTTATATACAAAATGAGGTTCTTAATTTAAAAAATGAATTTTAAAATAATCATGTTATAACAATACATAATGAAATAAAAAATCAATTATTCAATTAATAAAAGGATAATGAACTTTAATAAATTATATGAAACCATAAGAAATAATAAGATTTTGAATTTAACAAAATATATGTAAATGAAATGAAATTAACAAAATGGATAATATAATTTATATAGAATTTTGTAAAAATCCAAATGATCAAAAAGCGAATTATAAAAAAACAAAAGTAAGTAAAGTATGTAAAAAAGATTTTCCATCCATGTGAATTATATATAATATTTATTTTTAAACTTTATAAAAACATTATTATAAATTTATAAAAATCAAACACAAACTCAGCTTTAAGGATTTTTTAAATTACGTTAAAGTTGAATCTTTCTTTCTATTTACAAAATAACATATTTGTTTCATAATTTATTTTTAATTATGTAGGCTTTTCAATTATATAAATTTTTTAAACTTTTAATATACTGAAGTTATATCCACATAAAGACGCTAAGTGTATTTAAACTTTCTCACCTTCGTACCTTGTGTGTGTGTGCAACTAAAGAAAGAAAAGTTCATATATAAAAATGCATGCTTAACATAAAATATATATATATATTTTTTTTGTTATATGTTTTAATAATGTTATCAAATCATTTTAATAATGTCCACCTAAAAGAATATTTTGCATGATTGACAAAGATCATCATAATGAAGTTTATATATAATATATAATTATATATATATATATATATATATGTTGATTAATTCAATAACGTGTACGTGCATGCATGACGTAAATGCGCCACATGCTACTTGCATATATGAAACCTTCTATGAAACTACCATATAATAGAAAGATGATAATCTTAAAGAGGCTTAAACAAAATTCATGGTTAGATGTCCTTACAATGTCCATCTCCATAAGGGATCTTGGTCTCCTGAAGAAAATGCAACACTTGCCAATTACATACAGAAATATGGAAAAGGAAGGAAACTGGAGTAAGCTTCCCGAGGTGTTGTGTGTGTGTGTGTGAGAGAGAGAGAGAGAGATGCATTTTGTAAGGGAAATAAAACATTTGGGCAATGTAAACATATACGATTACTGCATAAAAATGTACATATTATAAATTATATCGTGTGTGTGTGTGTGTGTGATATTACAGGATTGCAGAGATGTGGTAATAAGATGGCTTAATTACTTAAGACCAGATATTAAACGTGGGAGTTTCTCCCGGGATGAAATCGATCTAATTATCAGACTGCATGCTATAACTTGGAAACAGGTACGCACACGCGTATATATACACAACACAGGTATGACCGTGTATATATGTGTGTGTACAGGTGGTCGATCGTTGCAGGAAGGATTCCTGGACGAAGTGACAACGAGATAAAGAACTACTGGAACTATCATATAAGCAAGAAACTGTTAAGCATGGGAATCGATCCCAACACACACAAGTCCTTAGAAAATGCCACACGTCGATCTGCAAATAAGAAGAAGCTGTACAGTCTGGATGACAAAATGAGCCATCTGCCTTTGAATACAATAAAGATTTGTATATGTACATGTATATATAGGAATGTGTGAGAGATGAACAACACACACACACACACACACACACACACACAGATATATTATATATATATATATGTATATGTATATGTATATACAAGAGTGTGCGTGTGTGCCAGACATAGAAAAATCAATAAGATTATAAAGACACACACACACACACACATACATACAATATATAATGTGTGTGTATATATATGGATACACTTGAGAATTACATGGAGACAGTAACAAACATCTGTTATCCCTGGAGTTCTTAGAGAGTTTCCTATTAAATCTCCGCTATAGAAATACTTGATTTGGGTCTTACTGTGAATAGATAAAGACCGAGCAGATTTAAAACTGATGCGAGTTGCTTGGGTCATGTATGAGATCACTATGATGTCTAATATATAGTTATGAACAAATGCAAGTCAAAGAACACGTAGACGCGGCCCGTATACGGAGATTCAATTGCATCGATAATAAAATATAGAATATAAGGTGGAAATAGAATACAAAGGGTGAGAAACCGTTGTTTATATATAAAGAAATCATGTTATTTTTACTAAAAAAATATTTAGTGTTCTTCATCTTAGTTTCAACATTTATATTATATATATATATTTTATATCATTTGCTTACTAATGTGAATGGTACATTTTAATTAATTCTATGTAAACTATAAATTGCACACATTTAAGAATGATTCACAACACAATCGAATATGCATTGAGTCATTTATAAATTAATTTAAAAGTAAAACTTTTAAAATTAATTTTAAATACAAAATAAAAGACTTAAATTTTTTTCAATAATAAGCAACTTTATTTATAATAAACAAATGATTATTATTGTAAGAATTTTAATCCATAATAAATTAGAAATAAATTTATTATATAAGAATATAAAAGTGTGATTTAGATATCTATTTTATATTTGTACATTTATTAAGATAGGATTAATTAAAAAGAAAGGAGCAATAGTGAATTACAATTATATAAAGTAGAATAAAATGAAAAGACTTTAATTAATAAATGATTTTAAAAAAGTAAATAATTATTAATTTTTAATTACTATAATAAATGATAAAAGAAAATGAATAGATTGAGAAGAAAATAGAAAATTATGATTTAAAAATAAATAAATTAAGAAGTGTTATAGTAATATCATTTTCACAAAAACAATATTATTTTCATATTAACCATAAAATGAATTAGTGTTATAAATATGATTCATATGTTATTTAACTAAGTAACATTAATTTACATAAATTAAATAATTATATTAAGTAAAAATAATAACTAGAAAACTCTAATAGACAAACATAAATAAATTAAAAATAATAATTTTTAATTTTAATTAGTTTAGTAAATGATATGAAGGGGTAAGTGTTAATATAAAAGAACACTTTAATAATAATTTAAGTATATGAAATTTAAATATATGAATGAACATTAGATTATTTAATTTTGGATGATAAAGTATTATTAAAGAATTATTTTAATTATTAATTTAAAAAAAACAAATTTAAAACTTATTTATGAAATGAAGTTCTTCATTTAAAATAAAAGGTTTAAATAATTATGTTATAACATTAATAAAATGAAAAAATCAGTTATTTGATTGATAAAAGGATAATGAACTTTAATAAATTATATAAAACCATAAGAAGTAATAAAGATTTTGAATTTAACAAAAATGATATATAAATAAAATGAAGTTAATAAAATTGATAATATAATTTATACACAATTTTATGAAAATCCAAATAATTAAATAAGGGAGTGATTATGAAAAAAATAAAAAAAATGATGTAAAGAAAATTTCCATCTATGTAAACTATGTAATGTATAAATATTATTTTTAAATTTTATAAAAAATATTATTAAAAATTTATAAAAATTAACACAAAATTTAACTTTAAAAACCTTTTATATTACACTCATCGACAATATATTTAATCTTTAATATACTCTTAAAAAGAAAAGTTCATATATAAATTATATCTTTTTATTTTTTTATTATATATTTTAATAATATTATCAAATCATTTTAATAATGCTCACCGACAACCAAAATGCATTTTAATATTCAATTGAAAGAACATTCATTTACATTATTATTTAATAATTATTATTCATTGAAACAATACGTCGGTTAATTCAATCGTTTGTATATGCATTCATGACTCTCGTATAAAGAAGTAGACTTAATATATAGTTTTTAAAACTTTATGAATGTTAAAGTATGTTCAAATTTAAATTCAAAGCACAGTGTGTACACAAAAAAAAGAGTGAATATTTGAAATGTGTAAGAACAAGAGTAAAAAACTTGTTACGATGTAGGGTGATGATCATGCGTCTTGGGTTAATTATCAATGGTATCTCTAACCTTCTTAAAAAGAAAAGTTCATATTTAATATACATTTTTAGCATAAATATATATGTTTTATCTCTTTTTTATTTATTATTCATTCAAAAGCATATTCGTTCGCATCATTAATCCTACGGTTACGATTAGTTAGGACGTTACGTTGATTAATTCAATCGTATGTAAGTGCATGCATGACGTAAGCGCCACCACACTACTTGCGTATATGAAAATTTCTATGAAACTATCATATAAATAGAGATATTCACACCGTGATAATCTTAAAGAGGCTTAAACAAAATTAAACAATGGTTAGAAGTCCTTACAATGTTTATCTCCGTAAGGGACCTTGGTCTCCTGAAGAAGATGCAGCACTTGCCAATTACATACATAAACATGGCAATAACGGAAACTGGAGTAAGCTTCCCCAGGCCGCAGGTGTGTGTGTGTGTGCGCGCGCGCGCGCGTGTGTGTGAGAGAGAGAGAGAGAGATGCATTTTGTAAGGGACATAAAACATTTGGGCAATATAAACATATAAGATTACTGCAATTATATTATCAATATATAAAAATTATATTACAGGATTGCAGAGATGTGGTAAAAGTTGCCGATTAAGATGGCTTAATTACTTAAGACCAGATATTAAACGTGGGAGCTTCTCCGGGGACGAAATCGATCTCATTATCAGACTGCATGCATTACTTGGAAACAGGTATATATAGGAATACACATGTATGTATATATATGTGTATACATGTGTGTGTACAGGTGGTCGATCATTGCAGGAAGGATTCCTGGACAAGTGACAACGAGATAAAGAATTACTGGAACTATCATTTAAGCAAGAGACTGTTAAGCATGGGAATCGATCCCAACACACACAAGTCATCTGCAAATGAGAAGAAGCTGTACAGTCTGGATGACAAGATGAGCCCATCTGCATCGGACTCCAAGAAAGATTTGTATGAAGACACTCGAGAATTACATGGAGACAGTAATAAACATCTGTTAGCCCTGGAGTTCTTAAAGAGTTTCCCCTACTAAACTCTCTCTATAGAAACTTGATTTGGGTCTTACTGTAAATAGATAAAGACGAGGAGATTTAAAACTCATGCGAGTTGCTTGGTCATATATGAGATCACTATGATATCTAATATATAGTTATGGACAAATACAAGTCAAAACGTAAACGCGGCCGTATACGGAGATTCAATTGCATCAATATTAAAATATAGAATATAAGGTGGAATAAAACACAAAGGCTGAGAAACCATTGTTTATATATAAAAAGTCATGTTTTTTACTAAAAGAACATTTAGTGTTCTTCATCTTAGTTTCAACATGCAATATAACATTTATAATATATATATATATATATAATTTATATTATATCATTTGTTTACTAATGTGAATGGTAATTTTAATTAGTTTATCTAAATTATGAATTGCACACATTTAAGAATGATTCATCACACAATCGAATATGCATTGAGTCATTTATAAATGAACTTAAATGTAAACTTTAAGAATTAGTTTTTAAATATAAAATAAAAGACTTAAATCCTTTTTAATAATAAGCCTTTGTTTAACAAACAAATGATTATTGTAAGAATTTTAAATCCATAATATAATTAAAATAAATTTATTATATTAATATGAAAGTATGATTTAGATATCTATTTATATTTGTACATTTAATATAGATTAACTAAAAAGAAAGAAGCAATATTGAATTACAATTATACAAAGTAAAATAAAATGTTAACTAATAAATGAATTAAAAAAGTAAATAATTATAATTTTAATACTGTAATAAATGATAAAGAATGAATAGATTGAGAAGAAATAGAAAATTATGATTTAAAAAAAATAAAATTAGGAACTATTATAGTATATCATTTTCATATTAACCATAAAAGATGAATTAGTGTTATAAATATGATTCATATGTTATTTAAGTAAGTAACATTAATTTACATAAATTAAATAATTATATTAAGTAAAAGTTATAACTAGAAACTCTAATAGAAAACATAAATAAATTAAAAGAAAATTAATTATTAATTTTAATTGGTTTAGTGGATGATACGAAAGGGTATATGAAATAACACTTTAATAATAATTTTAAGTACATGATATTTAAATATATGAATGAACATTAGATTATTTAATTTTAGATGATAAAGTATTATTAAAGAATTATTTAATTATTAAAGAAATAAACTTAAACTTTATTTATGAAATGAAGTTTTTTCATTTAAATAGGAGTTTTAAATAATTATGTTATAACATTAATAAATGAAAATCAGTATTTGCTTGATAAAAGGATAATGAACTTTAATAAATTATATAAACCGTAAGAAGTAATAAAGACTTTGAATTTAACAAAAATGATATATAATAAAATGAAGTTAATAAATAATAATATAATTTATACACAATTTTGTCAAAATCCAAATAATCAAATAAAGAGTGATTATGAAAGCACATAATGTATTTTAAAATATCGATGATATATTTAATCTTAAATATACTCTTAAAAGGAAAGTTCATATATAAAAGTACGTAATATATTTTTATTTTTTTTATTATACATTTTAATAATTTATCAAATCATTTTAATAATGCCCACTAACAACCAAAATGCATTTTAGTATTCAATTGAAAGAATATTCATTTACATCATTATAATTCTTGGATGATACGTTAATTAATTCAATAATTTATATATGCATGCAGGACTCTCATCTAAAAAAGTAGACTTAATATATAGTTTTTAAAACTATATAAATGTTAAAGTATGTTCAAATCTAAATTCAAAACACAGTGTGCACAAAAAATGACTGAATGTTTTAAATGTGTAAGAACAAGAGTAAAAAATTGTTACAATGATGTAGGTGATGATCTTGCGTCTAAGGTCAATGGTATCTCTAACCTTTAATATACTCTTAAAAAGAAAAGTTCATATTTAAATATACATTTTTAGCACAAATATATATGATTTATCTTTTCTTTATTTATTAGTCATTCAAAAGCATATTCGTTTGCATCATTAATCCTACGGTTACGATTAGTTAGGATGTTTACGTTGATTATTCAATCATATGTAAGTGCATGCATGACGTAAACGCGCCACCATGCTACTTGCGTATATGAAAATTTCTATGAAACTATCATATAAATAGAGATATTTACACCGTGATAATCTTAAAGAGGCTTCAACAAATGAAACATGGTTAGAAGTCCTTACAATGTTTATCTCCGTAAGGGACCTTGGTCTCCTGAAGAAGATGCAGCACTTGCCAATTACATACATAAACATGGCAATAACGGAAACTGGAGTAAGCTTCCCCAGGCCGCAGGTGTGTGTGTGCGCGCGGCGCGCGCCGTGTGTGTGTGAGAGAGAGAGAGATGCATTTTGTAAGGGACATAAAACATTTGGGCAATGTAAACATATAAGATTACTGCAATTATCATATATATATATATATATATATATATATAAATTTGTATTACAGGATTGCAGAGATGTGGTAAAGTTGCCGATTAAGATGGCTTAATTACTTAAGACCAGATATTAAACGTGGAAGCTTCTCCCGGGATGAAATCGATCTAATTATCAGACTGCATGCATTACTTGGAAACAGGTATATATATACGCATACACATGTATGTATATATAGTGTGTATACATGTGTGTGTACAGGTGGTCGATCATTGCAGGAAGGATTCCTGGACGAAGTGACAACGAGATAAAGAACTACTGGAACTATCATTTAAGCAAGAGACTGTTAAGCATGGGAATCGATCCCAACACACACAAGCCTTAGAAATGCCATACATCGATCTGCAAAAAGAAGAAGCTGTATAGTCTGGATGACAAGATGAGCCCATCTGCATCAGACTCCAAGAAAGATTTGTATGAAGACACTCGAGAATTACATGGAGACAGTAACAAACATCTGTTATCCCTGGAGTTCTTAGAGAGTTTCCTACTAAACTCTCCCCTATAGAGATAAAGACCGAGCATTGTGGATCCAAAACTGATGCAAGTTGCTTGGTCATATATGAGATCACTATGATATCAAATATATAATTTATTGACAAATGCAAGTCCAAAGAACACGTAAACGCGGCCGTATACGGAGATTCAACTGCATCAATATTAAAATATAGAACATAAGGAGAAACCGTTGTTTATATATAAAGAAATCATGTTATTTCTAGTTTCTCGGTCTTAGTTTTAATATGTAATAACTATATTTTGCATTTTATTTAGTTTAATCCTAATTTCTAGGGTTTATCCGTAGAATATTCTTTTTACATCACTGACGTGCTATTAAATTTTAATTTTTTTCATTTATATTATAAATAATATAAATTCTAAATAACTAATGTATACACACAAAGCACAGACAATATATTATGTTTTAAAGTATAATTTAAATGGTAAATATTATAAATTATAATTATAATTAATTATTTAAATTGTGTTTTATGATATAAATAAAATAATTTTCAGAAAATTAATGACACATCAGATAAACCCTAGGGTTAGGGTTAAAGCATCATATATATATATATATTAACTCTACAAATTGTGCACATATTAAGTCATTTATAAATTAACAAACCTTACCTAAATTAAATTAAATTTTAAAAAATAAAAAATAAAATTAAAGTTTCAAAATGTTTGCCGTCGTTTGAACACGAAAGCTAGTTTTCTAATTTATTAATTTAATTTATTTAATTCATTATTTATTAATAAATTATATAAAACCATAAGAAATAATAAAGATTTTGAATTTAACAAAAAAAATATAAATGAAATGAAGTTAACAAAATCGATAATATAATTTATACAGAATTTTGTGAAAATCCAAATGACCAAAAAGGAAATTATAAAAAAAAAAAAGTAAGTAAAGTAAGTAAAAAAGATTCCCATCCATGTGAACTATATATAAATATTTATTTTAAATTTTATAAAAACATTATTATAAATTTTAATAAAATTAACACAAAACTCAAGCTTTAAGGATTTTTTGAAATTACGTTAAAGTTGAATTTTTCTTTCTATTTACGCATAACATATTTGTTTCATAATTTATTTTTAATTATGTAGGCTTTTCAATTATATAAAATTCTTTTAAACCTTTAATATACTAAAGTTATCCACGTAAAGATGCTAATTGTATTTAAACTCTCTACACCCTCGTAGCTTGTGTGTGTGTGCAACTAAAGAAAGAAAAATTTGTATATAAAAATGCATGCTTAACATAAAATATATCTATTTATTTTTTTATTATATGTTTTAATAATATTTTAAATCATTTTAATAATGTCCACCTAAAAATATATTCCTCTGCATCAACGATCTAACGGTTATGATTGGCACAAAATCATCATAATGAAGTTAATATATATACATATAGTTGATTAATTCAATAACGTGTACGTGCATGCATGACGTAAATGCGCCACCATGCTACTTGCATATATGAAACTTTCTACGAAACTATCATATAAATAGAAAGATGATAATCTTAAAGTGGCTTAAACAAAATTAAACAATGGTTAGAAGTCCTTACAATGTTCATCTCCGTAAGGGACCTTGGTCTCCTGAAGAAGATGCAGCACTTGCCAATTACATACACAAAACATGGCAATAACGGAAACTGGAGTAAGCTTCCCGAGGCCGCAGGTGTGTGTGTGGTGTGTGTGTGTGTGTGTGTGTGTGAGAGAGAGAAGAGAGAGAGAGAGAGAGAGAGAGATGCATTTTGTAAGGGACATCAAACATTTGGGCAATGTAAACAATAAGATTACTGCAATTATCATATATATATATATATATATATATAATTTATATTACAGGATTGCAGAGATGTGGTAAAAGTTGCCGATTAAGATGGCTTAATTACTTAAGACCAGATATTAAACGTGGAAGCTTCTCCCGGGATGAAGTCGAACTGCATGCATTACTTGGAAACAGGTATACACACACGCACACACCATATATATACATATGACTGTGTATACATGTGTGTGTACAGGTGGTCGATCATTGCAGGGAGGATTCCTGGACGAAGTGACAGCGAGATAGAGAACTACTGGAACTATCATTTAAGCAAGAAACTGTTAACCATGGGAATCGATCCCAACACACACCAGTCCTTAAAAAATGCAACACATCGATCTGCAAATAAGAAGAAGCTGTACAGTCTGGATGACAAAATGATCCCATCTGCCTTGGACTCCAAGAAAGATTTGTACGAAGACACTCGAGAATTACATGGAGACAGTAACAAACATCTGTTATCCCTGGAGTTCTTAGAGAGTTTCCTAAACTCTCCCCTATAGAAATACTTGATTTGGGTCTTACTGTGAATAGATAAAGACCGATCAGATTTAAAACTGATGCGAGTATATATGAGATCACTATGATGTTTAATATATAGTTATGGACAAATGCAAGTCAAAGAACACGTAAACGCGGCCGTATACGGATATTTAACTGCATCAATATTAAAATATAGAATATAAGGTGGAAATAGAAAACAAAGGGTGAGAAACCGTTGTTTATATATAAAGAAATTATGTTATTTTACATTTAGTGTTCTTCATCTTAGTTTCAACATGCAATATAACATTTTATTATATTATATTATATATATATAATTTTTTCATTATATCATTTGTTTACTAATGTGAATGGTATATTTTAATTAGTTCTATGTAAACTATAAATTGCACACATTTAACAATGATTCACCACACAATCGAATATGCATTGAGTCATTTATAAATTAATTTAAAAGTAAAACCTTTAAGAATTAGTGTTAAATACATAATAAAAAACTTAAATCCTTTTCAATAATAAGCAACTTTGTTTGTAACAAACAAATGATTATTATTGTAAGAATTTTAAATCCATAATATAATTAGAAATAAATTATTATATACTAACATGAAAGTGTGATTTAAATATCTTTTTTATATTTGTACATTTATTAAGATAGGATTAAACTAAAAAAAGGAGCAATATTGAATTACAATTATACAAAGTAGAATAAAATAGAAAGACTGTAAGATTACTGTAATATTAGATAACGTACCGTATATACGCATGTGTATATACGCACATGCGTAGTGACACATGGGTGGTGATCTGGCCCCCATGTGTCAGCGCCACGTGTCGCATGTGTGCCACGTGGCAGGAGACCTCCTGTATATAAGCAGGGTTTTTGTAAACTAATATATCAGATTTTCATTTAATATATCTGCTCTTTCATTGGTGGAGAAGTTGGGTATTCCTTTCTTCCGCATTTTCTTTTTCTTGTTTCCATGACAATGAACATGGAGACGGCTTTTAGCATTATTGCTACTGCTATTGATGCACAAACTAAGTTGTTGGAGCGCTTCGTTGAGGGTCCGTCCTCCTCTTCCCCGTCTGAGCCTCATGCCGGGGGATCTGCTTCTAGTACTCCTTCATCTTCTTCACAGGCCACAAATCCGAGGGTTCGACCCCGATCTTTTTGTGGTGATCCGGGAGATGATGTATACCACTGGTTTGATCATTTCCAAGTCATTGTTCGTTATCATGGTTGGGATGAGGCCCGTGCTCTCAGAGAATTCCCTACATGTTTGGAAGGCCCTGCGCTCAAGTGGTATAATGGATTGGCTGCGGAGATTCAAGCCAATAGTAATCGGTTAACGGAATGTCTCAAACGTACGTTTGGCAAAGTTGAGGATTCAGATGATGCTTTCCAACAACTGCATGCGATACGACAACATCCTGGTGAGTCTGTTATGCGGTTTAGTATTAGGTTCGGGGATTTAGTTCGGCGTGCGTATCCTAACATGCCTGAGCCTATTAAGCTCGGTATGTTATGGCCAACTATGCGACCCGAACTTGTTCGATTCGTTCGGGCTCTTCGTCCTACCACATTGGAGGAAGCTTTTGCACTAGCTCAACGTTTTGAGTTGGTGCCTGGTGAGGGCCGTGTTCCCCTTGGGTTACCTGCTCCTCTTGTTCAGCGTGCTGATCCAATGGAGGTTGATGCTGCTGCATATGTGCCCGCACGACAAGCCTTTCGTGGTCGACCTCGGGGCCCACCCCGTAGACACCATCCACGAAATCGTCCTGCACCTGCTCCAGTTCCTGCCCGTGGTGGTCAAAATCCACGGATTCGTGACAGGAGGAATCGGAACAATGCAGGTCGACCCAATCAAGTTCATTGTTGGGCCTGTTGGGCACCTGGACATACTTGGCGGGCATGCGATGTGTATCCTGATTGGCGTCCACCACATCCAGGCTGGCGACCATATGTTCCGGATGGTGTACCTGTGGCGGCCATTATGTCTGATGATGAGCTTCCAGATGATGACGTCTCTTGCGGGTGGATCTGTTGCGGAAAACCAGTAATCGTACGGGCGACGGAGGGATCCCGTGCGATGGAACTTCACCTCCATTTTTTTCGCTATGCATATCAAGGGTTGCAAGTTCCACCAAATCATCCAGTTTTCACATTTTCTGCACGAGTGAATGATGTTTCAGTCACAGTGCTTGTGGATACAGGATCTAGATGTCTTCCATAACTACTTCTCTAGCGCATCGGTGCTCATTACCCTTAAGACGAGCAGATAAGGTCTTGCACATTTTATATGGTAATGGGCAGTCTCGTGCAGTATCACAGTACACCACTTCGACTACACTGGTTATGGGTGCCAACTGTAAGTTTCCCTCTGGGTCTCTTAGGGTTGTCCCTTCCCAGGTCTTTGACATCATTCTGGGATGTGATTGGTTAAAGCAGTCGAAAGGTACATGTGATTTTTCACTCTCTCCTCCTGTATTACGCTTGGAGTCTGTGTCTTTGCAGTCTGTTCCTTTACGTCCAGAGAAGTTTGTTGCTGTTTGTATCACGCATACAGCTCCTTTGATTCCGGTCTTGGGTGGTGTTCATCTCAACAGGTTCAAATGCCGGATCCGTCACCTGAGTGTCGAGCACACTGCATCGAACAACTTAAGAAACAGTATGCAAGTTTGTTCAAATTTGATCTGTCCCAAGGTGCACGTGTGAAGACTCGACACTGTATACCCACCGGCAATGCAAAGCCTTTCAAAGTCCCGGTTCGACGCAGGTCACCAAAGGAGTTATCAGCCATGCGAACAGCTGTTACTGATATGATTGGTAAACGAGTGTGTCGTCCGTCACGGAGTCCATGGGCATGTGAACCTCATTTGGTTCCCAAGCCTGATGGATCTCTCCGATTTTGTGTGGATTACCGACCTCTTAACGATGTTACCATCAAAGATGTCTATCCACTTCCGAACTCTGCCGATCTATTAGATCGTTTGGGTCAGAGTCGATGGTTTACTAAGTTGGATTTGGCATCAGGATATTGGCAGGTTCCTATGGCTGAGGAGGATATTCCAAAAACGGCCTTCCGGACACCATTTGGTCTTTACGAGTTTTTGGTCATGCCTTTTGGATTGACTTCAGCTCCTGCCACCTTTCAACGCATGATGGATGAGCTTCTTTCCGATATGCCTGATATCACTGCCGATTTTATCGACGATGTGCTCATTCATGGGTCTGGTTCTTGGGAGGATCACATTCGTGATGTACGGCGCGTTCTTGATCGATTTCGAGAAGTTGGCCTGAAGTTGAAACTTGAAAAGTGTGTGTTTGGTTCGACCGACACCACTTACTTGGGTTACCGTATATCTCGAGAGGGTTTACAGGTGGATCCAATGAAGTTGCGAGCTGTTCGAGAGTTCCTCGTCCCCGTACAGTACAGGAAGTCCAGCGTTTCTTGGGCACGGTGCAGTACTTGGGTCGATTCATCGATCATCTCACTGATCGAACTGCCCCTCTTCGGGAGTTAGTTCGTCCACAGGTATCTTTCAGGTGGACTCGCAGGTGTCAGCAGGCATTTGACCAGTTAAAAGAGTTCCTGACAACTCCACCATTGCTTCAATACCCAGATTTTACTCGTCCGTTCATTTTACGAGTAGATGCCTCAGATGTTGGTATTGGTGGTGTATTGATGCAAACTGATGCTGTGGATTCTTCAATTCGACACCCGGTGGCTTACATTAGTCGAGTACTCACCGGCTGAGCGGAATTATTCCACTACTGAAAAAGAATGCCTTGCTGCTGTTTGGGGTTTTGAACGACTTCATGCCTACTTACATGGGAGTGAAACACTTTTGGAGTGTGATCATGCTGCTGTCACTTCCTTATTAAAACGGAAGAATTTAGTGGGTCGCGTAGCCAGATGGGCATTACGTCTCCAGTATATAACTTTAAGGTGGTGCACAGGCCTGGGCGAACAATGGTGGATGCGGATGCACTTTCTCGAGCACCCCTCTCCGATTCCACTTTGCCTGCTCATGCAGTAGCTGCAGCATTCGGTTTGATACAAGCCCCTCAGGTATTCGATGCCGACTTACCATCCTTGGAACAGTGGCAGGATGCTCAAAAACATGAACCATGGACGAGGCAATTACGCGATGCGTTTGCAATTCCGTCTTCCGAACCTCGGTTTCGGAAGACGGAATTGCAAACGCATCGCGTAATTGCCTCGTCCATGGTTCATTTTTGAGCATCCTGCCACTGTTCCAAGGATGTAAGTCGGCATCGAATACCTGAGGGGCTTGTATCAAACCAAATGCTGCAGCTACTGCATGAGCAGGCAAAGTGGAATCGGAGAGGGTGCTCGAGAAAGTGCATCCGCATCCACCATTGTTCGCCCAGGCCTGTGCACCACCTTAAAGTTATATACCTGGAGACGTAATGCCCATCTGGCTACGCGACCCACTAAATTCTTCCGTTTTAATAAGGAAGTGACAGCAGCATGATCACACTCCAAAAGCGAGTGTAAGATACTGTATATTAGATAACGTACCGTATATACGCATGTGTATATACGCACATGCGTAGTGACACATGGGTGGTGATCTGGCCCCCATGTGTCAGCGCCACGTGTCGCATGTGTGCCACGTGGCAGGAGACCTCCTGTATATAAGCAGGGTTTTTGTAAACTAATATATCAGATTTTCATTTAATATATCTGCTCTTTCATTGGTGGAGAAGTTGGGTATTCCTTTCTTCCGCATTTTCTTTTCTTGTTTCCATGACAATGAACATGGAGACGGCTTTTAGCATTATTGCTACTGCTATTGATGCACAAACTAAGTTGTTGGAGCGCTTTGTTGAGGGTCCGTCCTCCTCTTCCCCGTCTGAGCCTCATGCCGGGGGATCTGCTTCTAGTACTCCTTCATCTTCTTCACAGGCCACAAATCCGAGGGTTCGACCCCGATCTTTTTGTGGTGATCCGGGAGATGATGTATACCACTGGTTTGATCATTTCCAAGTCATTGTTCGTTACCATGGTTGGGATGAGGCCCGTGCTCTCAGAGAATTCCCTACATGTTTGGAAGGCCCTGCGCTCAAGTGGTATAATGGATTGGCTGCGGAGATTCAAGCCAATAGTAATCGGTTAACGGAATGCCTCAAACGTACGTTTGGCAAAGTTGAGGATTCAGATGATGCTTTCCAACAACTGCATGCGATACGACAACATCCTGGTGAGTCTGTTATGCGGTTAGTATTAGGTTCGGGGATTTAGTTCGGCGTGCATATCCTAACATGCCTGAGCCTATTAAGCTCGGTATGTTATGGCCAACTATGCGACCCGAACTTGTTCGATTCGTTCGGGCTCTTCGTCCTACCACATTGGAGGAAGCTTTTGCACTAGCTCAACGTTTTGAGTTGGTGCCTGGTGAGGGCCGTGTTCCCCTTGGGTTACCTGCTCCTCTTGTTCAGCGTGCTGATCCAATGGAGGTTGATGCTGCTGCATATGTGCCCGCACGACAAGCCTTTCGTGGTCGACCTCGGGGCCCACCCCGTGGACCACCTCCACGAAATCGTCCTGCACCTGCTCCAGTTCCTGCCCGTGGTGGTCAAAATCCACGGATTCGTGACAGGAGGAATCGGAACAATGCAGGTCAACCCAATCAAGTTCATTGCTGGGCCTGTTGGGCCTGGACATACTTGGCGGGCATGCGATGTGTATCCTGATTGGCGTCCACCACATCCAGGCTGGCGACCATATGTTCCGGATGGTGTACCTGTGGCGGCCATTATGTCTGATGATGAGCTTCCAGATGATGACGCTCTCTTGCGGGTGGATCTGTTGCGGAAAACCAGTAATCGTACGGGCGACGGAGGGATCCCGTGCGATGGAAACTCCACCTCCATGTTTTTTCGCTATGCATATCAAGGGTTGCAAGTTCCACCAAATCATCCAGTTTTCACATTTTCTGCACGAGTGAATGATGTTTCAGTCACAGTACTTGTGGATACAGGATCTAGCATGTCTTCCATAACTACTTCTCTGGCGCATCGGTGCTCATTACCCTTGAGACGAGCAGATAAGGTCTTGCACATTTTATATGGTAATGGGCAGTCTCGTGCAGTATCACAGTACACCACTTCGACTACACTGGTTATGGGTGCCAACTGTAAGTTTCCCTCTGGGTCTCTTAGGGTTGTCCCTTCCCAGGTCTTTGACATCATTCTGGGATGTGATTGGTTAAAGCAGTCGAAAGGTACATGTGATTTTTCACTCTCTCCTCCTGTATTACGCTTGGAGTCTGTGTCTTTGCAGTCTGTTCCTTTACGTCCAGAGAAGTTTGTTGCTGTTTGTATCACGCATACAGCTCCTTTGATTCCGGTCTTGGGTGGTGTTCATCTCAACAGGTTCAAATGCCGGATCCGTCACCTGAGTGTCGAGCACACTGCATCGAACAACTTAAGAAACAGTATGCAAGTTTGTTCAAATTTGATCTGTCCCAAGGTGCACGTGTGAAGACTCGACACTGTATACCCACCGGCAATGCAAAGCCTTTCAAAGTCCCGGTTCGACGCAGGTCACCAAAGGAGTTATCAGCCATGCGAACAGCTGTTACTGATATGATTGGTAAACGAGTGTGTCGTCCGTCACGGAGTCCATGGGCATGTGAACCTCATTTGGTTCCCAAGCCTGATGGATCTCTCCGATTTTGTGTGGATTACCGACCTCTTAACGATGTTACCATCAAAGATGTCTATCCACTTCCGAACTCTGCCGATCTATTAGATCGTTTGGGTCAGAGTCGATGGTTTACTAAGTTGGATTTGGCATCAGGATATTGGCAGGTTCCTATGCTGAGGAGGATATTCCAAAAACGGCCTTCCGGACACCATTTGGTCTTTACGAGTTTTTGGTCATGCCTTTTGGATTGACTTCAGCTCCTGCCACCTTTCAACGCATGATGGATGAGCTTCTTTCCGATATGCCTGATATCACTGCCGATTTTATCGACGATGTGCTCATTCATGGGTCTGGTTCTTGGGAGGATCACATTCGTGATGTACGGCGCGTTCTTGATCGATTTCGAGAAGTTGGCCTGAAGTTGAAACTTGAAAAGTGTGTGTTTGGTTCGACCGACACCACTTACTTGGGTTACCGTATATCTCGAGAGGGTTTACAGGTGGATCCAATGAAGTTGCGAGCTGTTCGAGAGTTCCTCGTCCCGTACAGTACAGGAAGTCCACGTTTCTTGGGCACGGTGCAGTACTTGGGTCGATTATCGATCATCTCACTGATCGAACTGCCCCTCTTCGGGAGTTAGTTCGTCCACAGGTATCTTTCAGGTGGACTCGCAGGTGTCAGCAGGCATTTGACCAGTTAAAAGAGTTCCTGACAACTCCACCATTGCTTCAATACCCAGATTTTACTCGTCCGTTCATTTTACGAGTAGATGCCTCAGATGTTGGTATTGGTGGTGTATTGATGCAAACTGATGCTGTGGATTCTTCAATTCGACACCCGGTGGCTTACATTAGTCGAGTACTCACGCCGGCTGAGCGGAATTATTCCACTACTGAAAAAGAATGCCTTGCTGCTGTTTGGGGTTTTGAACGACTTCATGCCTACTTACATGGGAGTGAAACACTTTTGGAGTGTGATCATGCTGCTGTCACTTCCTTATTAAAACGGAAGAATTTAGTGGGTCGCGTAGCCAGATGGGCATTACGTCTCCAGGTATATAACTTTAAGGTGGTGCACAGGCCTGGGCGAACAATGGTGGATGCGGATGCACTTTCTCGAGCACCCCTCTCCGATTCCACTTTGCCTGCTCATGCAGTAGCTGCAGCATTCGGTTTGATACAAGCCCCTCAGGTATTCGATGCCGACTTACCATCCTTGGAACAGTGGCAGGATGCTCAAAAACATGAACCATGGACGAGGCAATTACGCGATGCGTTTGCAATTCCGTCTTCCGAACCTCGGTTTCGACAATATCATGCTCAGTTTCGACTTCAGGATGGTTTATTGTATTTTATTGGGACAAATCCAGAGGACAGATGGCGTTTGGCTGTACCCTCTACATATGTTCCACACCTTCTTCGAGCATATCATGATTCACCTATTGTTGGAGGTCATCTTGGTCACCAACGAGTGTTGGAGAAGCTGCGCCGATCATTTTATTGGCCAGCATGCGTGGTGATGTGATCAGGTATATTCAAAGTTGTCCCACTTGTCAAACTCGGAATTCCTCTACGACTCGGGCCATGGGGTGTTGGAATCCATCAATGTCTCTCGCCCTTTTGAGTTAATTGCAGTGGATTTAATGGGACCTTTTCCACGTTCTTCTCAAGGTAACCAGTACATCATTGTTGTATCGATTATTTAACTCGATGGGTGGAGGTTGGTGCTCTTCCGGATGCAACTGCCATGTCAACAGCTTTGTTTCTGTTCGATAATGTGGTTTTGCAGCATTCTTGTCCAGAGCGGATGTTATCAGACAATGGCCCCGCTTTCATTGCAGAGGTATTCCGAGTGTTGTGTGAGAGGTTAGGGGTAAAACATTCATTTGCCTCTCCGTATCATCCACAAACTGATGGTTTGGTGGAGCGATTGAATCGGACCTTCAAGGGTATGATCTCGAAGTATGTGAACTTCAATCACACGGACTGGGATTGGTATTTGCGATGTTTGAGATTTGCTTATGTAACAGGCATTCAGAGTTCGATTGGTATCTCTCCATTCAAGGCATTGTATGGATATGATCCTAAGTTGCCTAGTGAATTGGGGTTATCATCGAATCTGCCACGTGCCGAGGATGCAAAGATGTGGGCTCGACATTTGGATGCTGTTTTGCCTCTTCTGCGTGCAGAGTCTGCTGAACATCTTGGTCGAGCTCAAATGCGGCAGCAATCTTCTTACAATGCACGACATCAAATTCCACCAGATTTTGCTGACGGTGACTTAGTCCTGGTACGTTTTCCCAAGCTGACTGCACCTGGGCTTGCAACTGGTTTATTACACAAGTGGCTTGGTCCCTACCGAGTACTCCGAAAGGTTGGTCCTCAGGTATATCAAGTAAGTTGGTGGGATCTCATGAGGTTGAGATAGTTCACGTGGTTCGAATGAAACGGTTTGTCGTTCGAGACTCGTTGAGTACATTTGGTCATACCTTAGATGGCCCAGCTCACACGGATCCAGGACCATCAGATCCATCACCATCTACACAGCCGCAGAGGGGAGGATAGTGTAAGATACTGTATATTATAACGTACCGTATATACGCATGTGTATATACGCACATGCGTAGTGACACATGGGTGGTGATCTGGCCCCCATGTGTCAGCGCCACGTGTCGCATGTGTGCCACGTGGCAGGAGACCTCCTGTATATAAGCAGGGTTTTTGTAAACTAATATATCAGATTTTCATTTAATATATCTGCTCTTCATTGTGGTGAAACGCTTTTGGAGTGTGATCATGCTGCTGTCACTTCCTTATTAAAACGGAAGAATTTAGTGGGTCGCGTAGCCAGATGGGCATTACGTCTCCAGGTATATAACTTTAAGGTGGTGCACAGGCCTGGGCGAACAATGGTGGATGCGGATGCACTTTCTCGAGCACCCCTCTCCGATTCCACTTTGCCTGCTCATGCAGTAGCTGCAGCATTTGGTTTGATACAAGCCCCTCAGGTATTCGATGCCGACTTACCATCCTTGGAACAGTGGCAGGATGCTCAAAAACATGAACCATGGACGAGGCAATTACGCGATGCGTTTGCAATTCCGTCTTCCGAACCTCGGTTTCGACAATATCATGCTCAGTTTCGACTTCAGGATGGTTTATTGTATTTTATTGGGACAAATCCAGAGGACAGATGGCGTTTGGCTGTACCCTCTACATATGTTCCACACCTTCTTCGAGCATATCATGATTCACCTATTGTTGGAGGTCATCTTGGTCATCAACGAGTGTTGGAGAAGCTGCGCCGATCATTTTATTGGCCAAGCATGCGTGGTGATGTGATCAGGTATATTCAAAGTTGTCCCACTTGTCAAACTCGGAATTCCTCTACGACTCGGGCCATGGGGTGTTGGAATCCATCAATGTCTCTCGCCCTTTTGAGTTAATTGCAGTGGATTTAATGGGACCTTTTCCACGTTCTTCTCAAGGTAACCAGTACATCATTGTTGTATCCGATTATTTAACTCGATGGGTAGAGGTTGGTGCTCTTCCGGATGCAACTGCCATGTCAACAGCTTTGTTTCTGTTCGATAATGTGGTTTTGCAGCATTCTTGTCCAGAACGGATGTTATCAGACAATGGCCCCGCTTTCATTGCAGAGGTATTCCGAGTGTTGTGTGAGAGGTTAGGGGTAAAACATTCATTTGCCTCTCCGTATCATCCACAAACTGATGGTTTGGTGGAGCGATTGAATCGGACCTTCAAGGGTATGATCTCGAAGTATGTGAACTTCAATCACACGGACTGGGATTGGTATTTGCGATGTTTGAGATTTGCTTATGTAACAGGCATTCAGAGTTCGATTGGTATCTCTCCATTCAAGGCATTGTATGGATATGATCCTAAGTTGCCTAGTGAATTGGGGTTATCATCGAATCTGCCACGTGCCGAGGATGCAAAGATGTGGGCTCGACATTTGGATGCTGTTTTGCCTCTTATGCGTGCAGAGTCTGCTGAACATCTTGGTCGAGCTCAAATGCGGCAGCAATCTTCTTACAATACACGACATCAAATTCCACCAGATTTTGCTGACGGTGACTTAGTCCTGGTACGTTTTCCCAAGCTGACTGCACCTGGGCTTGCAACTGGTTTATTACACAAGTGGCTTGGTCCCTACCGAGTACTCCGAAAGGTTGGTCCTCAGGTATATCAAGTAAAGTTGGTGGGATCTCATGAGGTTGAGATAGTTCACGTGGTTCGAATGAAACGGTTTGTCGTTCGAGACTCGTTGAGTACATTTGGTCATACCTTAGATGGCCCAGCTCACACGGATCCAGGACCATCAGATCCATCACCATCTACACAGCCGCAGAGGGGAGGATAGTGTAAGATACTGTATATTAGATAACGTACCGTATATACGCATGTGTATATACGCACATGCGTAGTGACACATGGGTGGTGATCTGGCCCCCATGTGTCAGCGCCACGTGTCGCATGTGTGCCACGTGGCAGGAGACCTCCTGTATATAAGCAGGGTTTTTGTAAACTAATATATCAGATTTTCATTTAATATATCTGCTCTTTCAAGACTTTAACTATAAATAAATAAAATAAATAAATAAGTATTAATTTTAATTATTGTAATAAATGATAAAAGAAAATGAATCGATTGAGAAGAAAATTAAAATTATGATTACAAAAAAACAAAAATTAAGAAGTGTTATAGTAATATCATTTTCATATTAATCATGAGGTGTTATAAATATGATTCATATATTATTTAACTAAGTAACATTAATTTACATAAATTAAATAATTATATTAAGTAAAAATTATAATTAAAAACTCTAATAGAAAAACATAAATAAATTAAAAAATATTATTATTAATTTCAATTAGTTTAATGGATGATATGAAGGGGTAAGTATTCATATGAAAGAACACTTTAATAATAATTTTAAGTACATGATAGGTTTGATTACAGTTAATTTCACCGTATGTAATAACATTATATTTCCTAAAAAACAAGGAGGAAAGGCAATTTGGATTTACAACGACAGAAGCCGGAAATTACATGTTTAAATATATGAATGAACATTAAATTATTTAATTTTGGATGTTAAAGATTATTAAAGAATTATTTAATTATTAAAGAAATAAACTTAAAACTTTATTTATGAAATGAAGTTCTTCATTTAAAATATGAGTTTTAAATAATTATGTTATAACATTAATAAAATGAAATATCAGTTATTTGGTTAATAAAGAATAATAAATTTTAATAAATTATATAAAACCATAAGAAGTAATAAAGATTTTGAATTTAACAAAAATAATACATAAATAAAATGAAGTCAATAAAATTGATAATATAATTTATACACAATTTTGTGAAAATCCAAATAATCAAATAGGAAGTGATATTAAAAAGCATTAAAAAAAAATGATGTAAAGAAGATTTTCCATTTATACAAACTATGTAATGTATAAATATTTATTTTTAAACTTTATTAAAAATTTATAAAAATTAACACAAAATTTAACTTTAAGAACCATTTAGATTACACTCATGTTAAATCTTTTCTTTTTCATTTATAAAATAACATATTTATTTCATAATGTATTTTAAATTATCTATGATATATTTAATCTTTAATATACTCTTAAAAAAAAGTTCATATATAAAAGTACATGCTTAACGTAAAATCTATCTTTTATTTTTTGTTATGTATTTTAATAATATATCAAATCATTTTTAATAATGCCCACCAACAGCCAAAATGCATTTTAATATTCAATTGAAAGAACATTCATTTACATCATTAATTTAATAGTTATAATTCATTAAGATGATACATTGATTAATTCAATAATTTGTATATGCATGCTCTATAGAAATATTTAATTTAAAGACTTAATATATAGGTTTTAAAACTATATAAATGTTAAAGTATGTTCAAATTTAAATTCAAAGCATAGTGTACACACAAAAAACAAGTGAATGTTTTAAATGTGTAAAAACAAGAGTAAAAAAAAAATTATAATATTTAGTTGGCAGTTAATAAACATAAATAATAAGCTTTCGCAAGAATATACTGTAAGAATAATCAAATTAAAGTTTTTAATTATTGATAAATTAAAACTTGATATATAATATAAAAACATATTCATAAAGATCTATTATATGCTTTTATACTTAAATGAGAAGGAAAAAGGTGGTAATTTTCTTCTTAAAAGTGTATATATATCAGTTTTCTTCCTCAAGGTTAATAAAAAAAAGTTATAATAATGAACATGATACTAATTATTAATTGACTGTGCTTAGTTCTGCATTATGGACTAGCTGTACTGCTCGTTGGTCCTCGTGAGGTTTACATAATAATCACACGCACGTGCACGCACACACATACACACTTATAGAAGTAACACCATAGAATCTAGTTTAAATCAACACTACGAGTGTCTGTGCGTGTGTATATGTATATATGAACTTAGGGCTTTAGTTCAGTTAACACGTTGTTTATTCAATATTATAGACACATGTGTTCATGTATATAATAACATGTGTGTATACAAAGGAATGTGTATGCATGTATTCATGCATGTGTATGTGTGTTATAAGCAACTATTAACAATGTAACAAGGATTATTTATGCATGTGTGGGTGGCCATGAGTAAATTCACGTATATATAGAGAGAGAGGCATATTTTGGAAAGATACATATACACCATACTATATGTATATATTACATACATGGTCTTCTCATAAGATACACACACATCTCTCTCTATAAATATATGTGTGTATGTATGTATGTATATATTTGCATATATACCAGTGTGCACATTCATTTAAAAGATACACACACACTTTCTAGTTTTCATTAATTCAATTATAGCGTATATCTGCATGCATATGGACATGTATCATTGACCTTACTTAAACAATGTAAAATATACATATATATGTATATATGTAAATATATACATATATGTGTATACATGTGTATACAAGTGGTCGATCATTGCAGTAAGGATTCCGGGACGAAGTGACAACGAGAAAACGAACTACCGAAACTATCATTTAAGAAAGAGACTGTTAAGCATGGGAATCGACCCCACGACAGACAGTTCCTTGGAAAATGTCAGGCATTCATCTGCAAATCAAAAGCTGTACAGTCTGGATGGCAAAATGAGCTCATCTGAGAAAGATTTGTATGTGGACACTCGTGAATTACAAGGAGAACGTATTAACAAAGTTCAATTCACAAGAATGACATTTTCATCCTCGCCCTCGTCCTCCAAATTGATAGTTGGAGTGTTTATGCTTAAGAAACTATTCATTAGTCTCAAGTTCCACTCCTCATTAAGGGCAGCTTGTTATCTAACTTTTGTAACCTTTTTTTTCTTTTGGACAATAACCATCTCAGCCTTCTTAAATGCATGTCTTACTTGCCTTTCTTTAACCTATAATGTTTCACAATTAATAATCTCTCTGTCTTTGCTGCATAATCTCTCTCCACACGTGCCTCACAAGCACGCTCTCTCTTTCTCATGGTTTTTTTGGGAAGCCGTCTCCTTAGCACAGTCCTAAGATTCTACAGTGGATATTTATTCCTCATTAGTTAATGATTTAGTATCTCAATCAAACATTCACATGGATTTGGTGTAAATAGATTCGGAAATGTGAATTCATTGCAAACTCCTCTAAGGTAAGGCCAACCTCAAGTACTTCCTCAAGAGTTATATATATATGGCAATTCAAAATCTTCTTTCCATTGCTAGTTAACCCAACTTATATATATATATAATATATATAGAGAGAGAGAGAGAGAGAGAGAGAGAGAGAGAGAGAGAGAAGATATATTAAATGTAATACACACATAAAATTACTAATTTCCACAGAGCCAATTAAAGAAGCATTCATCATCCATAACTTTAAAGTTGAAATGTCAAAAATCAATCTTTCAAAAGCCAATTTTAATGTTGACTTCAGTAAAAACTTCATCCATAACTTGCCTTATTATTCTAACGAGTACAATTGTAAGAATATGTATAGAGAATTAGTATTTATATATTTAACTTGCACTCTTTTACATGCAACTTTGCAAAATAAGAAACATCTAACGGTTGTAATGTATTTGAGGGTAAAATAACAAGTTTAATACTTAACTCCTTACATTTTGGAAAGCAAGAACAATTGTGTGAGTTTTATGTTTATCTATTATTAACATTAGCTTATTGCTTGGGGAGACACCTATATTATTATAAATATATGTATATACACATTTTTATTTTTATTTACATGGAAAACTCACCCAGAATTATTCTTGTTATATGATCGAAATAAGTAAGAAAGGCCATATTTAATATTTATGCATTGTTTTATACACACATAGAAGCATTAGGTTCACAAAACTATAACCAATTAGCTCTCTTAAATATGTAGTGGTTTGAAAGTTAGCCACATGTGGCTGTGACAATAGTCATCATCTATTTTCCATTTGAAAATATAGCTTGAACTTAACAAACATCTCTTTTAACAAGTATGTAACATCCACGATCTTTTGAAGATGCACAATGCCAATTTCATTCACATTGTAAATTCTATTTACAATATAACTTTTTTCATATTTACATTTTAAATTAATATAAAAAACAGACAACTTACACTAAAGTGATAACTGAGGCACGTGAATGCTTATAGTGACTGAGGAGCTCTTAAAACAAGTTTTGGGTGCTTACATTTAAAACATCACCATCATCTTAACGAAAGGATTTTTACCTTTAAAAGAAAACTTTTCACCTTAACTAGATAATAACTAAGAAAGAGTCACTTTTAATCCTTGCTTGTTTTTTTAATTACTCAATGCATATTCAGTTGCTTTTCATCTTCCAAAACAATGATCCCATCCTTATACACACACATATAGTAAATGTATATAAGAAATATAAAAATATTTACATCTATATGTGTGTTTGAATATACGTAAATATCTTTTTTCTTGGTGACTTTGTCATTTAACCCAATCATAAAGAGTGTTATATAGAAGTTTGTGGACTCATGCAATACTGCAAATGCTAAAGTCACCATTCTTCATTGCATCAATAGCAACATACAGAAGTTTTCATGACTAGTTCCATTTTTTTCATATTTATAGAGTAATTGTCATTACTGAAGTAATAAAAGATGTAGCATTATTAACTAGAGTAGTGAGAGAGTTTTTATTAAGTACTAGACTTAGGGTGGGAAAGCCTCTATTGATTGTTGGATTTGCAATAGGAAAATCTGTATTAATTATTGGACTTTATGTTTAATGCCAAACTCAGTCTTCAACAAAAATAAATTTATTAATAACTAATGTATATAGAAAATAAAAATAAAAATCTCACTATTTAATATAACAATAACAAAAATAAATATTTTAAATAGAGTTTCAAAATTATTTCTATAAAAACTTTTTCATCTTCTTTGATTCAATTGATTTTTTTTTCCTATGAAACCTATGAAAAACAATAATATATTTGTTAACAAGTTTTATATAGATAAAGTGAAGCCAGATTAAGAATTCTTTTTTACCATAAATTGAGAACTTGTATAACTAAAACAAAGAAGAAATGAGAATATATTATAATAATTTAACAATTATTTAAAATTTGAAAATCTTGATTTAAGAAATATTTATTAAATATTTAAAATTTGAAAAGCATGATTTAAAGATAATTTATTAGTATTTTGAAATGTTGTGCAATAGTTATAATTAATATTAATAACTTTCTAAATGAGCCACTTTTTTAATAAGTGATTATTTTGTTACAAAGAATTTGAACTCTTCTGATTTTTTCATTTTATATTAAAATATTGCGTATCATTTTGAGTAGCCTTTGTACATACATGTGTGTCCTTGTTTTTTTTAAGAAAATTTAGAGATTCTCACACGTTGTGGTAGTTTAAAATATAATATGTTATAATATTTGATACATAAATTAGGGTTAAAAAGAAAAATAAGATAGATATTTTTAAATTCAAATTTGGATGTAATTAAAATGTAATCTAATCCGGAGGTTCCATCGGATTCACCAATAGAGCTACATAACCATTCTTTGTATTGTTCTTAAGTTTATTAATTCAATTTTTTTATTTTTAGATTAATAATAAGAATTTAATGTGCTAGAAATGTTTTTGAATTTGTTAAATATGAGGTTATCTTAAGTTCTTATATAATGATTCAAATTTGCAAGCATGTATATGTGTTTAATTATATAGTTTTAATTAAGTATAAATAGTAAGTGGAATATATACTAAGGTTTTGACATCCTTCCATTTAAAATAGTATATTTTAGGAATATTTAACCCATAATAGATCCATAATATATCTTATATATATTCATAAAATGAAAAAAAAATAATTTTATTTTTAAATGATATGTTATATAGTTTATTTTAAAATATATATTAGATACATTAGATTATATATAATTATTTTTAAAAAATTTTATTTTTTATTATGATAATTTTTTAACATTTAACACATAATTATTTCATTCGCAATATATATTATGAATTGAAAATATATTTTTAATTAATATCATTATTTTAAAAGTTAAAATATTATAATTAAAAATTTTTAAGGGTATATATGTAAATTTACAATTTTTAAAAAGATATATAAGTAAATATAAAAATTTTAAAGATATATATGTAAATATGATTATAATTTTCCTTATATATAACTCGTATAAGTATAACTTTAGCCGACGGCAGTGTTTATTATAAGTTTTAATAGTAGTATCAAATCTTTTTCAATGCCAGCAGCACACTTAGTCTTCAGACACACCATTTAAAAGAATATCCATTTAAATATAATAAATGAATGTCTGATCCAGTATAGAACACATCTGCTACATTGTTTTATTTCGGCTACCGCTAAGACTTTGGATGATTTTTTACTTTTGATTAATTCAATTATAACGTGTATCTGCATGCATATGGACATATATAATTAAATTTCATTGACCTTACTTAAACAATGTAAATATTTTGTGAAACTTTCTATGAAACTACAAGGTCATCCCCATATAAATACGAATATTCACACCATAATAATCATGAATAATGGTTAGATGTAACAATGTCCAACTCCATAGGGACCTTGGTCTCCTGAAGAAGATGCAGTACTTGCAAATTACATACAGAAACATGGCAAGGAAAAAAACTGGAGTAAACTTCCCAAGGCAGCAGGTGTGTGTGTATGTGTGTGTTATTATTAATGCTAAACATATAATATTAATGCACATAAGTGTCAAATTGTATTATTACAGGATTACAAAGATGTGGTAAAAGTTGCCGTTTAAGATGGCTTAATTACTTAAGACCAGATTAAACGTGGGAACTTCTCCCAGGATGAAATAGATCTCATTATCAGACTGCATGCATTACTTGGAAACAGGTACACACACACACACACACACACATATATATATATATATGACTGTGTATACATGTGTGTGTACAGGTGGTCGATCATTGCAGGAAGGATTCCTGGACGAAGTGACAACGAGATAAAGAACTACTGGAACTATCATATAAGCAAGAGACTGTTAAGCATGGGAATCGACCCCTCGACACACAAGTCCTTGAAAAATGTCACCCATTCATCGAAGTTGTACAGTTTGAATGACAAAATGAGGTCCCCAGATTCGAACTCAAGCAGTAGTCGTATAAACTCAGATGATGTGTACGCGATCATTGATTCAGGCGGTCCTGAATTACAAGGACAGCTGTCACGCCTGGATTTCTTAGAGAGTTTTCAATTAAACTCAAGCGACCTCTTAGAAGTCCTTTGATTCTCTGTAGAGAGATTTCTCTAATATATAGTTATTTGACATAAAGAACATGCAAACGTGGCCGTACATGGAACGTCCACGTTAATATTGTCAACGCTGACAACAAGCAAGGATACGCAACACCATAGTAAACCACACACACGCTCACGCACAGAGGACATAAAGAAGAGTTGATGTGTATTAAACAAAACTGATTAGTTTGTAAATTTCAATGTAGCTTCATTAAAATGCAAAGATTATTATACTTCACAACAGTGGAAAGTCTAGTTGTTAAATAGAAATCTTTTCATTATAAGAATATTTTACATATATTTTATGAGAAATATATTATGAATAAAACTTTTTCTTTATTTATACATCCCATAATTCTTCATAACTATTCTATGAATATTCTATGTTCATTATTATAATTTATGATTATTATATTAACAATACAAGTGATTTTATGTATAAATGTATGTATATATATATATATATATATAAACACCAATTTGAAGTCTGAAATCTAAATGGTAATAGGCAATAACAACTTGTTTATATAAATGATAAATATTTTCAACAGTAAAAGAGCAAAGGTGCAATTGTATGATTATAAAATGTAATTCCGTAATATAATAATTACGTTTTTCTTTTATAATAAATATCATGTATTTTATTAAGGTGTAATTGAAACTCTATTAAACATTCTCTTTGTGTAATGAAGTAATGTAAACATGGGAAAACGTAAAAAACTAGAATTTATAATTTTAATATTTATGTTTGATCATGATATTCCATTGATGATTTTAAAATTACATTAAATATTAATTTATAAATTTAATTTTAGAACCACCAAACTCATTCTAATACAATATAATATATATAATGTAATGTGTTCAATATAATATTTAAAATTAAGTTATGTAATATAAATAAAATAATACACCTTTTAAGTCGTCATGAAATTGGAATATATTAATGTTATTTCTTACTTACTTTCATTTTACACATCAATTCATATATACAGATTTTAAAAAAAAAAAAAAACCTAAAGAAGAACTTTTAAACCCTTAAAGTACACCTAAGTAAGGTACTGTACTCAAAATTTAATGTAATAAACTCATTTAATTCCGTTGTCACATTCCGACCAACACGTGGCACAGTGTTTCTAATAAGAATATAAAAAATGAATTAAAATTTATATTTATAGTGTTGATAATGTGGAGATTTTATATTCCCAAGTTTACAAAATCTTTTAATGAATTAACAAAACTCTACAATTTAACATGTAATGATATAAATCCTTTCTGAAGTTTGATAAGCAACTTTACTTACAGTAAATAATGATTTATTATTTTTATTGTTATTATTATTATCTCAATTCATTTTATTTTTCATTTACTTGACATGTTAAATATGTAACATCTGTTTAAAGATTGGAAATGTTCGATTTCAAATACTCGTGTTTCACTAATATTCTTAAATCGGTGTTTAACTACATGTATGTGTACTTTTTTTCTTATCATATATAACTGATAGCTACATTTTTGTCTATATATATAACCTAAAACGTTGTTAAGTATACCCTTGCTTATCACCATTTTATCTTTCACTCTAGACTTTAAACAGGTGTGTGTATATACACACACATATATATAGCACAAATATCTTGGTATAATGCCACATGTACATGCACATACAACATACAACATACAACATACTTATGTTTACTATGCTATATACATATACTGTATTAACATACCTATGCAGATAATAAACATATTTTAAGCATCAAAGAATATGTAGATATAATATACGATGGTTTTATAATTATAATATAGTGTATATTCTAATTATATATATATATATGTGTGTGTGTGTGTGTGTGTGTGTGTGTGTGTGTGTGTGTTACAGTACAATATTCTAATAAAAAACAATAATAAATATTTATATGTTTGTATCTTTTATTTATGGGTTCCGGCGAAGAACAAGGGAGACTTGCATTGAAATGCCACATCGGATACATATTACTCTATATATTAACTTGCATAGGTACATACCTATTTTAATTAAATTAAGAATAAATTCATATAAACTTTATTTAATACCCTTTCCAATAAGCATTTATAACGTATTAACTATTTTTCAAGTTAAATAACCAAGGACATTTGATAAATTGTATAACTATACAAAAGTAAACTTAAATATTTCAGATTATAATTTTAATATCATTTGTAAAGCTTTATCAACATAAATATTAACTTTAATTATTTATTATGATATTCACATTTACATATTTGTTTTTTGTTAATAACAACACTGTTATTAATATATTTTGATAGATTCGTGAGCATATTATGAGAATCTAACTTTTATATTGCCTATATATTATGTTATTTACTATATGGTTAACTATATGTACTACTGTAGGTAACACACCACAAACACGCATACACACATGCACATAATATGTTTTTTGTTTAAATGCAACTATAATATTCAAATTAAAAACTCATTAAGAATACACACACACATATAGTTATTTACATTGGTATATAAATACATATATACAGCGCTATAACATTCACATACGTATGAAAATTATTCATACATGTAAATTTAATTTAATCAAAATACATGATTAAATGCAAAGTTTTACAATGTTTTAAGAGCAAACGTTTTAAATTTATTTTATGCTAAATTAAATAGTTAAATTAAAAATTGTTTATAGTCTCACAATTTTTAAGATGTGTGTGTGTGTGATATTAAAATAAAATATAACATTGTCATGGTACTTTACAGTAATAATATTCAACTATAATTAACAAAATGGAAGTATGTATAAGAAATAGACTCATTTATATAATAAATAAATTAAAATACTAATTTATAATAAATTTAAATTATTATTAATACTGATGATGATAATTTATAAATTAAATATTAGTATGTACATATAAGTATCTATATGAAGTATAGATGTTTAAAAATTACAAAGAAAAGAAAGATGTAAATCAAAAGTGTATCAAAACATTAATTAATTCTTTAAAATGAGATCAGTCATGGTCAAATTTTCCGGCGAACAAGTATCTATCATTGCTTTGTACTGCAACTCCCCAAGTCACGTCCCCATCACGTAGGTTGTTGGATGACCATGAGGCATCCATGTTGTGTGTGTGTGCGCGCGCGTGAGTGAGAGAGAGCGAGAGAGATTACAAGCTGGTTTTCCGAGTTTTTTTAAAGTAAATTTTAACTAGATAGGTATTATATACCACATTCATGAGCAACAGATGCTAAATTATATCTTTTATATACATACATACATACATACATGTATGTGTTAGTGTTTCATGTAGATAAAGAAGGGCAGATAATATAAAATGATGTATGTGTGTGTGAGAGAGATTTTAGGAATATTCCTTACTAAGTAAGGTTATTAAAGGATTAATTTATTAATTAATTAATATTTAAAGGAGAGAGAGATAGATCCCTCACTCTACTGGAAGACACTCGCTTCATTCCTGTACAAAGCTGATATATGTATATGCCTTGTATGTATCCCCTATATACGGAATGGGTGTATATACTGTACATATATAATGTACATGCACCACACGCTCGTGTATGTGTGGTACAAGTATATATAAGAGATGTAATTGTGCGTCAAATGGTGTTATTATATACTTATACATATATATTTATGTATGGGATTTTGCAGTACAAAGTAAAATTATATATTATATAAGATGGAGTAATTTACATAGACGTTAATTATGGAGCAACATATCACACACAGAGTGAGTTTGCCTCTTGACTCAAGCATTCCTTATGTAAAAAGGGAAAAATATGCCAGAAATATCCGAGGCGTGCCCTAAAGGCAAAAAAGGCAAAAGTGTCTAAAAAACACATTGATAATGTTTACAACGATTGTAAAGGAGAAGTCCGAGTATATGAGGACCACACTTCAGGCGATAGCATATGTATGGAGTGTGGTTTGGTGTTAGAAGCGTATTATATTGATCCCAACTATGAGCAAAGACATTTCAACGACGATAGTGAGGACAATAGGCGACAAGACCCGTTTGAGATAAACAATCTGGGAACAACCATCCAAGACGACAATAACATGCTCCCCAAGCATTGCATAAGCACCCTAGAGGCTGCACTTTACAAAGGCCTGAACACCGTCCAGGAGTTTGGGGATTGCATGAATTTAATCCAGAACGTAATTGACCGGGCAAAAGACAACTACATCAAGTATAGGGAGGGCGGTGCAAAAGTTGTTCACCTTGACCAAGTCATAGCTGCATGTATCTTCCACGCTTGTAAGAGCGAACACTGTGCACGAACACCCACAGAGATTAAAAACTTTTCAAGAACAGATGTAATAAGCTTAGCCATTACATATTCAAAGTCGGAAAGGCAGTACCCAAGTCAGAGCCTGTTAAGGCAGTAACGGCACAGGACTATATGAACAGGTTTTGCAATCAGCTCAATGTTGATAACCATACTCGAAGGGCGGCAATTGAGATTGGGAGGAGGTGTGAGAGGCTTTTCAACAGGAGGGCGAGTACCATATCTGCAGTTTCTCTATACACTGTCTCTCTTATCTTGTCCCAAAAGGGCATCCAAGGTCCGAGTATTGAGCAGATAAAGGAAGCCAGTGGAGTTCACAATGGCACCATAGCCAATGGTTTTAGATGTATACGAGACCAACTGCACCGCTTCGTGCCTGATTGGTTTTGTACACGTGAATAACTTGCGAAGATCAGATGAAAAGTGCAAGGAATATGAAAAGTATAAACTTAGAAATTAAAAGAGTAATAAGTACAGTTTACTGAATATCCAAGTGACATATTGGGTATGAAAACTATTGTGTCTATGAGACGTATGTGTACACACACACAAGAGAGAATGGAATATATATTAATGACATGTTGCATATGGGACTGGAGAGGCAAATGTGTCTGCATGAGACCAAAATGCATTATGATCATCTTATTCACGTGTATAATTGAAGGAAAGCATTACAACAAAATCAAAATAATATATTATAAAAACTTATTTAGATATTTGATTTATATTTAATAAATTCAATGTATACACATTATGTGTTTTTATTTATACATGTATTTCATTAAAAGTCAGATTCTCATAGTATGCTCACGAATGTATCAATGGTTATTAACAAAAAAACAAATATGTAAACGTGAATATCATTAATAATAGATAATTAGAGTCAATATTCATGTAAGTGATAAAGTTCCAATTTTTTTTCACTGCAAACGATACTAAAAATATAGTTTGTAATATTAATTCATTTTTATGTATATTTTATCAAACTTCAGGTGGGTTGTTTCACTTGAAAAATAGTAATTAATATGTTATAAATGTTTATTGGAAAGGTATTCAATAAAGTTTATATGATTTTTTAATTAACTTAATTTATTTAAAATAGGTATGTACCAAGTTTCATGGGATATGTATATTCTTAATGTATAAAGGAATATATGTCACAGTCCCTTATGATTACTTTATGTTCTTTGCCGGGAGCCTACAAAAAAGATACAAACATATAAATAATAATAATTATTTTAATTAAAAGACACTTGCCTTTTTACTGTGACGTATTTAAAAACACACACACACACACACATATATATATTACACACACACACACTAGATTATAATTATAAAGCTATCGTACATTATGTTTGCATATTCTTTGATGAAATAAAAGACATGCTTAGATATGGTTTTTGCAACATGTGTAATACAACACTCAATTTTATGATATTATATACCTTTGTCTTATATACAAGGCCTTCATTTTGTATGTGGATCTAAGTATGTTGTATGCTCTATGTGTATAGGCATGTACATGTGTATTTATAAGCATTATACGAAATATATTGTGCTATACCTACATGAGCAATACAATGGAATCTGTGGCAGTATTATATATTGTTTCTATGTGTGCAACATTCTCTGGGCTTAACCATCCTTACACTTGGACATGTGGTTGGTAGAATTTAAGCAACATAATATACACCATAATTGCAATATCAATGTATAATTCACAAGAGAAGCATTTTATATTCACAAAACTTAAAATTTGTTTTAGTAATTAGATAATTACAAAAGATTTAGATTTTTTCATTGAATTTGGTTAATGAACATACCCAAACCCATGGAGTATTATTGGTCATATGTTCAGGATTAAAGTTTCACACACAAGTACAAATTGCAAATGGAGAAATCACATTTACATTTGGAACCTCACAAGTCTTAGTTTAAGCACATACATATATATATGCAGCAAAGTATCGGACTGGGGCAAACAAGTGTATATCATTAAGAATTAGGTTCGGACTAGGGCAACAAGTGTATATCAATCTCAGTAGAAATTAGGTTGACTTGTAGATATTATAAAGAAGGTCATGTGCACATTTATTTTTCTAATATTATATATAATTCTAATTAATGTGTGTCTTATGGTACAAGGTTTTACATTAATAAGAGTTGTATCACAACTCTCGCATGTGACTTATTGGTTAAGGCTTACATAAAAATATTTAAAAACATAACAAATATTATTAATTTGGATGTCATAATACCAATTATAAGTTGAAGCAGAAGACACTTATTATACATAAATAACATGTCCTTAACTAAGGAAAATTGTTAATGAACTCTATAACATAATAACAACCATCACCACCATAATGTGATTATGTCTTTTCTTATGATTAGGTATTAGAATTCATCCCATTGCAAATGTAATAACCACCAAAATTAAAATATATAATATGTATCGATTAATTGAGTTCCAATTGTTACTGATTCATTATTCTCCACCACAATCTTTAACACTATCAAAAATCAAAACTATTACATAATATGCTTTATCAAATGAGTCAAATATAATAAGAATGATCGAGAATTATTAAAAGAATAACAAAATGTACAAGAAGAGAAATCAAAAATTAAAATATTAAATTCACTAGTAATAGTATCAGTTCTATTATAAGTGCACTACATCAACCACAAGAAGAACTTATTAACATGGAATAATATACAGTTAATCAAAATAATACAGATTCACATCACAATACTAAATGACATTAAGACACATTGGTGAATACATTTAAAAATCATACTCCATTTTTGATTTGCATAAACATTTTAGAAATACGGTTAATCTACTTTTGTAACATGTGGACTAACAATAAATAATTGATCAATAAATACATTAATTAAATAAAAATGTTGATTATTTTGTTAGAAAATTTATAAATACTAAAGAATTAAAATCAACAACCTCATGACTTAATATATCATATTTTACTTATACAACAACAAGTTTTCAAACTAATGTTAATATTGTGAAGATAAATTGTATATGTGAAGATATATGTCAACTAAAAAAAAAAATGATAAACTAATTAGAATTATCAATATGGAAAAGAACAACGGTCATTAAGTCAGATGCAATAATAATCACATCAAAGACAATGCTCATTTTAAATATGAAAATGTTAAAAATCTTTTTATTATAACAATATCTTATATATATTTTATGAGAAAATACAAAAACAATATATATAAGAAAATCTTGCATAAAGTCTCAATGGTTATTACAAGGAATAAATAAAGAAGAAGATGACCCATAAGACTAATAAATAATTAAGATAACTAATTATAATGAATAAAAATAAGGAACAGTTATAATAATTGATTATAAATAAAAGAAGGGAGAAGGATATCCCGTGTTCATTATGATTATTATTTTAGCAATATTAATGATTTTATCCACATGTTTACGAGCGTGTTACGTTGTTACAATAGGATCCGTATTAATATTTAATGTTTGTTTCTACGGTGCAATATTATCTGGGCTTAGCCATCCTACCCTTGCTAGTGTCTATACATTTATGTGGATCAGTATTGTCCAAATTACTTGTTAATGAGGGTTTTAACATTTAACATAGTTTAAATTAACAGTGTGTGTGTGTTCAAGATAAATGCACAAGAATATATATACATATTCATTCTTTGTATGTTTGTCACAGCGGCTCTTATAAAACCTGACCACATATAGGTTTGCAGATGCACAGACATAGATATATACAAACATGATACTAATTATTATTTAATTGTGCTTACTTCTGCATTATGGACGAGCTGTTCTACTCGTTGCTCCTCGTGAGGTTCATAACAATCACACGCACGCGCACGCACACACACACACACACACACTTATAGGAGTCACTATAGCTTCATCAAAATGCAAAAATTATTAAACACCATAGAAATCTAGTTTAAATCAACACTACGAGTGTCTGTGTGCGTGTGTATATGCGTATATGAACTTAGGGCTTTAGTTCAGTTAACACGTGTGTGGATTCAGTAAGATAGACACATGTGTTCATGTATATAATAACAGTGTGTATACAAAGGATGTGTATGCATGTATTTATGCGTGCGTATGTGTGTTATAAGTAATTATTAACAATGTAACAAGGATTATTTATGCATGTGTGGTGGCCATGAGTAAATTCATGTGTATGTTTTATAAAAATATACGTGGCAAGGGAGACCCACTATATAGTCAGGGTTTCTCCTGTCAATTTTATACATTTTCTTGCCTTTTTAAATATAAAGATTTATATATATTTTCTGAATTGTATGGAATATTGAACATATAAATGATTGTATTTCTACCGTAGATTTATTATTATATTCATGTGACTGCTCCTTGTACGGCCGCCTTTGCATGTTCTTTGGACTTGCATTTGTCAATAACTATACATTAGAACATAATGATCTCAGATATGACCAATCAACTCGCAATCAGTTTTAAATCAACATTGTCGATCTTTATCTATTCATAGCAAGAACAACAAGGTAAACGTAATCAGACTCATCTCTCTTCGACTCTACAGAGAAATCAATAGGAGAGTTTAATAGGAAACTTACTAAGAACTTCAGGGTTAACAGATGTTTGTTACCACGGTCTCCTTGTAATTCAGGAGTGTCTACATACAAATCTTTCTCAGATGAACTCATTTTGTCATTCAGACTGTACAGCAGCTTCTTATTTTGCAGATGAATGTGTGACATTTTCCAAGGACTTGTGTGTCGTGGGGTCGATTCCCATGCTTAACAGTCTCTTGCTTATATGATAGTTCCAGTAGTTCTTTATCCCGTTGTCACTTCGTCCCGGAATCCTTCCTGCAATGATCGACCACCTGTACACACATTTATACACAGTATGTGCAAAATCAAAGATGGAGTAGTTTCAATCATAACAAAATATATATTATTTTATTTTTAAATGATATGTTATATAGTTTATTTTAGAATATTATATTAGATACACTAGATTATATTTTATTTTATTAAAACCACATTATTAATTTTAAAACTGAACTTAAATTTTTTAAAAATAATTAAAATTTAAAATCAATATTGAAATTTTTATGCTCAAATATAAATCCTACTACATGTGATATTATTAAATATAATATAATGTTATATTGAAGTAGCTATGTTGCAACATCGTAATAAATTTACTAATTTGTTTTAGCTTAACGTTTTGTTATTTGATTTTTCTTAATGTATAACCAAAACATATTTAAATTGCAGAATATAAACTCTCTTAAGAATATATAAATATTTATTTTGAAATCTTATAAAATATTATACTAATTTAATGAAAATACTCAACTTAAGAGCTTTTTAAATTATATTCAGGTTGAATTTCTCTCTCTCTACACGTAACATACTTAAATATATTTTTCATTGTCAATTTAGCCTTTAATATACTCTTAAAAAGAAAAGTTCATATTTAAAATACATTCTTAGCATAAAATATATCTGTTTATCTTTTATTATATATTTTAATAATATTATCAATTTTTTTTAATAATATCCACCAACAACCGAAACGTATTTTACTGTTCATTTGAAAGAATATTTGTTTGCATTATTGATCCAACGGCTACCATTGATTAGGATGGATACATATGTTGATTAATTCAATCACATGTATATGCATGCATGACGTAAACGCGCCACCAGAAACTTTCTATTAACCTATCCTATAAATAAGAATATTCACACCATGATAATTTTAAAGAGGTTTAAACAAAATTAAACAATGGTTAGATGTCCTTCCAATGTCCATCTCCATAAGGGACCTTGGTCTCCTGAAGAAGATGCAACACTTGCTAATTACATACAAAAACATGGAATGGAAGGAAACTGGAGTAAGCTTCCCGAGGCCGCAGGTGTGTGTGCGTGCGTGCGTGGGTGTGTGTAAAAGGGAAATAAAACATTTGGGTAATGTAAACATATAAGATTACTGCATAAAAATGTACATATTATAAATTCTATCGTGTGTGTGTGTGTGTGTGTTATTGCAGGATTACAAAGATGTGGTAAAAGCTGCCGATTAAGATGGCTTAATTACTTAAGACCAGATATTAAACGTGGGAGCTTCTCCCGGGATGAAATCGATTTAATTATCAGACTGCATGCAATACTTGGAAACAGGTACACACACGCGTATATATATACACGACTGTGTATACATGTGTGTGTACAGGTGGTCGATCATTGCAGGAAGGATTCCTGGACGAAGTGACAGCGAGATAAAGAACTACTGGAACTATCATTTAAGCAAGAAATTGTTAAGCATGGAATCGATCCCAACACACACAAGTCCTTAGAAAATGCAACACATCAATCTGCAATTAAGAAGAAGAAACTGTACAGTCTGGATGACAAATTGAGCCCATCTGTCTCGGTTTCTGAGAAAGATTTGTACGTAGACACCCGTGAATTACAAGGACACGGTAACAAACATCTGTTAGCCCTGGAGTTCTTAGAAAGTTTCCTATTAAACTCTCCCTTATAGAAATCCTTTGATTTCTCTGTAAAGATGAGTCTAATTACATTTAACTTGTTGTTCTTGTTATTATGAATAAATAAAGACCAATCATTATTAATTAAAAACTCATTATTACGTTCTGATGTTGCCGTATAAGGAACGTCCACGTCAACAGTCACATTAGGTCTGATCCAATGAGTCTAATAGAATACATAATAAAGTATATTTTATATAATTTTATATAAGTCAACAGAAACGCTAATTTTAATGTATTTTAATATAATCTTAATATTAAAGTAATGACATTCATGTACACTGAAAATGTATAAAATTAACAATTTCTTACAAAAGTTAATAGTTGGACAATTGGTATTTAAAAATACTACATATAATTATTACACACACGACGACAGTGTACATTTGCCTCCTCTATCTCAGTCTTCATCTGTTAGAAAATAAGAATAAAACCTAACATTTATTTAATTATATTATTATACACACAAATATAAAATATAATTTAATTTATTCATGTTAATATCTTTAATTATCTTTTAATTAAACTTATGAATTGTTATTGATTATATTATACAAAATTTGATATTTACCTTATATATCCTTGCATTTTGTGTATGTTCAACTTTATATTTAAAGCACAAGTGTGTACACATACTTGTAGAAACCAAAGAATGTTTAAAATGCTCAATAAAAATATATATATATATATAAAAGGAAATTTATATTTATACTTCTGAAATTATCATATTTACTTATATACCCTTAGAAATTTTATATTTACATATATACATTTGAAATTTCAATTTAAAACTTTAAAAATTTCAAAATTAAAAATTAAAAATTAATTTTAAAAAATTAATAAAATTTATAATTAATTTATATTTTATTATATTTAGGTCCAAAACACAGCCTATTAAACATATATATCATATAATTATTTTAAAAATGTTTCATTTTTTATAATGATAATTTTTTAATATTTAACACTTAATTTCATTTGTAATATATTATGAATTGAAAATATATTTTTAATTAATATCATTATTTTAAAATTTAAAATATTAGATATATATGTAAATATGATAAATTTAAGGAGTATAAATATAATTTTTCTTATATATAACTCATATAAGTATAACTTTAGCCGACGGCAGTGTTTATTATAAGTTTTAATAGTAGTATCAAATCTTTTTAATGCCAGCAGCACACTTAGTCTTCAGACACACACATACACACACAAGCGCGCAGCACATTTAAAATAATATCCATTTAAATATAATAAATGAATGTCTGATCCAGTATAAAACACATCTACTACATTGTTTTTATTTCGGCTACCGCTAAGACTTTGGATGATTTTTACTTTTGATTAATTCAATTATAACGTGTATCTGCATGCATATGGACACATAGAGTTAAATTTCATTGACCTTACTTAAACAATGTAAATATTTGTGAAACTTTCCATGAAACTACACGGTCATCCTTATATAAATACGAATATTCACACCATAATAATCATGAATAATGGTTAGATGTAACAATGTCCAACTCCATAGGGGACCTTGGTCTCCTGAAGAAGATGCAGTACTTGCGAATTACATACAGAAACATGGCAAGGAAAAAAACTGGAGTAAACTTCCCAAGGCAGCAGGTGTGTGTGTGTGTGTGTGTGTTATTATTAATGTTAATCATATATTATAAATGCATATAAGTGTCAAATTGTATTATTACAGGATTACAAAGATGTGGTAAAAGTTGCCGTTTAAGATGGCTTAATTACTTAAGACCAGATATTAAACGTGGGAACTTCTCCCAGGATGAAATAGATCTCATTATCAGACTGCATGCATTACTTGGAAACAGGTATACACACACGCACACACATATATATATATACATATGACTGTGTATACATGTGTGTGTACAGGTGGTCGATCATTGCAGGAAGGATTCCTGGACGAAGTGACAACGAGATAAAGAACTACTGGAACTATCATATAAGCAAGAAACTGTTAAGCACGGGAGTCGATCCCAAAACACACAAGTCCTTAGAAAATGTCACCCATTCATCGAAGTTGTACAGTTTAAATGACAAAATGAGGTCCCCAGATTCGAACTCAAGCAGTAGTCGTATAAACTCAGATTCTGAGGAAGATTCGTATGCGATCAGTGATTCAGGCGGTCCTGAATTACAAGGACAGCTGTCAAGCCTGGATTTCTTAGAGAGTTTTCAATTAAACTCAAGCGACCTCTTAGAAGTCCTTGATTCTCTGTAGAGAGATTTCTCAAATATATAGTTATTTGAAACGTGGCCGTATAAAGAGCGTCCACGTTAGTATTGTCAACGTTGATAACAAGTAAGGATACGCAACACAATAGTCAACCACACACGCGAGCATGCACGCTCGCACAGAGGACATAAAGAAGAGTTGATGTGTAATAAACAAAACCGATTAGTTTGTAAAGTTTTGTTTACATATAGTATGCAAATTGCTTCTTCATTTTGGAGGTTGACTCGTATTGACTGGGAAGATCTTTACAAAACAAGAATTTAAAACTTATATAACCCTGCATTTTGTAAATCAAAATTGTATCTATAGTTTAAAATGCTTAGATGTTAATTATTTAGTTAACATTAATAACTAGCTAATAATAAACTGTATAATAATAGTAACTTATGCTTTTTAAGATTTAGGGTTTAAGAAGATGAATGCATTACTAAAGGGCTTATACTAACGAGTTTAAGTTGTTTAACTCCTGAACATGTTCGTACCAAAAGAAGAACAATCATAGCCAAATGTGCCAATTAAAACACCCAATTATGACACTTAACTTCCCTTGAGCAAATGTTAAAGGTTTAACACTCTAATGCAAGCACAAGCATTTCAAACCCTTCAACATTAAATCCATGACACAACCCTAAATGGCTTGTGCCTTGAGAGTTGTATTGTGTGCCATTTAGTATAATGTATAATGTTACATATTCATGTAACATTATTTATAAGATATGTACATAATATATATTTGGTGAGTTTTAACTTGCCCACCAACCCTTAAATCTTAATCCAAGGTGTATTTATAGCCATATTCAGCACTCTGAACTCATTGAAACCAATCATGAATCTAATTAGGACCCAAAAAATAAAAAGAAAATTTTCTAAATGAAAATGCTAACTTTGTTTAGAATTTCTTATAAATATCTAATGACACCTAGTCAGACCATCATTAAATACCAAGTGCACTAAGTGCGCATGTTTTTTCAACACCTAGGGCTTGTCAACATAGTTTGGTAAGTAATAACAATCAACTTATAAAGTAAATTATATAAACTATGACAAAGAACATAAATTATGTGTGGAGCAACAAGAGCAACATAAGGAGGAAAGGTAAGAAAGGTGGTTACAATGACAATTATTAACTAGGGCTCAACAAAGGTAATTAATAATAATTTTTCAAGAAGATAAGGAGTTTAGAATTTTTTTCAACATTATAAATTGAATACGGAGAGACATTAGAATGAAAAATGATGATATGATTGATACTCAAAGATTAAAAATTATAACGATGGCAAGAACTTTTACAACGATGAGAAAAGAGGTGATCTTGACATTATTTTATAAATTAAATCATGAAGATTCGTATGACATGTACATAAATTTAAGAATGCATGCAAAATTAACCTTGATACTTCAAAGAATGATAAGTTGTTAATGTTTTTTTTACGTTAAAAGGCAAAGCAAATGATTGGTATTATGACCATGGTTGATTGATGGTGTTAATGTTCCAAATGATTTATAAGAAGAATGATCTTATGATAATATTGTAAGATATATAGTAGGAAACAATAAATACTATATAAGATTATGCTAAACAATTTAAATGGTATAACTATAAAAATGGGGAGTCCCATATAAACTTACATATGACTATATCATAAAATGGATTACAAATGCAAATACTATAAGAACCTCATATCTAATTGAAATTATATAAACTGCATAAAAGTTGGAACTAATAGTACAACCCCATTTGAAAGTTTAAAAAACTATAGATGAGGACACATAATAACAATGAGTTAATAAGAGGGATTTAGATTATGGTAGAAGAGATAAATGACTTGTAGTACTTATCGAAATAAAGCATAGGCACATGAGGACCAAATGTCAAAATACTAATTGTGTAAAATTTATTACATAAGATAGGCAATGCCTAACATGCATATGTAACCCTAATGATTGGATGTATCAATGTAGAAATACAAATCAACAATGGAATTTATCACCTTCAAGATCGTTTAGATATTAAAATCAACCTTTACAGCAATATTAAAATTTAATATCACAATGATATATATATATATATAACAATTATAAATAACAATATGAGAGAGGATTTCCATAATAACCATTTTTATACATAAAATGTAATACGATAATTACAATATGCAAAATAATGTGCCAATGGGAAGACCAGGAGGGCAACCCATGCTTCTCGCAAGATGAGGAATGCCACCTGCATTACAATTCATATGCATCAATGTGACAACTAAAAATATCCTAGAATGTTGTTTATTTCAAATGTGGAGAATGGGGATATTATTCACTGGATTATTCAAATAATGTGGAAAATCAAGCACAATAGCATGAACTTGCAACTTGACGTTTAGAGGTACAAACATAGCTTTGTTGCTAGTAATTCAAAATCATTCTCCCATCTTAACTTGTGTTTTGTTTGTATCTTGTTCTTTTTCATTATTTGCACTAGAATTTGTTAAGGATTTATCATGTTCACACATCTTAGAATTCTCGGTTCATCGATAAAAAATTATGTAATTACAAGAGCAAAAAGAGTTTGGATGGATAGATAGGTTAAAGATAGAGCTCAAAATGATTAAGAGAAAAAGAAGTCAACAATATAGAAAGTAGTCGAACACATATAAAAGATGCAACCAAATGAAGGTCACACATCCGAACTAGAAGATTCAATGAAATATGCAATACTAAATATAACAACATCATCAGGTAAACAAATAATTGAAGTTGTCATAGTTTTTACTATGACTCGACCCTTTACTTTGGAGGTTGATTGTTGTTACCTACTGTATTATGTTGATGGACCTAGATGAATGAGAAACAGCCCTGCTTAGTGCATTTAGGTGTTTAGGGGTAGTCTGGTGGACTATCTTTAGATGTCGTGAGAAACTCTAAGCGAAGGTAACACTTACCTTCTAAAAATCCACCCCCGATTTTGACGTCCTAATTAAAATGAGTTTGACATGTTAAATAGGGTTAGAAACACCCCTAGGGTTGACCTAACCCTAGGGTTGCTCTAACCCAGGCCTTAAAACCCCACCCCCCTTGGGTAGGATTTAGGGGTAGGGGTTAGTGTGCAAACTCATCTAATTAAGTAAGGGGTTGGCATTCCATGCCAGCCCACTTACTCATATAGGAAAAGAGGAGGGGGAGGGCGCTCCGTTACATAAATAAGGTAGAAGTATGTAGGAGTGAGGGTTCTTGAGTTCATGATCGAGCTCGTTACTCTTCTCCTGGTGCAAATTCTAGCTATGTCGTCAAGGCACAACCCTCTGTTGTGCTGCCCTAACTTCCAAATGACAGGGGTACGTCCCACCTTTGGGGTAGCTTATCCTTAACATTGGCGAATCCATGCCTGGGAGGTCTTGTCGGGATGCACGTTTCAAGAGGTAGAGGTAGATGCTTGTCTCCAGCCTCCTCCTCCACGTCAAGCTAGGTGTAGCACTCATGACCAAGCAAGGCACATCCGTGTCCTTGACCAACTGTGGGTGTGGGATCTTGTTTGACATGTTCACATTACCAGTTCTTGGGGTTCTAGAGTTAGCTTTTAGGAGTCACGTTTGTGACACTTGGTGCATCTCTTGAATCTAAGGGCTATGGAAAGTAGTGTCACATGGAGATGTGACACTGGGCTAAACGTCACATGGTACAACGTTCGAGGCACGCTCTTTGGGGTTATGTCATGGGCTTGTCACCAAGGGGTTGGATACTCTAACAAACAGGCATGCTTATGCTCGCACTAGGGTGCTAAGCCTTGGGCATTTGCTCAAGGGAGGTTAGGTCTCATAATTAGGTGTGCTTAGGCACACTTGGCTAGGGGAGTGTCCTCCTTGGAATCCAGGGGTTGAACAACCTAGCAGAGCCTTTTCGTGAAGCACTCGCAAGGTCATGTACTTAGAGTTTTCCAAACCTAACCTTAGTGAGTTTGCTTAGTAGAACACTCGTGTTCGCCTACAGTGCACACTCGTGTCCTCACTAAGTACTAACCCTAGGTCTAGGATATGACTTGGCCACCCAAACCCTTAGGGGTTAGTCGTGGTTTAGGGTACCCCTTGTCCCTAAAGGTGTTGTACTCCCAGATGAGGGTGATTCCTCAAGGGGTAAGTGACGATGCCTTAGCTCTGTCATGAGGGTATGTGTGAGATACATCTCCTTTATGGGATTAGGGCATGAGCCTGTCTAGGTGTACTAGGACATGATCCTAAAGTCTACTTAAGTTATCTTTAGGGTTCAGGGGATGGTCATTCTAAGGGACTTAGGGTAGGACTCTAAGTCTTTTGCCTAATTAGTCCCCTGAGTCAGACTCTTAGGGTTATCTTAAAAGACTTAGCATTATTCATACAAAGTGATGATGTCGAATGACCATTTGGTAGCCACGTGTTGTCACATGTTAGCCCCGAATGACCATTTGGTAGCCACGTGTTGCCACATGTTAGCCCTTTGGGTTAAAACTCTGACAGAAAGTTATTTTACAACAACCTAGTTAATTAGGAGAGTTGCTGACTTTGGCACCTTTCTTGCAAGCACAAATTATGTTTTCAATACATGAGATATGCAAGTAAAATATATGTTATGTAATTATGATTAAGAAACTGGATATGGATTGGGATGAGGAAGTATCACTATTTCCATAAGGATAGGCTATGTTTATATAAAGAAACATATGAACTATTGAGGATAAAACCACTTAAGAACACATCATTCCTAGTATAAATGACTAATAAAAGAAAAGTACAACTGATTGGTATATATGAATTAATGTTACCAATTTAATTTATAAACTTTAATTGGTCATATTACAAATGAACATTATTAATCAACCTTATCTGATGTTACTGGAATACAATAAGCAAATGTATAATATGATTGAAAGCATAATGAAATGGTACTTTATAAGAGATGGAAGAGGGAAAAAAATTATTTGAAAACAATCCAAATTTAATGGATTGCTAAGGTGGATTTAATAAGATTGTTAATGTGGAAAAGAATGGGAGAAATCCACGAAAACCAAATAAGTTTGGATATAACCAATAATATGACCAATTTGGTCCTTTGTAAGTGGATATTATTTAACAAAATTTACAATTTAAAAGCAACAAGTCATAAATTAACAAATGTAAATTATAACAACGAAAGATGTTAAAATAAAAAGACAAAACAAAAACTTCTCACATTTAAAATAGTTATTGATTTGGAATCAAAATATATAATGCAAATATTTTCGTATGGAATTAGAAGAATCCCTCTATTAATTTGTACACACTGTATTAAATTTATATCAAATTCTAAGTTTAAGAAGCAATGTCTATATAAAATAAATCCAACGTATTTGTGTGTGTTTGTGTGGTATACTTGTAGACAATACTAACGTGGATACGGCCGTTTGCATGTTATTCTGACTTTGTATTGAATAGGTATATATGTCAAATAACTATATAATAGAGAACATAGTGCTCAGATATCACCCATAAGAGAATAAGTTAAACTAATCAAAACTTATGCATACTTCTCTCTATCTAGAGAGAATCAAGGACTTCTAAGAGGTCATCTGAGTTTAATAGAAAACCTTCTAAGAAATCCAGGCTTGACAGCTGTTTGTTACCGTCTCCTTGTAATTCACGACTTCCTGAATCGGAAACAGAACTTTCGCGTACGAATCTCCCTCAGAATCTGAGTTCGAATCTCTCATTTTGTCATTCAAGCTGTACAGCTTCTTCTTCGTGTTTGCGGATGAATGTGTGGCATTTTCTAAGGACTTGTGTGTGTTGGGATCGACTCCCATGCTTAACAGTTCTTGCTTAAATGATAGTTCCAGTAGTTCTTTATCTCGTTGTCACTTCGTCCAGGAATCCTTCCTGCAATGATCGACCACCTGTACACACACATGTATACATATATAGTCATATATATATGTGTGTGTACGTGTGTATACATATACCTGTTTCCAAGTAATGCATGAAGTCTGATAATGAGATCGATTTCATCGCGGGAGAAGTTTCCACGTTTAATATCTGGTCTTAAGTAATTAAGCCATCTTAAACGGCAGCTTTTACCGCATCTTTGTAATCCTGTAATAATATGCATTAATAATAACACACACACACACACACACCTGCTGCCTGGGGAAGCTTTCTCCAGTTTCCTTCCTTGCCATGTTTCTGTATGTAATTGGCAAGTACTGCATCTTCTTCCGGAGACCAATGTCCCCTATGGAGTTGGACATTGTTGTTTCTAATCATTACTTAACCGTTTTATGGTGTGAATATTCGTATTTATATGAGGATGACCTTGTAGCATCATAGAAAGTCTCATATCGCGTGCGAATTTACATTGTTTATGTAAAGTCAATTAAATTTCACTATTTATACGTGTCCGTATGTAATAGATACACGCTATAACGAATTAATCAACGAAGCAAAACACTGTACCAAATGTGGCTCTGACGAATCACAGCCGTTGGATTTCGGTAAACATATTTAAATGAAATGGGCATTATTAAAATGATTTGATAGTACTATTAAATCCTATAGCTAAGAGGTAAAATTATATTTAAAACAGATTTAAAAACAGGTAAAATTATATTTATAACATATAATAAACAAGTAAAATTATATCTAAACCATATAATAAACAGGTAAAATTATATCTAAAAACATATAATAAACAGGTAAACTTATATTTAAAACATATAATACACAGGTAAAACTATAGTTTATGCTTTCAGTCGTCCATTATATGAATGTTTAATATGTTATTAAAATATATTAAGTGCATAAACCCTAAAAATGCTCTTGTAGGTGGGTTATAGATATGGAAGCAAGGCCGTTCAATCTATTAGAAACAAAACGTCCGACCTCAGAAACGGAGTCGGAACTTGTGTCGGAGCTCGGTATGTTGCTGTCCTGGGCTCACGGCCGCCACAGTCGGGCGCATATGCATAAATAATCCATGTATGTGTTATAAATATTTTATGCATGTGTGGGTGGCCATGTGTAAATGTCATATACATCTTATTATACCTATGTAAACATACCTGGTCCAAGATGGTCTTCTCATAAGATACCACACACACACACACACACACACACACACACATATTATACATGTGTGTGTACACATAACATTTGCATAGGGGTTGCTGGGTTTAGGGTTTATGGAAATCTCACACGTAACATTTTTTTTTTCATAATATATTTAATAACATGTTTATTATATGTTTTAAAAATAAATTTTACCTGTTTGATATATGTTTTAAAAATAAGTTTACCTGTTTATTATACGGTTTAAAAATAATTTACCAAATGCGTGTCTATTATAGAAGTATTGTCTTGCAAGGATACGCAACACAATGGTAAACCACACACACACGCACGCACGCACGCATAGAGGACATAAAGAGTTGATGTGTATTAAACAAAACCGATTAATCTGTAAATTTGTGTTTACATATAGCATGCAAATTGCTTCTTCATTTTGGATACCAAGTTGGTTGACTCGTATTGACTGGGAAGTTGACCAATCACTATCATCTGTTGAACCCGGTCAACGATGTCCGCAAGCTCCCTCCGTTTTGCCTCCTCTATCTCAGCCTTCATCTTTTACAAAAAAAAATAAAAATAATTTATATTATTTTTATAGAATCTGATATTTAACTTATATAACCCTGTTAATATATAACTAGCTAATAATAAACTATATAATAATAATAATAATAAATTTTAATTATTTTTTACCCTCTCAGCTTTTGTGTGTGAATTCGCAATGGCCTTTTCAGTCTCTTCATTTGCATGTGACTTTATTCTTTGAGCTTCTTGACGAGCTCTTGCCAATATCTTATCTGCTCTCACCTGAAGAATATACTAAAAGAATAAAGCAAATTATCGAAATTAAAATCTAATAAAAACTAAAACACATATTCATAAAGATTTATATTATATAATAAAATAACTATGATTGATATGGTTTTTGAAAGCTCACACACTCTCTTTACAATCGTATAATTATATTGTTTTATAATAAACATTTACTTGATGTTATTTATTAATTATTATTTTTTTTAAAACTGTACTTACTTCTGCATTATGGACGAGCTGTTCTGCTCGTTGTTCTTCCTTCTTGTGATTCTCCAAAGTTTTTGCTTCCTCATACATTCTCTGCCTCTCAATTTTGTCCTGAAAACTTACAATTTAGCTTGCTAAGCTGGGGATTACATAATAATCACACACACACACACACGCACACGTTTATAGATGTCGACATAGCTTCATCAAAATGCAAGGATTATTAAACTCCACAGTAGCGGCCTTGTTTGAAAGTCTTGTGTGTCTGTGTGTGAATATGTAAATCACACACACATACACACGTTATAGATATCAATATAGCTTCATCAAAATGCAAAGATTATTAAACTCCACAGTAGTGGATGTGTATGTGTGTGTATGTGCACACACACACACGCGCGTTTATAAGTGTCAATATAGCTTCAGCACAATGCAAAGATTATCCTTGTTCAAAAGTCTTCTGTGTGTGTGTGAATATGTAACACACACACATTTAGAAGTTTCAATATAGCTTCATCAAAATGCAAAGATTATTGAACTCGACCCTGTTCAAAAGTCCAGTGTGTGTGAAGTAAATCACACACACACACACACACACACACACACACACACCTGGAGGCGTTGAGCACGAGCTTCGGTCTTGCGCATGGTGGCATCCAAGTAAGCTTGTGCTTCGGTTTCCACCCTTCCCCGATGAGCCTCCGCAATGGCTTCTGCTCTGTGGTTTACAGACTTACTTAGAGAAGACGCACTAGTCATTGAAGATGCAGGGCTGCTGTATGGATTTTGCACACCCGTGGCCCCATCCGCACCGTTCTGTGTCTCTTCCTTATTAGAACTCGTCTTTCTATACGCTTGAGACAAACTCTGTCATACAAAAATACCTTATAAACACACATACATGTATCACATGTGTGTGTGTGTGTGAATATGTAAATAAACTTCAATTAACTTCCATTATAAAATTAGGTGTTTGTGTGTGTGTGTGTGTTGTGTTATATCTCTATATCCAAATACATGTAAATATAGAATATCCAATATTTATCTAAGTAAAACTGTAACATATAATTTTTATTAAAATGTGTGAAATTACATAATTATTTAAAATTTTAACATACTTAAATAATATTGGATATTGTATTCGAATATTAAAAGAAAGAATATTCATTAATTACGATAAGCTGGTGATTGTGTTAAACTCAATTTTTTTTACCAATACAAAAAACAAAATGATATAATTATTAAAAAAAATTAAATCATATTTTTTTAATATAGTAAAATAAATTATATATAGATAATATATTATCTATAATTATATATATTATTATATATAATAATATAGTAAAATGTACACGTATATACCTTCTTGAGATCGACGGCCATAGCCGACGACAAATCCATGGCTGCCTACAAAGAACACCAAAAAGAATCCGCCAGCAGCTATAAGATTTCGAACCGCATATTAATAATAAGAAGATTTACACAGATCTTGCGTGTACAGCAGCATCAGACAAACCCTAACTCCGTCCAAGAAAAGTTGGCAAAAAGTGCTCTCGTCTCGCCACGTGGACAAATCAATCACCCGGGAAATGCCACGCCAGCAACACAGGCTAAACATTACCCCTCGATATGTTATGACGTGGGATTTGACTTGGCGCGTGCACATCCGTCTGATTAGAAATCGTACGGACGCAGGATTTTAGGGTTTATCCTGTGGAGTGAATGGCGCTATGCGCTGCGCCTTCCTCTGCTGCAATCTTGCCGGGAAAGGATCGAAGGACAACGCCTGGTACGCGTGCGCGTGTGTATGTGTGTATCTATTTGTATCATTTCTTGTAGATTCATTCACGCGAGTAGCGGTAGCGTGTGTCGGAAACCAGAAGGTTTTTGGAGCAGCGCGGCTCAGATTAGGGCTTCTTTGTCCGAGCAAGCAGAGATTTTTGCAATGCAACGCGTCCGTACAGGTTCAAGAGAGGAAGGAGTCACTCTCTGTCGAGGATTATTTGGGAAAGATCAGAGAATCCCTCGGATTTGATGATATTGCTGATGATGAACAGGTTAACATCTCAGGTACACTAAATGTATATATAATCATATATTAATATATAGGTGTTAATTAAAGTGAAACATACATAAGCACGCCTGAATGCATATACTCGTCCGTTCTATAAGAAAACAAACAGTCGATCGCACACACACGTGTTGTCTGTATATAGTGTACGCCTATGTACATATTCTCATTTGCGATTGATACATTAATTTCTATGAACATCCATACCATCATGCATGATTTACATTGACGGATACTATATGCCTGACACGATTTTATTATTTGCTTCCTTTAGGGTAAGAAAATGCATAATGTATGCACACATAGGCACATACACTCGAGTGATAATTTACATGTCTATATGTATGGTGTTTTTTTTAGGAAATCAACGATTTATGGGATTAGATGGGGAATGGAAATTCTCATGGAGCTCAGATGGTCGTTTTTATGAGAAGTTCCATTGTGAAGAAGTCACTGTAGATGGTGGTTACGATGGTAAAAGGCCATGGCATGCAGATTATGCGGGTAGAGTTACTAAACTGGACCTTGACGACCTCGAGGTTTGATCTCTACACAATTATGATTAGAATAACTTAATAATTTAAAAAATCAAAAAAAAATATTTTGCTGAATCTAAATAGCTTACTATGACTCTTTAATGCAGACATCCTTGCTTTCAACATGGTTAAGAACAGGGTATTGGGTTTCATCAGATGCTCGGATAAAGCTAGAAGTGGAACTTGATAAAGATACTTTAACTCCTTCATCTGAGAAAGTGTTTAAAATACGTCTAAAGAACACCAAGGCAAGTGGTTTTATATGCATAAGTAGACACACGTACACATACACATCTAGGCACATACGCATGCATATATCTGTATTATGTTTTTGCATGGAACTTTATTATTATATGTAAAACATGATAGGTTGTAGCTCGTGTTCATGTGGATACAGACACCTGGTTGTTGACTCAAATGCGAACTAGCGTTTTTGGTGGAGAAGACGTCTGGGAGTATTCAGATTGGCGACAAATTCTGGTACTTAATTTATGTTTTGCGGATATATATGGGAATAATAATCGACATCAAAATATATAAATTACTAAAACACACACACATGTCGATGTAGAATTTTGTATATTTGTGTGTTATGTGTCATAGCACATGTATAACATATCTTACACACACGCAGAGTACATATTACACCCGCACACACACATGTAAATGTTATATAAAAAACGTGTGAAATTGTTTAATGTCGATTTTGGTGATTATTAATTTTTTATTGTCGATTTTGGTGATTACTTATTTTATGTCGATTTTGGTAATAAGTTTGTGCTATTTAGACAATATGTAATATGATTTAGTAAATTAATATATATAATATATATATTTTTTCAGCCTGGTCGACGGTATAAGTTTCCGTGTGCGTCTATACGTTATCCTCCTGCTGGGGGAGATACCACGTTTTTTGACAATGCAGAAGTTGGTGACATTCATGCGAGTCTATTTGCAGTACCCTCTTCATTTCAAGTTCAGCGGCACAATAAATTTTGTCCTTCAATTGAAATTGACGAAACTGTTCCTTCAACTATCCAGGTAATATGTAGATACATGTATACGTGCGTGTTTATATGAATATATGAGTGTATGTATGTAATTCACGTTATCATGAACACATACGTGCATATCTATGAAAGACACGTATGTGCACATATATTACATTGATATGGGGATACTGAGATATTACCTTGTTGCTTTTAAAGATGATTCAAACAGTTAGCGGCCATTATGTGGTGAAACCATTAATTGACGGTGAAGACGTTGGGTATGTAGTACTTGAGCCACTATGGTTATTTCTTTATTCATGTTTGATCAGTTTCCAGGTATTTCGTGGTTGACACCGGTGCAAGTGGTCTCTCCCTGGCCCCTGGTCTGGTAAGTATATATAGCATATTTATCTATGTGTGTACATATACATATGTGTGTGCATATAGATATGTTATATGTATATATATCTTATGCATGTTGTAACTTTTCAGGCAGAGAAGCTTTCAATGCATGGTTTTGGTGAAATTTTCGTCACTGGTGTTGAAAGTCAGGTTTGTATATATGGTTATCGGTTTATTTGCTATTTTACACACACAACAATTTGTATGTGTATGAGTTTAAACACTGATCCCTTCAGGTTAAAAGTAAACTAGTTCGTGGTCGAGAATTTAAGCTTGGACGGCTGACAATCACAAATCCAGTGTACATAGAGGTAATCTCGCTGTTACTGCATAGGTTAGCAATATTATAAATTATAGATTGTGTGTGTGTGTGTGTGTGTGGAATTATACTAATTTGATATGTATGGTTTTTATTCTTTATCAGGTATCAATGGATGGAGTCGTGAGAGGAGTGGATAATATTGCTGGAATATGTGGCTTCGATTTATTTTACCATTGTATTGTTGAGGTAAGCATTCTTTCTACGACACATGGTGTTGTTTTTGATATTTATGCTTTCATTTTAGATGTCAATGGTGGAAAACACTTTGTCTCTTTACAATCCTACAAGTTACGAGTTCCCCAAATCCGAAACCTGGGTGGTAAGCCTCTTAAATGTATACAATATAATATTTACAAACATATCGATACTATATTGCATGGTTGATTGATGATAAGCAAACTATAGATACTACACTCTGTGTGTGTGTGTGTGTGTGTGTGAGTGAGAGAGAGAAGAGAGAGAGAGAGAGTGGGGTAATATTTCACACGAAATACGCATATACATACACACAACACATATATGCTTATTTTTGTTCCAGACAATGCGTATGTTGGAGAATGTACCTCATGTAACGGCAAAGTTCAATGGGCATGAGTCTCTATTCTTACTTGACACAGGCGCAGGGGTGTTGATGTTATATTTCCTCATAAAACTGTTGAGGAATATGATCTTCTCAAAGGCTCCAATACTCCCTTCTTGGATGCCAAAGTGAAAGGAGTAATGCCAGCTCTGGAATCCAGGTCCTTATACATATATGTACTCATGCACGTGTGTGGTGTGTGTGTGTGTCTGTGTGTGTTGTGGTATCATTGTGGCATATATGAGATATATCGCTAATGTGCGTGCATGTGTGTGTGTGTGTATGACACAGTTTTGTATATCGATTTATGTATTTTACATGTTATGTGTTTACCTGTTCTTAGTTTCTGAAATAACAGAATGTGGGATGTACATGTTCATTTCAGTCATACGTATATACGTATGTATATGTATACATATATTGTAGTGTGGTACGTATGCGTATATTCTTGACTCATTGCTCAACTGTAAACACACACACACTCACGCATGCAGGCATAGGTGCGTTTCTATATAAATGTGTATTTATGGTGAACTAGCAGGCATTGTATGGAGCACTGTCTAAGTTCGAGCTGGGGACTACGTATTCAAGAACATAAGGGCACTGTTTTTTAAGGGCGAAGGGGAATGGTGAGCTTCTCAGTATATACAGGAGGTATATTATGCGAACAACTGCTACGCTCGTTTGTACTCATCATGGATTACCAAAGATGTCGGGTTGCCTTTGTTCAACGAGACGAGGACAGATTAGGTAACGACGAAACATAGTTAACCCTTTTATATTAATTTCTACACATTTTTATACATTGTGTGCATGTGCGTGTGCGTGTGCGTGTGTGTCTGATATCAAATGAAGTGTTGGACAATTATGAATATATATAAATACTTATATATGTGTGTGTGTACATTTATTGTGTGTATATATATTACACGGAGGTCTTTTACGAAACGTTCTTAATAACAAGTGGCATCAGTTAATTGATTAAAAAAAATTGAATTTTGTAAGATTGATATATTAACATATTCAATATTATCTTTTAAATTTTATTTATACGGGTGCTTTGAGACCTTATTATTAACTAAAATATAAATTTAAATTAGAAAATCAAAATAGATGTGGTTGAAATGAAAAACTGAAAGCTCGCAACAAAACAAAAAACAAATTACTAAAAATTAAAATTTAGGATTATCATTAAGATTTATTAAGTTCAATCTGTAATTTGAAAGTGTAGTTATGCAAAATGATAGAACATCAGCTTGTAAACATTATAATGACATTTGTCCTTCTTTTAATTTAACGTTATCTATACAATTCAGTGTCGTTCGTCTTTAAATTTATTCAAAGTAGTAAAATGAAAGTTGTTACAAACTAAAAACACTTCATACACCTCTATCCGGAAGAGAGTCATTTGATTTTTAAAAATTAGCTTAAAAATAGAAATTGTGCTTACCACTGAGATTTTTTTTTTCTATGAGAATTAATCATTAATATCAAAATGAAAATAATCTGGTTGAATATATGGGAATTTTTTTAACTTATAACTCAAGATAATATACTATATGAAATATAGGATGGAATGAAATAATTTAATATATTTGACAATTAGCATGTGTGTGTATGTGCGAGAGTGAGGAAATATATGCACATAAGTAATGTTATAACAAAAACAGATAAGTATGAATAAATATCATTTTGCTCATATAGATTATGTACGTATATAATGCAAATATACACGTAAGTTCCTTTATATTTGTACATATATATTCTTCACGAGATTTATAAATAACTAATAAGTTTAATATTTTAATTTACTACAAATTATAATTATTTATTACTTTTGCGTATTTAAGTATTACATGTATTATACAATCTTTTATATATATGTAGTGGTTTATTTTTGATTACCTGCAATGAAGAGATTATGTATTATTAAATAGGAATGCTTATGGTAACTTATATATATATATATATATATATATATATATATATATAGACACACACACAACTAATTCATTGAACTTATTTTTTTCTTAATAGTTCTAATAATTATTTCATGGGAAACGTATTTTTTGAGTCTTAATTGGATGGGTCTTATTTTATTAAAAACAAACTTTAATCTTAAATTATTTTAAGAATCTTCTTAAGACGATGAAGTATACTTTAGTATATATATATATTAATTAAACAGCTTCAATTTAATTACAGCTTTAAACTTCGTTTAAGATATTCTAATATGGGAAAACTAAAATTCTTGATTATATTTTATGTTTAATGTAAGGAAGCTTGATGAAGTATATCTAAAAAAATATCTTGATGATAAAGTATATCTTAAATATACATGTTAATTAGATGGCATTTAACCTTAAATTTAATTTATAAAGATTAGAATATATAAGTATTTAAAGTAAGGAGTATATATAAGTATTATAAGTATTATTTTTAGTGTACTTCATTACATATATGTGTATAATATGTTTAAACATATCATATATATTACCATTTGAATTTTTAACATATGTGTCCTTTAAATATATTATACGTATAAATTATGTTTAAAAATAATAGTTATTTTATTTAAATTATAAGTAGGATTTAATCTCAATCTTTGATATGGATTCTTTTAAGTACTTTATCTTGTTATTTTTTTTCATCCAAATATTTTAAGGTTGATTTAAAATAAACTTGTTATATTGTAATATAATTTGACATATGGTTTCACAAAGAAATAGTAATTAACTAGTTTATCACTAAAAGTTTTCTCCATCGAATGGATATTTATCTATCTACACACACACACACACACACATATATATATATGTATATATCTAAATATATGTGTATATATGTATACATACACACATATATTCTAGAAGTTTTATACATGTGAGTATATGTTTGTGTGCGTGCGTGCGTGTGTGAAAGAGAGGAGAGGAGAGAGAGAGTATGTTTATATATATGCGTGTGTGTAGCGACTCTCTCTCTCACACACACGCACATGTATATTTTATTTTGGCATTAAAACCTTAGTTATTATATTTCAAAATGTTATTGAAGTGAATTCTAAAATGCTAAACAGCAGCAAATAACTTAATCAGATTATGTGGCGTTAATTCATTTTTAACATATGCACGCACACACACACACACACAAATACACACATTATTATCTTCATATATTATGTCATATCCTATCAATATGTTATTCTTGTTGTTGGTGGCGTGTATACAAAATGTTAAACCATAATGTTTAAGATTAAGTTGTTTGCTGATTAGGATTTTAAATTTCACTTTTCAAAAAAGTTTTAAAATATGAAGTATATGTATATACAGTGTGTGTTCTCAGTGTATAACATGTAAAAAGTCTTTTAATGTTGAATTAGAAATTATCTGAATATTATCATGATTAATTTAAAGTTTGGTGGTTATCTGTACGTGGAATTAAGATTTCTATCTATTGAATAAATAAATATGAATTTTAATAAGAAACAATTAGAGAGTTATTGAGTTTTGAAATTGGCTTTAAGAAATAAAACTTGTGGCTATCACTAAGATTTTTCTCTGAGTAATTTAATTGAATAATGTGATTAGATACTATTATATAAAATGCAAAAATCCAATGGTTACCGGATCAAGACCGTGAGTGTAATTTTTGGAAGGGATGATATCATAATAGGATAGTTTAAATTTTATTTACTAAAAAAATTAAATATTCTAGTGTTTATATTTGCTTTAATTATAAAAATATTAGAATATCTCAAAGTATATCTTAAGAATATTATTTTTGCATTAATTTTATTTTTTAAAAATTTAATAATAAAAAATTAAAATATTCTAGCAATCTTATGTTTAATTTGACGAAGATTTAGATACATGAAGTATATACTAAGGATATATTTAATTAAATGACTTTGCTTTTATTTCAATCTAATTTTTTAAAGAAATTTTAATCGTATAAAATTAAAAATATTAATGTTTAACATAAGCCAGACACGAAGCTCTCACACATGACGATAACTATTAACTTTCATATGTTAACTTTAGTATTAAAACACTTTTTGTAAGAACATAATTAATTTTTTATTTATATACACCAATACATTTTAAAGTTGGTATAACTTTGTGTGCATAAACTAAGTTACACCTAAATGTATTTTAATAAAATTATAATGAAATATTTTCTGCTTAACCTTAGTTTTATTACTTAATTATTGGATTGAGGTTATAATATAAATATTAAATGGCTTCATCCAAATAAAAATTAAAACATTAGAAATTGTTTAAAGGTTAACGATAGGAAGCAACTACAACACTCTATTTCAACTTAAACTTAACTTAGAAAAATTATTATTTAATCTTCTTTTCTCTCTGAAATATTTGCAATATTTAATTTCTAACATTTTTTTACTATAATATTTTATCTTTAAAAAACTCACTTTTAAAGTATAAAACACCATAGTTGAGTTTTCATTAAGATTTCAAGTTAAAAATATTTAACGGTTTAGGTAAACATGTTTCCAACTTTTAACAGTAAATACTCGTTCAATGGTTGTCCATTACACGTGTGTTTAACAGGTTTGTAGCTATGGGATGTGTGTAGAGATATGTATTCACATTACATAGTATACATATATACATACACGCACATATATGTATATAAACTTAGTTATTAAAATGTAAGCTGGTAAAAATATTATTATGTTTACATAAGAGAGAGAGGAGAGTTTTTATATACATATGTGCATGTGTGTGTATACATGGGTAGTTTTCAAATGTGTGCTCTCGATGGAGTACATGCATTGTTATGTTTTAATGTTGTTACTATCTTCATTATATGCATATACTGCTGTGTGAAAAAAGAATGAATGTGTGTTTTAACTAAAACCTTTTGAATTTTGAATTCAAATTTTGATTTTTAGGATTAAATTAAACAAATTATATTGAGTATATTAAATATTTGAGTTTCTCAAATTTCAATTTAAAGTTGACTAAAACAAATTCAGCACGTGTCCAGGATCTTTATTATTATTATGTAAATGAAAATGAATAATAGTTAATAATACACGTAAGAGTCATTTGATTTTAAAAATTAGGTTAAACAGTAAAAACTGTGGTTACCACTAAGATTTTTATGTAAGAAATTATCGTTAATATGAAAATAAAAATAAAAATAATTTTATTGATTGTATGGGTGAATAAAATATAGATGGATAAATAGATAGGCATGATATGCATATGCGTACATATACACTTGTATATATTGTATGTGTGTATTTATGTACGTTTGCATTAAATATATTAAATGTGTGCATATACATGCATACATTTGGTAAATTCTAGGTATCCAGAATAGCTATGCGTTACTTTTAGACATTGAATATTACCTCTTTTGAATTTTATTTTAATGTTTGTAAGCAAATTAATGCTTTTAAACTGAAATTCTTATAATTAATTAAAATATAAATTCAAATAAGAAAAGTCAAAATAAACCTCCTTATTGTTAAAAACAAATTATCTAGAATAAAGATAAAATTTAGGATATTTTAAAATATATAAGATAAGTTTACAATGCAATTTCAAATCTATTTATATATATATATAATATATAATCTATATGTATATCTATCTATAACACTTATAAACGTCTCTTCTCGCGGAAGAAAATTTTAAAATTAGCTTAAAATATAAAAGTTCTGGTTACAATTCTGTGAGAAATTAATCACTAATATATAAAATTAAAATAATCTCTGTACATGTGTTTATATATATATATTATCTATTGTGTAAGACAGAGAATGAAAATATTAAATATTAATAGGTATGAATAGAATTAGATAATTTAAAGATCTTTTAAAATGTAGTCTTGTATAACTACTGTATATTAGTTGATAATGTCTGAAATTAATTATATTAATAATGTTTTTAATGTTTTTGATTTTGTAAATCCATTTGTTACTAGAAAGGCTGTTGCTAGTCACCATGTTGTTGTGTGTATCTCCAAGTGACAGTGCATAACAAACAAAATTAATCACTGATTAACTATAATTAAACTTAATTTAATCTTTAAACAATTGAAATATCTTAATAATATGATATATTTAATGATGATTTAAGTTTAATTGAATGGTTTAGATTTTAATTTGTATTTAAGTTTTATTTCAAACATTTCACCATAAATAAATAGAAATAGTGGGGAGGGAATAAAAAACTCAAAGTAATTAACATATTAAATAATAAATAACTATAATAGGTTAGGTGAGTTTTTCATTAAGATTTTAAATCAAAAGGGAACTGAAGGCGTTCTGTATTATTGTTTTAAATATATTGCAAATTACCTATTTTATATATATATATATATCGGCTTAATCGTAATACTTTAAAAGTTCAGAAAACTTGTTAATATGAGTTCTTTAATGCCCAAATAAAATATGTGTGTGTGTGTGTCATACTCATGTAAACCAGGAAAACGTATGTTCTCTCTCTATACTGCATATCCACAATTTTTTGATGTTACTTTTATATTGAATATGACATTTAATAATTTATTCATTCGTATATTCATTCGTACCGATAACTATTAAAGTTGGTAATAATATAATAACTGACTATTCAATTAAGAGTTTAAGTTCAAATAAAAAGTGGTCGGTTTTCCCAACAAGTCAGTCTTATCTTTAAAAGAATCAAAATTCAGTGGTTTATTACTTGTGTATAAGTTATAGCCACACATACACATATAAGTGTGTGTATATACTTGTATGTATATATACATATTTATCTGTTTTACGGAGATATGTATATGTGTGTGTGTGTGTATGTATGTATACTTATACTTTGCAACTTCAACACTTGAATACCAATTCTTGAAACATTGCATTTAAAACCTCAAATAATTTTTATTTACAACACATAATATGTATATAAAACATATTACAATATATACATACACATATATAGACATATATAAACTTCTTATATGTATATACAAATGATTCCACTCTGTCTATAACGTATATTGCGTGTGTATATATAAAGCTAAACATGTATGTATACTAAAAACACACACAGAATAATTGACCACGTATTAGATTCAAATATTTGTCTATACATATACACGTGTATATCCATTCATATGTAGATATAGATAATACAAATATATACATATATAGTATTCTCTTCTCTCTCTCTATCACGCACACACACACAACAAAATGCAAAATGAGTGTGTGTGTACACACACACACATATATATGGAATATGGTTATATATATGTATAGTTGTCTAAGTCTTAAGAAACTACATTAAATATTCTTCAACTGTTTTATGAGGAAATATATATATTTATATTGTATTTATTATTCCTATAATGTCTTTAAAAATACATCTTGATTCGATAGTGTATTATCACTAGAATAAATAAGATTAATTCCGTAAGCTAATATATACATGAAAGAAGTATTAATTTTATTTTTAAAAAACTGATCGTGGTCTTGCAAATCTCAAGTTTTTCTTATTTAAACTTAAATGTTCGATGAAAAAAAACTCAACTAATATATTACCATAGTTATTATTCAAAATGTTACGAAACTACATCAAACCTTAAAAAAAAAAAAACTGTAATTAATCTGTAATGCACACACTACCAAAAGAATATTCTAAGAACACATTATCTCATGAGATAGTTGATTACCGACTTTGATTTATTTATTTTAAATAATTTAAAAACAGTAATAGAATGCTTAATAAATTAATATTTAAAAATATAACTTTTTCAAAGCTTGGTAGCGCGTAAATCAGTTGTTCTAAGCTTATTTTCTTATTATGAAAATTATATTTGCTTAGATAAACGCTAAATTAAAATTTACTTCATATAGTATTTGCTATTTTATAATGTTACCGTAAGGCAGTCAAATCGAGTTATTAACTTAGATAGAATTATTAAGAACTAACGTTGAACGAATATACTTCTCTTTGTTACGAATATTCTACATTAAACCCTGATTAACGGCCAACATAAGAACTATAAATTAACTTTAAAAATCCTGTGAGAACCCCGAGACACAACACAGTAAATATACGAAAAGACAGAAAACTCAGATATCCTTTGTATTCAAGGTCAGGTTTATATATACAAAGGAAAAGGTATATTCTAGCTATATTTGGACTATCCTATCAAGGATTTAGCCAGACCATAAATATCTCTAGTAACTTCTAGAAACTTCTAGAATATACCATGGTAATTACCTTACATTATCCCCCCTCGTAAGAAAAACTTCTTCAGTCGTAAAACGTGAGCAACCAAAGGTGCTTCTCGAGACTCAACATCTTGCACATGGTAAACTTGAGGGCCAACTTGACGAAGAATCTTATAAGGACCGAGCCATTTCCGCAAGAAACCTGGAGTGAGTCCTTTTTGATGAAGTTCCGGAAAATGTACAAGAACAAGGTCACCAATAGCAAACTGAGGAGGTGGCCGATGACGAGAATTATAATCCTGTTGTTGTTGAACTTGTGCCCGACCTAAATGTTCTGCTGAGGTAGCATACAATAAAGGAAGAGCTCGATCTAAGTAAGTTGCCCAATATCGAGCTTCAGCATACTTAGGTTTGTGAGAAGCCAAACCAACTTCTGGAGGCATTCGAGGGTCTCGCCCATACAATGCTTTGAATGGAGACATGCCAATGGAACTTTGAATGCCAGTGTTGTATGCAAATTCTAAGTATCGCAAATACCAATCCCAATCATTCTGAGTAGGATTTACATACTTAGAAATCATACCTTTAAAAGTCCGATTCAAACGCTCGACTAATCCATCTGTTTGTGGATGAAAGGGAGATGTGAAAGATTGTTGAATTCCCATCCGTGAAGTCAAAACCTTCAAAACTTCAGCAATAAAGGCAGGTCCATTATCTGATAAAATCCGTTCTGGACATGAATGGCGCAAAATTACCCGAGTGAGTAGAAAATCAGCAACACTATGGGCCGTGGCATCTGGTAAAGCTCCAACCTCCACCCAACGTGTCAAATAATCTGTTAAAACCACAACATATCGGTTGCCTGCAGCTGAAGGTGGAAAAGGACCAATTAAATCCCATGCAACAAGTTCAAATGGCCGTTCCACCTGTATAGACTCTAAAGCACCAGTTGATCGTGAGGAGTTCCGAGTCTGACACAATGAACAACTTCGTACGTACTGGATCACATCTTGTCGCATATTCGGCCAGTAAAAAGAACGTTGTAAGCTGTCCAAAGTTCTTCGATAACCAAAATGTCCGCCAGAAAGTGGTGAATCATGATATGCTGCAAGATACCTAGGAACAAAAGTGGTTGGAATTGCCAAACGTAGTGAAGTTGTAACATCTGTGCCAATAAAATAAACCACACCGTCATGTATGCGAAATTGTGCCACAAATGAAGAAAAACGAGAGTTGGATGGTTGAGAAGGATTGGTTAGTGCCAAACGAATAGGTTGAATCCAAGCATCTGTTTCCTGAGCCCTTGAGACCTCTGCAAGAGATGGAATTGTAAGATCCAATTGATTGGCCATAACTGCACAAGGAGCCCTAGAAAGAGCATCAGCATCCACCATACTATCCCCGGGACGATGTTTGACCTCAAAGTCATACATTTGGAGCCGAAGTGCCCATCTGGCAGATCGTCCAAGCAACTTCTTGTTCTTCAGTAAGGCAAAAACAGCTGCATGATCACACTCCAAAAGCGTATGAGATCCATGGAGATATACATGAAGACGCTCAAAAGCCCACACTGCAGCTAAGCACTCAAGATCTGAAGCACAATAGTTGTTTTCAGGGCCTTGCAATGCCCTACTCACATATGCAATGGGATGTCGAACGGACTCATCACATACCTCAGTTTGCATTAGGACTCCACCAATACCTACGGAAGAAGCATCCGTTCGTAATATAAAAGGACGAGAAAAATCCGGATAATGAAGCACCGGAGGGGACGTCAAATACTTTCGTAGCTTACAAAAAGAATCTTCACAATCGTCAGTCCACACAAAAGGAACATCCTCATGCAACAAAGCTCGCAAAGGAGCATTGACATCAGCCAAACGAGGTATAAAACGTCCTAAATATGTGACCTTACCAAGAAATCGTCGTAAAGACCGTACATCTGTTGGACGAGGAAATTTCGCCACAGCCTCCACCTTGGATGGATCCACACGTAACCCCTCACGAGAAACCATGTACCCCAAATACGTAGTTTCAACTGTGCCAAAAACACACTTAGGCTTCTTCAACTTGAGCCCATACTCCCGTAAACGATCAAACACACGAGCTACTTCCTTGAGATGATCTTCCCAAGATCCCTGAGTATGAACCAGAATGTCATCCAAGTACTTTGCAACTGTCTCCAGAAACTCATCATTAAAAACTTCATCCATCATGCGCTGAAATGTGGCAGGAGCAGATACTAAACCAAAAGGCATAACAAGGAACTCATATAAACCAAAAGGAGTTCGGAATGCTGTTTTGGGAATGTCTTCGGGAGCCATAGGAATTTGCCAATAACCTGAAGCAAGATCCAATTTAGTAAACCAACGACTCTTACCCAATTGATCTAACAAATCCTGTGTGTTCGGCAAGGGATAGCTATCTGGTTCTGTAACAGCATTGACGGGACGGTAATCCACCGTGAACCGCTTAGATCCATCAGGTTTATCCACCAAATGGGGCTCTGATGCCCATGGACTGAAAGAACGGCGAGCCAGCTTCTTCTCCAGCAACTCTGACACACATTTTCGTATAATGGCCAATTCTTTTGGAGATCGCCTTCGAACAGCAGCTTTAGAAGGTAAAGCGTCCCCTGTTCGAATGTGGTGTTGTGTTCGAACCTTAGCAGTGGGGGTGATATCTGTAGAGAAAAGATCTGAATATTTCTTCAATAATTGTTGTACCTGAAACTCTCGCTGAGAAGAAGTTGGTTCAGTTGCCACATGTACATTTCCAGAGTTCCTTGACACTGAGGACACCATTGCTGAAACATCTAGCTCATGCATGATGGCACTTGACAAAATTGCTCCACATTGCTTGAGAGGGAGTTTATCCAAAAGAAAAGGTGAATGACCTGGAAGTATTAACCGTCGAGGCCCAAATTGGCAACTTGCCTTACATGCATCTAACCAAGTACACCCAAGAATAATATCAAAAATCTGGTGTGAGAATACATGGAGTTGCAACTCGTCTGCATAAGTCCCAAACTGCAAAGGTACTTGAGCAAGTGTAGACGAAGCAGCTCGAGTACATCCATCGCCATACAACACATGTAAAGCTTCCTTGCTTGGCACCGTTGTCAAAGCACAACGTGTAACCACATTAGCAGAAATCGAAGAAATACTAGAACCTGTATCAATAAGAATAGTTACAGGGGTACCATGTATGAAACCTTGTAGTGTAAATGGAGATAACCCTTTATGAGGAGTTCGCGAAGCTTGAGGTGAAAAAGAAAGAAAAGATGAAGGACTAGGAGATGAAGGAAAAGTGTTAGGTGCCTTCGTACCCAACACACCTACTCGTTTCCCGCCTCCACAGGAGCAACATCCACAACAGCAACCGGTTGATTCTGACCTGGACGCCAACCTGGATATGGTGGTCGCCAATCGGGAAACCGCCGACAATGTTGGTAAGTGTGACCAAGTACACCACAAGCCCAACAAGACAATCGTCGTCGTCCTTGTCCTTGACCACGACCAGCACCATTAATGCGAGCAGCTTCTACCTCCATAGGCACAGGACCAGCAGGCGCATTGAAAGTTGGAGGAGTGATGGCCTCTGGAATGGGTAATTGTACTCTTGGAGCCGCTTCAAAACGTTGTGCCGAGTGAAAGCCTCTTCCAAAGTGACAGGTCCCAGTGCCCGAACATAACCAACAAGATCCGGTCGAAGAGCAGGCCATAACATTCCTAATTTGCTACGCTCGGACATGGTGGGATCCGCCCGCATCAAGAGATCACGAAACTTTATAGCAAACTGCATGACAGATTCATTTGGTGCTTGCTTCAAACTATGAAGTTGTTGAAACGCATCGTCAGAATCTTCTGCTTTCCCAAAAGCCAATTTAAATTCCGCTTGAAGGGTGAACCAATATTGCTCATCTGTGAGTAAACCTGTTGGTGGTGGACGACTATTATACCATTGGAGAGCAACATCTAAAAGACAAGTTGGAAACTCGCGAAGGCAATGTGTAGCTGTCCACCCATGATATGTGGCAATATTGATGAAATGAGCCAACCAATGGTGAACATCTGCACCCGGCGCACCTCGAAAAGGTTGAGGTCGTACACGTGGGTTTGATTGAGGAGTAGGAGCTAGAACTGGAACTTGCAAGTGTTGAAGGAGCTGTTCATGCTGGTGTGTGATGCGAATTAGTTGTTCCAAAAGTTGTTGCTCCATAAGAATCGTATGAAAGGAAACAAAGAAAACAAAGAAAAGAAGAAAAAAAAAAAAGGAAAGATTGAAAAGAGATAAAAGAAAAGAAGATCAAAAGAAACTTCTCTCACAAATTGCCCGACTTCTCCACCAGTGTGAGAACCCCGAGACACAACACAGTAAATATACGAAAAGACAGAAAACTCAGATATCCTTTGTATTCAAGGTCAGGTTTATATATACAAAGGAAAAGGTATATTCTAGCTATATTTGGACTATCCTATCAAGGATTTAGCCAGACCATAAATATCTCTAGTAACTTCTAGAAACTTCTAGAATATACCATGGTAATTACCTTACAAATCCACATTTGTTTATTTATTTAAAACAAATCAAAGATCAAAATTTAACAGCCATTTAATTAAATTAATAACCTAATTTAAAGTATATATGGAATATTCTCCGTATGATGGAAGAAATATTCCATCTTAAAAACTATTGCAGAGTAGCGATGGCGAAGGAGCTCCTAATTCAACCCCTTGTATTTCAAGATCTAGGGTTTCCACGCACGTCTACTTGTTCTTGCCCGTCTTCTTCGGCTCGTCTAGGGTTTACCAAATATACGCACAGAGTCTCCGGCATGGGCCGTCATGTCGCAGTGAAGGCGCCGAATGGCGCTGTGGGGAAGATTGATGAATGCATCGTTGCTGAAGACGGACTGGAAGCGGAGGAGCTGTTTGATTCCTCCGAAGAGTTCAAGAAATCTGCTCTGTTGGCTTCCCGTGATCAGGTATGTATGATGAAATCCGTGAAAAATCGATCTTTTCTATGTAGATTTCTTGATAAATTCCTCTTCCAGTGCGTAAATCCGTGAAAAAATATGTAGTTTCTGTAGATTTCTTCTTCCGGTGAGATGCATTATCCGTGATCCGCAGAAAAATCCTTTTTTGTATGATCTTTTTTAATGTTCTAAAGATTTTCGAACACATCGCGAAAATGCATCTTTTTAATCCGTTAAGATTTAGAGTATGCATTTAATGCGGGGGTACATAGATAATGCTGCGTGTTTTTTGTACAATCTTCAACATCACGGTGATTTTTTTATGCATTAATGTGAGTTTCCTATAATTTTCAAGGTATTTGCATTGATCCCCAGAATACTTTCACGGATGGCATTTTTAGTGCATATGGTCTTTAATTGATGCATGTACTTTTCGTTTTTCTTTATAAAATTTCCGTTCATCCAATCGTCGTGGATCTCTCTCTCTCTCTCTCACACACACACACACACCGGGAGTTTTCATTTACTATTCTTGTTATGGACTTTTCTGGATTTGATGGATTCTTTTATGCATTTGATAGATCCATAAGGACGACGTATAACTTAAGTCGTGGGTAGAAAATAATATATTTCATTGTAGATAAGATAATGAAATCTGGATCTGTACCATGATGTATATGATATATGTACGTGACTGTTTGTTCCCTGCAGACTTGCTTCATTCATACGAGATTATTGCTGTTTAATATCATCATTATATATATATATAGTATGCATAATATGATATCATTAGAGACAGCATATCGAGTAGTTATATGACTGAAGTTGTTATTATTGTGATTTTTTCTCAGTACGATGCTCTGTACAAAAAATCAATAGAGGACCCGGACGAGTTTTGGTCTGGAGTAGCAGCGGAGTTTTACTGGAAATCCAAATGGGATAATAAATCACACTCTGAAAACTTGGATGTTCATAAGGGGAAAGTTCATGTAGAGGTACGGTTCATACACAGAGTGTGTAATATGTGTCTATACATTATATTATTATATGTATTGTATGCAATACTACTATGTGTATGTCTGTGTATATTGATATTTATTTACAGGAGTATTATAATATTGCTGCTATAGTCTATATACTATGCATTATATATATATATATATATATATATATATATATATATATATATATATATATATAATCTACTATGGATATATGATATAATTTATTCTTTATACTAATATAATAGTTTAAAGTAGTAATTTCATAAAAGTATTATATAATACATTTTGAAAATCGTCAAATATAGTACTAGGTCTTCTAGATAAACATGCTCAGTATAGTACATTGTACGTGTGTGTGTATACTCTATCACACATTGTATTATATAGTATGTATATGTTGCTATAATCATATATATAATATTTTTCATACTTATTGTTTGCAAATTCCAGTGGTTCAAAGGGGGGTGCACGAATATATGCTACAATGCAGCAGTAGACCGACATGTAGAAGCGGGAAGAGGTGATGACATTGCCCTTATTTGGGAGGGCAATGATCGAGGCTATGATGCAAAGCTTACATACAAGCAGCTTCTAGACAGAGTTTGTCAGGTATTTAGTCATATCTTTCATATAGTTTGATTTGTTAAGCCTGTTTCTAAAATTGAACATATTTGTTCAGCTGTCAAATTACTTGTTATCTGTGGGGACCAGAAAAGGAGATACTGTTGCTATTTACATGCCAATGTTGCTCGAGTTGCCAATTGCTATGCTGGCGTGTGCTCGTATTGGGGCTGTACATTCGGTAAAAATCCTATACATTATCTTTGTATCGAATTTGCATGCATTTAATATATGTTACGTTTGCTTAGACGTATATAGATAAGTAACATTCATAAATATTATTACTTGTTATTTAGAAATATGTCGATCCTTCTAATTATAGTATATATCATAGAAATTATAAAGCTTTTTTACTTAATTTAAAATGACAAGCTCTCTCTCTTTCTCTCTCTATGGAACTAATATTTGAACACTTAACTTTGCAGGTTGTCTTTGCTGGATTTTCTGCAGAAGCACTTGCACAGAGAATTATAGATTGCAAGCCTAAGGTTTTACTCACGACTAGCGGGGTTAAACGAGGGCCTAAACTTATTAAACTTAAAGAAATAGTAGACGATGCCATAAACCGTTCAATAGCGGAGGGTGGCGTTTCTGTAGGTACTCGTTCTTTCTATATATTACATATAAGTATTTTATACACATAATGTATCTTAATATAATCTATACTAATATCAAGACGAACGCATGTGATCATCACTGATACATACACTGTTATAGACATTTGTTTAACTTACGATAATAGTCTGGCAATCAAGAGGGAAGATACACCATGGAATGAGAAAAGAGATATTTGGTGGCAGGTATTTGGAGTATTATTATAGTTACCAGTTACTATATATTATTGTTATATGTATATGTATGTGCGTTTGTGTACATATATGCATGTATATAATATTATATTGTTTCTGTAGGATGTAATTCCAAATTATTCAACCGAAAGTCCTGTTGAGTGGGTAGACGCAGAGGATCCCTTGTTTTTGTTGTACACCAGTGGTAGCACAGGGAAACCAAAGGTGAGTATAATATATACCTTCATATACATAAATGTGTGCATACATGGATATATACGTAGACACACATACATACCGTGTGTATCTACGTGTATATACATTAATATACACTCCAGTTGTGTGTATACGGTGTGTTTTCTTCTAGTGGTCCTGAACCATTTATATTCTTTTTAAGGGAGTATTACATACAACTGGAGGTTATATGGTTTATACTGCCACAACATTCAAGCATGCGTTTGATTATCACGATGGAGACGTGTACTGGTAATACATTTATATATATTTACTAACATTAAATATATTGGCATGCATATTTATTTTGTTGGTGCAGGTGTACAGCAGATTGTGGATGGATCACTGGTCACAGTTATGTGACTTATGGTCCTTTGTTAAACAAGGCAACTGTGGTAGTTTTTGAAGGAGTAAGTAGCTTAGTTCACTTTAACATCCGATATCATATATCACTACCGTAATAACTCATATATCTCAATATGTGTGAGAAGCTGAAATTTTATTTTTCATTATTATTTTTTTATAATGTAGGTCCCAAACTATCCTGATGCAGGTCGTTGCTGGGAAATTGTGGATAAACTCAATGTTAATATTTCTACACAGCTCCAACCGCAATACGTTCATTGATGCGATCTGGCGACGAGGTACGTACTAAGTTATACTAACTCCTAACTAAACCTGTAATATTGCTATATTAATCTCTTTGATTATTCCAGCCAGTAAAGAGGCATTCTCGCAAGTCATTGCGCGTTCTGGGAAGCGTTGGCGAGCCTATTAACCCAAGTGCATGGCGGTTAGTGGTTATTTACATATGCATGGGTATATGTATGAATGCATCTTTATATATATAATTCTATATGTACATGTCTATTGTTAAGGAGATTTTCACAGTTTTCCCATTTGCAGATGGTACTATGAGGTTGTTGGTGACAGCCGATGTCCTATTGCGGACACATGGTGGCAGACAGAGACTGGTGGTTTCATGGTACTGAATCCTTTTGGTGTGCTACCAGGTTTTATCATCTCGGTTTGGACCCCGTAACATATCGTGATTTATGCAGATAACGCCTTTGCCTGGTGCTTGGCCATTGAAACCGGGGTCTGCTACATTGCCTTTCTTCGGTGTTCAGGTTTGTGATTCAATTATTTATATTATGAATTTAATACTATGCTTTAACATACTCATCAAACATTGCTTTTCTTTGGTCTTCAGGTTTGTGATCCTATTTCATATGTTCTTATGCATTTAATACTATGCTTTAACATATTTATCGGTGTGTGCTTTTTGTGTTAACACTTCAGTTACATTATGGCAGCCAGCAGTAGTAGACGAAAACTCGAAAGAGCTAGAAGGAGAATGTACGGGATTCTTATGCATGAAGACTTCTTGGCCGGGAATGTTCCGTACTCTTTTTGGCGACCACTCTCGGTATGAAACAACGTATTTTGCTCCATTCAAAGGCTTCTATTTCAGTGGTGATGGCTGTCGAAGGTCCGTTCTCTCTCTCTCTCTCTCTCTCTCTCTCTCTCTCTCTCTCTCTACAGCGACGGTATATCACTATGTAGCTTGCTATAATGTGCTATATTGTTTGACATCTTATAGAGATAAAGACGGTTATTACTGGTTGACGGGCCGTGTTGATGATGTGATCAATGTGAGGTAAGTTTTTAGACGGGGTGGTGTGTGTGTGTGTGTGTGTGAGAGAGAGAGAGAGAGAGAGAGAGAGAGAGAGAAAGTGAGTGATTGTGAGAGAGAGATAGAGAGGAGGCAGGGAGTTGATAATTGATCATTCAGTGGCCATCGTATTGGAACTGCCGAGGTGGAGTCAGCTCTTGTTGCACATCCTCTAGCTGCAGAAGCTGCGGTAGTTGGAATTGAGCACGAGGTAAGAATTCCATGGCATTTACTTACCGAAATACATATATCTGCGTATATACTTACATATATATATATATATATCTGTATATATGGAAATATGTGTGCATATAGCATTCTGGAAATTTCTGCAGCTTAAAGGCCAGGGAATTTACGCCTTTGTAACCCTCAATGAAGGGGTTGAGTACACTCAAGAGCTGAGGTCAAGTTTGATATCTACTGTGCGTTGTGAGGTAATTCTTCTTCTATATAATATTGTATATACACACATGCACACTGTGTTTGCGGGTTCTTTTCTTCGGGCCTGTAAACATATAGGAGTATATAGAATATTGTGATTTTTTGCTTATGTAACTGTTTCCTGGTTTACACGTACATACATAAATCCTGTCAATGTGTGTTTCTTCTTCGTAGTTTACAATTTTACTATACACACATGCATACATACCTATGCAAATTTTATTATATACACATGCATACATCCCAATATGTATGTGTATGTGTGTGTCGTGTTGAAGAATGTGTGTGGTGCAGATTGGGGCATTTGCAACACCAGATGTAATTCACTGGGCACCTGGGTTGCCAAAGACTAGGAGTGGGAAAATAATGCGAAGGATTTTACGAAAGATTGCATCGAGGCAATTGGACGATCTTGGGGACATAAGCACATTAGCAGATCCTGGTGTTGTTGCTCAACTCATTGAGCTGACTGGGCAGTGAATAAATGACATCACATACCAGGTACTTATAATTATGTTAGATAAATAAGGAAGTATATGGATATAAAACAGTTGTATTTTTATTAATAAATATTCACAGCTGGTTTATATATTCCGTTTGTTTTATGCTATGTTTTATATTGGTACGCATCCGTTGCATCTATATGGCATGTGGATATTCTCTCTCTCTCTCACACGCACACGCACACGCACCCAATAAACACATATAACATTGAACCAAATAGTTGAATCTTATTATATATATATAAAGAGATCATAAAAATGTACATTTAAAGTACTTATACACGGACAGTATATCCTATATTTGAATATCTGGATATTGTATGCATATAATTGGGGAATGCATTGTTTTTATATTTTAATATTATTTAAAGCTTTTTTTCTAATATGTTAAATATTATAAATATTATATATATCGTGCTTTATATATTTAAAATTTGAATTTACACATCAAAATCAGTTCATGTCCTTTTGGAAAATTTATATACCCTGGAAATTTTTAATTTATATATATACCCTTGGAAATTCCATTCTGAACTTAAATATGTAAATTAAATTTTTATTCTATTCATTTAGGTAATCTAATATACAATTTATATATAATAAGATGATGTAATCTCTACATTGCATTGGTTTGCATGCCTTGAGATACACTGCATATGCATGATATATGTGTATATAAATATGGTTACATATAAATAATCTAATGGCTTGAAATGACATGTTGGAGAGTTTCACATCATCTTTGATATGTACACACACACACACACACACACACACACACATATATATATATATATAATGTGTGTATGAGACATAGGTATTATCACTTTATATATTGGAGTTTCACATCCATCTTTCGTACATATACACACATATTATGTGTATGAGACAAGGGTATTACCACTTTATGTATTCAAAATTGATACAAAACTTGAGTAGGAAGTTATACACATACATATGGATAAAATACCCATTTAGAAGCACAAACACACACCCGCACACATATATACATGAGTAAACATGCACATTTGTGTATACATTTTCATATATATATATATATATATATATATATAACTTTTTTATGATTCGTTTTCGCTCAAGTTTAAAACAGTTTTATACACATGTAGGTCTATATGTATATAATATATGTCATTATGTAATTTATTATTTGTATATATATATATATATATATATATATATATATATATATATATATATATATATATATATATATTTATATAATTAAAGATATGTGTACATATATGATGATTACGTATCTTTAATAAAATATCTTTAATAAAATAAAGAATTAATAATATAAGACTTTGTGAAGGAGTGTATGCATACGTAATGAAGCACTCGAGATCCTAAAATATTAATTATTTAATTATTGATTATATACACCATTAGCATGATGAAGAACTATAATAAGACTATAATAAGTAGAGGAAGTGAAGTTTAGTATTTTTCTATCATATTATATATATATAATATATTATATATCACATAATAAAGAAAAAATTTCCTTTGAATTAACCCATTCACATATGCATTTCAATAAAATTAAAAAAAAAAAAACATGTTAATTTAAAAATGCATTAATTCTTAAAAATTTACATTTTAATTCATTTTATGTTTTATTTTATTTATATCATAAAAATCTATGTTTTATTTTTATTTTTCTCCATGTATCATAACAACTATATATATTTAAATCCCTCATTAAAAGTATTGGTATTAAGGAGAAACCTTTTAACTTTAGAAATCGCAAAAATAGACTATGTCATGAACCAATTTTAGATTTTACTTAATAAAAAATTATTAATTATAAATATATATATATATATATATATATATATATATATATATTAACAATACTTTATATTTACTTTAATAACAATTCTTTTAGCAATTTCTTTGTATATAACTTAATGATTCCATTTAAAATTTTAATCCACATACGTTCAAAAATATTAATAAGAATTTGTTTTCAAAATATTACATTATATATAATTCAAAAACATAGAATTCTTTAACAAACTTGCTTATTAGTAACGTGAGGATCATAAATAAATATATTCAATAATTATATAATGTGAAGAATTTCAAAGAATATATAAATAAAATATAAATTACGAATCCTTATAAACATTTAAATATCAATGCAAAAAAGTGGCCTCAGCCGAAAGATGGTGATTATTGTTGTGAATCCTCATATGAGAAATCAGTACATTGGTAACATATATCATCATCGGCCATATACGCGTATTGCGTACACACACACACACACACACACACACACGTATACACAAACACAGAATTTAAGGGAGTTGTCAGCTGGTAGTGCATGTTATAATTCTTCAAATAAACTCAGAACAGGTCTATGAATCATATCATCATCCAACTCCCAAAAAAACAAAAAAGGGCAACAAGGGCAGGAATCAGACTGACGTGCAAATCGAAAAGAATTTGATATTCCGCATTAAAACCACTCAGATGCACAAAATCATCACTTTCCCATAGCAATCTCTCTCTCTCTCTCTCTCTCTCTCTCTCTCTCTCTCTCTGGGATCAGAAAGAAAACAGTCAATCGTCACTGGCAATTAGCGCCTACGACTGGGGCGACATCAAGAATCGATCATCTCCCGAAACACACAAACGCACACACGCTCTTACGACCTATGGAGCCGCTTTTTATCTACACAACCTAACCCTAATTCGTCTTACCAGTTCCATGTTCAAATCCCTGAAAATAGACGACTAACCCTAATTCCGCTCATCAGTCCCCGTGTTCGAATCCAGCAATTTAATTACCCTGTTTTATTTACAATATAATCATTTAACATTCTAAATGCTTTTGAAATTTTATTTAATAAATTTTATTAAACTGTAAGTTTTAAATACATGTAATACACAAATGTGATATATATCTATGTACACTCACACCTTTGTAACTGTCTATATATTTCATATACACGTAATTTGTAAATAAGGAAACTACGTATCCATTAAACTTTATGAAATTATAAATGTTCTTAAAAGTTTTAAAATTATAATTTTATCCCTGTGAAATTTTGAATATTACAACAATAACCTTACTCATTTTAACACCTTTCAATTAAATTAATTTAAAATATTCTACTCGTTTTTAAAATAATTTAGAATATTTATTTAATAAGAACAAATGGGATTAAATTAGGATTACTTTTTCTTTTCTACTCACTTAAGCATAAAATATATATATATATACGAATGGAAGACATTTGTGGAAAGAAAAGGACTTATTATTATAAATAAAATTATTAAATTGGACATAACTGTTAACATCTAAATTAGTTTACTTTTAATTTTTATTTGTTTTTCCTTGAATATATTAACCAATAAAATATTTTAGTTGAAGGGTGTTAAAAGGTTGAATAAGGATATTTTTTGTAATTCAAAAACTTTGTAATGGCAAATTATAATTTTAACTTTCAAAGATAAATTTATAATTTTGTAAAGTTTGAAGGGTATAAATGTAATTTTTCCTAAATAATATTAAATTTTCCTTATTTACGTGAAATAATATTATATTCTTCATCATTTTTACAATTATGATCATTCTATATTCAATTAATTTTTAATAACTAGATTATAACATTAAAGTGTTAAAACATTTATAAAAGCTTTACTTACATAAAAGGACTATAAAAAAAACTGAATGAACATAGTCAGTAATTTTTTAATAAAAAATCATTAAAAATAATTCACAAGAGTGGAAATTCAAAGTGATAAATAATTAACATTTAGGTAATAATGCATGTTGCTTTTATCTTGTTGCTAAAAAACTCAATTAAAAACAAGTCTAAATGGTTTCACTATAAAAATTATTATTTTAACCCTTCCTTAAAATGATACTACATACTTATTATGCATGAATATATATAAAATAATGATGACCATGTTACTAACCTTTAAAAACTTTATATACCTAACAAATTAACTTACTATAAATCATGTGTTTCTTAGCATATAAAACAAATTGATAAGTATAAATAATTAAGTATTATATAATATTGCATTGTTAACTAATAAGTTATATTTTTATTAAATTTAACATGCCATTGCTACGCATTATGGGTATCACATTACATATTCACACCAAATACATAACAAAAATTTATGTCAATTATTGTGTGTATTTTCCTTTCGCACGTATTTTTAACGTTATATATAATTTTTATCTTAAATTATGGTAAGTATATTACTTTCGTACATAAATACATAAAATTTATAATTTGCATGTTAAAATTATATGATGTGATTTAAGTCATTTAATTTAAATGAAAAATGAATGGGCGTGGTTGGATTCAAGTGTAGTCGTGGCAGTGCAATTAAGCGTGACAATGGAGTCGGGCGTGGTGGTGCAATTAGGCATAAAATAAAAATGTTCATGAGAGTCATATTTTAATTAAAATTAAAAGCCACTCCAATTATGTAGTAAGTTTTTCCCTTTTTATATCTAGTTTTAATTTTTAAGTATTTTAATTTTTAAATTAATCATCTCAAAATTTAAGTGAACTATAAAATAGGAGCTCAAGAAAGACTATAAAGAAGAATAAAAAGAAGAGGAAAAAGAAACAATATTTTTATTAAATGTCGTAAAAAACATATTGTTTTTTATACAATTTTCTAATAGATTTTAGAAATGCAAATACGAATCAAGAATTTTATGCATTGAGCATAAGATGTGGCGAAGATAAAAGAATAAAGAGTACATTAAATATAAAATGTCGAACATATTTCTGTTAAGTCAGCAAAAGATTTAATTTTAACACTTATTAAAACTAAAGTACGAAACACTTTAGTGTCATACCTTTATAATATTTGGAAAAGAATTTTAATATGAATAATATAGTATATCACCTTTCTTTTAATTTATGATGATTTATATTTTGTTAAGATAGTTATATATGTAAGTCAAATTTAAGATATTTTCTTACATAAGATATTTATGTTTTAAGTGTGAATAATCTTTATATAAAATAATTTAAGATATGTATTAAGAGCAAGTGTGAATATAATCACACATAAATTAAAATGAATTAGGAGAAATTTATGTGTTATATACAAATAAAATTTACTTAAAAACATAATTTAACTTATGTTAGCAGGTGCAAATGCGCACATTAACGCATTAGTCTTTCTTACTCTCCTATTGTTTTTATATCAAAAAAAAAAAAAACAAAACATGTGGGCACTGAGTAAATAAAAATGTGCTTTATTATAAAAGCACCTCTTTATTTACTTTAGTAAATATATTAATTAAAAAGTAGTAATTTAATAGATTGTCAAACATTTGTATTCTTATAACAATTAATACCTTGCTACGAGTTACAGTAGATAATATACTTTACTTCGGTACATGTAGAAACCTACACGTGGACCAAGTGGTGTCGAATCTTCCTGTGTGTACAAGATGTCGCCACGTATTTAGATAACCATATAAACACGTTATTATACGTGTTAACTGTCATCTACTTTCATTAACTATACACTATAACCAATGTAAATTTGATAATAATCATGCTTAATCAACACATAAGAAAATAATGTCTTCAACGTAAGCTATTGCGTCTAAATACAGCCGCCAGAAAAGCAACCAATCCGACGGTCCATGTAAACGCATTTATTAGAGTGAGATGCCCGTTGATACCGTAAGATCCAGCGGCTCAAAAACCGGATCGATCCACGTTTTGTAAGATGGACCAATCAGCGTTCACCACATTTTAATTTATAAACTCAGTTCATATCCGCTGTAAATGTGTGTTTTCTGTTATACTCCCTCTCGTGATTTCTCTTCAGCGTCTTCAAGCAAAGGCTTTCTGATCGGAAATTCTCATAGATTTTAAGTTTTCCGGGTGTTTTGGAGAACGTTTTGTGAGCGACTAGTGTTTTTGAGTGTTTTTCATGGCTGTAGCAGACGGGGTGTTGGAAGTGAGCAAGCTATGGTGAGGCTGTGTGAAGAAGCCGAAGATACTCGCGCAAAGCAGCCTAAACCGGCGGCTGTGGTACCCCAAAGGAGAAGAAACCCAAAGCTGCAAAGAGCACCATCGATCACCGCCTTATTTCCAGGTATGTGTAGTTCTAATCACTCTTAATTAGTTTTTAACTGGTAAATATATGTCTATATATGCTGTAAATTATAGATTAGATCTGTATGCGTTTTTCTTAATACGGTGATTAAAATTCAAATAGATGGTAATGGAGGCGATATCATCGCTTAAGGAACGAACAGGATCGAGCCAGCACGCAATCGCGAAGTATCTCGAGGAGAAGTACAAATCTGGCCTTTCCACCCACATTTAAGAAAGATCCTGGCCATCCAACTTAAGTCGCTGAGTGCCAACGGGAAGCTTACACGTGTCAAGAACTCCTACAAGTTGCCGTCATCTACCACGGGTAAAAAGCCAACGGAGAAGAAAGTTACCACGGTAAGACTTCTACTAACCCTAAGCCAAAGGTTACCAAGGTGAAAGTTGGTAAGAAGCCAGGTTCTCCCAAGAAAGCCAAGGTTTCCTCCAAGACTCGCAAGAATCCCACAGTTTCCCCTAAGAACCCAAGGCTACCACCTCACGGGCTGCTAGGGTTTCGAATAGTGGCATGAAGAAGAAAACAGGGAACCCAGCGAACCTAAGAAGGCCGTTACTGCTTCAAGAGGGCTAGGAGGGTGGCAGTGAGTTGATTAGTGTCTTTTTTTAAACCCTTTATTTTCGTATTTGTTGCAAGTGTTAGTAGTAAACCTTTGTATAGAACCGTACGTTACTGACTGGTAACTTTGAATTTTCAATTATTATAATATGTTTGCCATATACTTGTTTACAAAAAAATATGTTAAAATCGTTTAGGAGATTCGAACTCTGACTCGTGTGTTTATATACAGATGTCTTAGCCACGTCACCAAAGTATTACAAACACAAGCATAAAGGTTGTCTAGGCAATAAAAACATATAATCAAATTATATAGTGGGTAATTAAGACCGTTAGATCTGATATGAACGGTCTAGATCATGATAATTTAGTGTTTATCATCATGTGTGGGTTTCTGAATGATTAGCATTTTAAGTGCTAGTGAATATCCATTCATTATAAAAACAGATTACTGATAAATAATGTATTAAATAAAAAAGACTATTAATAATTATTTATTAATTATAATTAAAATTCATAAAATAAGCAGGACGGTGCATATCATAAATGTTTTGACTATCACTTTCGGCATGGAACAACAAGTAGACGAACAAGACTTGCTCCTTAATACACGCCCGCCCACACTGCATACGTTGATAGCAACTTGGATATACACACATACACGTATATGTGTGTGTGTGGATATAATATGAGGTAGGTGGTGTATATCTGTAATACATGTACACATGTGCATGTGTTAAATTCTTTGTGGTCACCAAATGGAAAGATTCCAAAACAATAACATTCATTGTGTATATATACCGTATAGAACTCATGTATATGTAATGAGTCAATATCATAGACGTAGAGATTTACATGCACATCTCAATCCTATATATATCAAATGACATTGACATATATTGGTAAGTTGTTAGAAGGTTCGTTTCCCACTTGTGCAAGCTTCTTACGAAGCTTGTATGTGTGTGCGTGTTGTATGTCTGTGTGTATGAATATACTCGTGCATCATACACATAAGTTGCTATGTCACATTACACCATGTGAACACTGTACTATGTTAGGATACCACGGGTGCAAACCTACCAGTATATTAGGGTTGGGTATTTGTTTAATACTTAAACCTTAGACTTAGAAGAGACTCATAAGTTTGAGTTAACTTCAAGTTAAAAAAATATTATTATAAATACCAATATATTATATATGTACGTCCAAATGGTAGTCAGTTTTGATATGCACTCTTTGTCATGGGATCCACAAAACCATATGTGTTGTGCATATTTAAGCACAACCACCTGGTAGAGAGAATAATAATATAATACATGCATACAGCCGTCGATCAAGTAAAATCAACGGTCGTTCTGTAACGCCACCGCCCGTGACACTTGCGGTAGATCTCTCCTCGCCACGTATATTACATACAGCGTGTTTGGGCGTGTATACGTAAAGGTGTTTTTTTACACTTTGTCTACTCTATTTGTAGGCCTAGTTATTTTTTTTTTTCTTTTTCCCTTTATTTATTCATTAATTTCTGGTCTGACATTTCTGGGATGAGAGATACACATTGAGAAGCAAACAAAACATCAATGGGGAGGCAAACAAGGAGGTCAGTTCCCATATTCTTGTGTATGTTGTTCCTGTGGGGCTACCGGGAATACATAAGAGGAAGTCCCCCAGATTTCCAATCGCAACAAAGGAGACAGTTGAAGTCGTTCAGCAGCGCGGTGACCGGCTCACCGTTGCTGGAGTTCCTTACAGGCGGCGGCATGGAACACGGCCGCCGGGAGCACTCCCCGTGTCCGGGGGCTCGGGGACACAAGGGATATCCGGACTCTTGCTCATACGCAGTTGCCCGAGACGATTGCCAGTCCGGCGGGTTGTTCGAGTACATACAGATGTTCTACTGCATTCCCGGGTCGGATAAGTTTTATGTCGAGGCACTCTGTTTCCTGGCGATCGCACTGTGGCTTGCAGCTCTCTCTACATGCTGGGGAACACAGCCGCTGATTACTTCTGTACCTGCCTGGAGCGACTGTCGGAGCTCCTCCATCTGTCGCCGACGATAGCCGGCGCCACGCTGTTGCCGCTTGGGAACGGCGCGCCGGACGTCTTCGCCAGCCTTGTCTCCTTTGTCGGAACTCAGGGCCGCGGTTCGCTCGGTGTGAACTCGGTTCTCGGCGGCGCATTGTTCGTGGTCACCGTTGTAGCGGGGCTGCTCAACTTCCTCGTCTCCGGTGACGTCCGTCTCGACCGGATGTGTTTTATACGAGACGGTACGTTTTTCCTTGCTGGTCTCGGTTTCCTCCTCTTTCTCCTCGGTAAGGGGAGCGTTACTGTGTGGGAGGCAGTGGTATATCTTGGAATATACTTTCTATACGCCACGTTTATAACTGTATGGGAAGTGGTTCAGTCCAGGCAAGAAGGAAAGACGGCAGACGAAGAGTCTGGTGAGTACCGCCGGATTGGTGACTTAGACCGGACGGTAACCATACCTCCGTGGCTATGGTCGTCCCATGTAGGCATCTATGCACAGGAGAATCACAAAGAAGTATGCCCACCGGTCCTTCCCCCAGCAGTGAACGGAGATACCGTCGGAAGCGTACCGAGGACAAAGAGTCTGATGAAGCTCGGAAGGAAGGCGTCTCGGGTGCTGATAGAGTGGCCGCTGGCGGTACCGCGGTGGTTAACGATCCCGGTGGTGGACCGCTCACGGTGGTCTAGACGGAGAGCGGTAGTCGCTGCGACGCTCTCCCCGATACTGCTGGTTTCGGTTTGGAGTGCGGAGAACGGGGTTCCCTTCACACGGGACCTGTCGGTTCTCGTGTCGGGTTCGGTCCTGGGCGTCGTGCTCGGTGTGACCGCGTACTTCACCACGGTGGAGGAGCGTCCGCCCCGGTACGAGCTCGTCTGGATAGCCGGTGGGTTCTTCATGAGCATGGTCTGGTTCTACGTCATTGCGAGGGAGCTGGTGGCGGCCCTGGTTAGCCTAGCGGCGATCATGGGGATAGACGCCGCCATGCTGGGGCTGACGGTGCTCGCGTGGGAAACTCTATGGGGGATTTGGTGGCCAACACCACGATGGCCTCGCGGGCCGGGAGCGACGGAGTGCAGATGGCCGTGTCCGGGTGCTACGGCGGGCCGATGTTCAACACGATCTTCGGTCTGGGACTCTCCCTCCTGCTCGGGGCGGCTCGAACCGAGTCGAAGGTGTACGAGTTCAAGAACGATCGGATGGGGTTTATCACGGCGCTCTTTCTAGTAGCTGCACTACTGGTTGCACTCGTCTCTATGGGTTTCTCCGGGATGAGGCCTCACTGGCTGCTCGGTGCCGGTTTGATGGGGCTGTATGCCGTGTTCATGGTGTTTGGGGCTTCCGCTGTATTTGGAGTATCGCTATTTTGACTGCTACATTTGGAGTAATGCTAATTTTTCTGTATAGAAACATAGACTATTTTTCTTATAGAGGGGGAATTCCACCATGTTTATCCAAAAATGTAACAGTCAATGTAAACATTTAGAACAGCACAGAGTTGTCGGCAGTGAAACAATTTAAAAGATGGTATATTCCGTTGGACAAAAAATGCCACGTCAGACGTGTCGAGGTGTTCATTTAGGACAAGTGTCAAGCCGTGGTCAGAGCACGCAACAGGTTAATTTTTCTCAAAAGCTCTGATCATCTCTATCCTCTATAGTTACCTAGCTTCATACAGGGTATGTATAGTTTGATCAATGATCATTGTATATGTGTGTGTGTGTGTAATTAATTTATTTTCTTTGTATGTAGTTTCATAGATGAGTTCGATCTTGAACGAAGGTTTAATGGATGAGAATGGAAATCAACCGCAGGATTTCGATCCGGAACGTGGTCATGGCGATGGACGACAGGAATCGAGCCACTCCCAAGAGAGAGGAGCCGATCCGTACATGGTTGCGTTCCGTATATTCAGTGCCATTACTGCGCTTGCCGCATTGCTTTGTACGGCTGTCAACATAATCTCCGTCGTCCAATCTTTCAAAAGAGGCCGCAATGTAAGTGTGTGTGTATTAGCCGTGTATATGTGTTGTGTGTGTGTGTGTGTGTGTGTGTGTGTATTTGTATATATATCCGTATAGGTCTTTTTCTCGTGTTGTGTGTTGTGTGTGTGTGTGTATGTGTGTGTGCTATTTTTACATTAGCCCAACACTCAGAGACGTATATAAGTATTGAGAGAGAGAGTTATTTATAGGTTAGCTCTATCTCTCTATACACACACACATACAATATGTAGCCATGTATCTAATGCATATACATAAACGTACGCAACACACACATACACACACGCACGCACGCACCAACAAAGGGCTTTGTTTTTACAGATATTTGAAGGGGTTCTTCGTTGTTATGCGGTTGTAATTGCACTCTTTGTTGCTGTTGCCGAGACGGAGTGGGAAAGGATACTACACTTCTGGCGTGTATGTATTATTAACCAATAATTATTTATATTTACATATTTAACTATTGACTTACATTAGACATTATGTTTATATAGATGCTTGAATTTTGGGTTGGACGAGGCATGCTACAGATTTTGTAAGTTTACTACTATGCATTAAAATTTATATATGTGCTTTTTTCGCTAATAATATTTAATTAATGTCAATTAACAATGGTTAAACAGTGTGGCTGTTATGACGGAGGCATTATCAAACGAACGTAGGGACCGGGCATATCAGGTTGTTCTTGCTCACGTTGCAAGCGGGATGCTTCTTGGATGTGGAGCAATATACGTCATTGCGGTATATGTGTGTGTGTGTATGCATATGTATGTATATATGTATATATACGTATATTGTGTGTGTGTATAACACTAATACATAGTGTACACGTGATTGAAGGGTCTTTTGTGCGTTGGAAGACTTAAACGCTCTCGCATGGAGAAGGCAAACTGGCGAGAGAAAGCTGCTAAGGAGTATGAGGTATATCCGTGTGTATATATAAATGATATAGCATATATATTGTTGAATATAGGTATATGTATGTGTGCATATATGTGTATATGTGTAGGTCCAATAATAAGCCATAAGTTGTCTGTATGTGTGTGTGCATAACAGTGTATATGTCTACAGCACGACGCACACGCACACACCCATGTAGGTCCAATAATAAGCCATAAGTTGTCTGTATGTGTGTGTGCATAACAGTGTATATGTCTACAGCACGCACGCACACGCACACACATGTGAGTTATACATATAATTAAATAATATGTTTTTATTTTACCATTTTAATGAATTACTTTTATTACTTAATTGACAGGACTTGGAGAAAAGAAGAGGGGAACTTCAAAAATTACTTACCAAGTGATTTTCTACTTACGGATTTAATGGCTTTTATATTTTTGTGTCATGCGTGTATAATAAGTCCGGTGTTTTGTTTGGTGAATCCATAATAATGGTCTTGATGTAAATGTCATGTTTAATACTTTATTATTATATATTATGTTTTCACTTAATATAAAAATGTTTTTTATGAAGTATATACCATTTTGATTACAAAAGTTAAACACACACACACACACACACACACACATATATATAAAGTATACCGTACACTTTTGAAGTATATAATAGATTTGTTAAAAGTTCACACATTTAATATAAAAGCTTGAAGATTTAATTAGAAACAGTGTTTTTTATAAAATAAAATAAAATAAACTCTAACACCTTCTCTTTACTTAAGCCCATTAAATACATAAATTTGATTTATATGGATTTGGGATGAAATAAAATGAGCTTTGTTAATTAGTAAATTATCATAAATATTATAAATAACCAAATGCAATTAGATGTCATAATTTTTAAATAATTATATTATATTGTTCAAAGTTAAATTACAAATTAATTAGAAACTTATCTTGTATTTTATTTTAAAATTTTATTTTTAAAGTGCATAACATAAAGCTTTTAAACATTCAAGTTTATAATTTTTCATAGCATAAATAAATTATAGTACGAATACATTTATGCAATTTAAAGATTTTATACATGAATAACTAATTGTATAGATTCATTTCTTTTATTAAAAGTTAATTTTTTTAATATTTTTATTTTTAATTTATTAATTTTTTTCATATGTTTTATTTTTAAATACATATTACTTTTCAAATTTAAATTTTCTAATGAAAATCTTTAGATTTCAAAACTAATAAATCTTAATAGTTCAAAATAGTGTATTTAATTAAATTTACACATATGAATATTTTCTTTTGAATTGTATTTCCTTTTACAAAACTTAAAATTTAAACTTGTTAAATATTTAATATTTAAAAAGAATGAATTTTAATCTTTACTAGTGATAACCACATTTAAATATTTTTAGAAATTGTATTAACTAGGAACATTTAAAAATACAAAAAAAAAGTTTCAAAAAAAGTATTAATACAAAGACATTTTAGTTTGAATCATTTTATATTTAATTTTGAATTTAAGATATTTTAAAAAAATAAATAAATTTAAGAATTAGTTGTAATACTTTTATTTATATTTTGCACTTTTTGTAAATCTATTATAACTTGTCACATATTAGAAATCATTTAAAGTCATTTTTGTATATTAAAGAAACTTCATTATTGGTTTATTATTTATTGATATATCTTAACTTATGTATATATATAACGTAAATTTATATTATACATAATCTTTCGCACACATAAAGCTAATTACATTTAAAAAATTTAATATGATGAGTGTGAGTTATAATAAGTTTGTAATGTAATAACATTATTTAAATAATTAATTAATACATTTATAGTACTTTTAAAATCGTGGTTTGAGCACTAAAGTTTTAAATTTTTTATTTTATTAATTTCACAATTATTTATTTTGGAAATAGGCTTAATAATAAATCTATGTGCATTTATACAAATTAAAACTATGTTATATTCAACACATTAATGTTTTATGCGAATAACATTATATAGCATATTGTACTTTATAATTAAGTTTTAAAATTATGATTTTGTAATCATTTTAAAACTAATTTATAACAACATTTGAAAACACACATGTAAATTCATATAAGCAATAAAATTTCATTTTAACACACACACATATATATATAAATATTATACATGTGTCAATGCCACGCAACACATATAAAACATGGTTCTAACGTATAGAAGCAAAAACACATATGTATATTCATATGAATTAAAACATATCTTATTAATAATAATATGTTCATTAAAATATATTCTTATATGTAATTCATTTAATTTTCTAAAATTCACCATTTGAAATATAATTTAGTTATACATATTACACAATTAATATTCAAACCTAGTTATCTAAAACATAAAAGTATTATTACATATGTTTAAATAATTTTTATAATTTTTATGTTTAATTTAAATTTAATTATTAAAATTGAAATATATTCCATGGACATGTTGTATTGAAAATAGATTTTTTTTATCTCTAAAAATGTTTTTAAAATGATAATGCTAAAAAAAATATAATTATCAATAATATGTAAATCAAATAACCATGAGTAGTTAATATTTATTAATTGAATGATATTTATTATATCATATTTTTAATTTGAACATATACAAAGATATATTTCATAATATATAATGTATTATACCTTAAATTTATAATATTCTTCTTTAGAATAGTTATAAACTAATTTTATATTTAAACATTAATTTCATAAGTAAAGAATATTTTTCTTATTTATTTAAAACATGATAATCATAAAAAAATTCTAAAATTTAATATAATATATTGTAAATGTATATTTGTATGTATGGTTTGTTTAACGTCTTTTATGTCCCCTTTAAAATACGAATATTTATAAGGAAATTTTAACATTTTTAAAAATAATCTTTAAAAAAATAAAAAAATCTTGTGATGATGTATTTTATGTTTAAAACTATTATGTGAATATATATTAATATAAAAATTATTAATGTCTTAGATTTATTTATGATTACCATGTTTTAAATAAGTTTAAAAATTAAATTGAAATATAAACCATCCAATTATTATACCATGGTTATTTAAACTCCCTTTTTAATTATATTTTATTATGTTCTAAAACAAGCTTAGGCTACACTTTCTCATATTGTAATATTTATATATATTAATAACTTATGTTCTAAAAATGTTAAGGTATCAAAATAAAAATGTAAATAGATAAATTATATAAATGATAATATATATAAATCATTTAAATAGTGTTTAAAGTACTATTGTTTAAACAAAGTTTCATTATAAACAAAACTTATAAAAGTTGAAGTTTTATTTTAACACATACACTTGTATTTAATTCTATTTAACATATACACTTGTATTTAATTCTATTTTATAATACACTTATATTAAGATGGCTAAACACTTTATTTAAATCTATTACACATAAATAAATATCCTAATATATTTTAATCATGCAAATATTTAATTTTAAATTTATAAAGAGATTGTATTTTTTTATTTATAAACTTTATACTATATATCTTTTATTTTTATATTTATATTTTAATATTATTTTCATTACACATCATGTACAATTTCAACTATTATATTAATATTAAAATATATTAAAATCATTTTTAAGTTATAAAATTTTTCATTCCACTATTAAAATTAAAACATATTAGAATTTATGAATTTATATTTAAACTTAAAATTAATAAAATATTATTAAAATGGTTTCCCTTATACTTTACATAAGTTCGATGAAATTTTAGTTGTATAACAATAGCATTCGACACAAACATCCCAATAATCTTTGTCATTTACAACCTTTATTTGTCATTATTCATTAATTTATTATTTTTATTTAACTATAAGTTATCAATGTTAGTTTTTAACTATTGATTACAATTTTATATATATATATATATAATATATATATATATATATATAATATTATATATATATATATATATATATATATATATAATAAGTTAAATTTTTATTATAACTATATAATTATTTAAACTATGATTTCTTGGGTAATTATAAAACAAAATGAAAGTAACTCAACATAATCTTTTGTATTTTTTGTTGTTCTTATATTACAAAAACCATTGATACCTATATGTATATGTGTGTGAAAGAGTGTTTTCCTTTAGTCATTTATATGTCATACATACAAATATTACATGTGTGTGTAAGTATACAAGGTAATAAAGTTTATAAGTCTTATTTAAATAAATTCAATAGTCTCGTTTTTAATTATTAATATTATCTTTGTGTTAACTTCTCTAATTCTAATATTATTTTTACTAATTAAGTTATTTGGTTGCTAGTTTTATTTTAAAGAATTAAGTTTTATTTTATACTCAAAGAGAGGTTTTTTTATAATTATTTTTGAACCAGTGTTAATGTGCATGTGTCATATTATAAGTCATATTAATTTATTATGATGTGTGTTGTATTTAATAATGTAATACTATTATTATAATATACTAACACAAGTTAAATAACTAACTAACTAACTAACTATATATATATATATATATAGTATTATCATTATTAAATACAACATACATGTTTTATAATATTCTTTTACTTGTGTAAATGAATTAACATGTTTTACAATAAAATAACACATGCACATGCAAGTACATAGGTGAACATTTGATATAAAGATAATATAAATAACCTTTTGTTAAATATCATAAAATAAGTTAATTCATAAAGATAATATTAACAACTGAAACAAAGATTATTGAATTTATTAAAAATAAATTTAAGAACCCTATTATCTTCTTACTTATAATATTAAAATAATTAGTTATTAATAATACTTAATTATATTTAAATAGAACTTGTTTTAAGAAGAAAAATAATAACTAGAATTTTTTTTTGTCATGTAACATATAAACTTGCAAAACCATTAATATTTAGATTTGTATCTTAGTTAAAAAACAACAATAGCTTTTATAAAAGAAAACAAAATTTTATAATCATACGACAAATATTTTTATCATTCATATAACAAGTAGAACTGTGCATAAAAGCTTCAAACAAAGATAACTATTAAAATGATCCTATAATGATTAATAATTACAAATGTATTCTATTTGTTATGAAATGAAATGCTATTAAACTTAAAGTATTATACTCCATATAGTACATACCAAAATGTATTATAATATTTAGTATTTAAACTAGTATATAACCTTGTGTGTGTGTGTGTGATATACACATATACGTGGTATATATATAATATATGTGTGTGTATGTATGTATGCCATTATCTATTTTAAAAGTTTATACTTGGAGAATATGTGTTCTCATTAATTTTCTATAATACTCATCATTTATTTTAAATATATATATAGTCATTGTGGTTACATTGAAATAAATAATTCATAAATCTTATTCATATCACCTGAACTTGGGACTAAATTATGTTTATTTAAACAGTTTTTAAATCATTCCAAGTTCATATCTTCACGCGCGCAAAATATACTCATTAGTACTAATATACATATAGCACTTTATGTATACATTCAGAAGTCTATATACATATTTACATTATATATACGTTGTATATTATAGGATATAAAGGACAACCAACGACTGACTATGCATATAAATTCTATTTAACATGGAAAATGCATAAATACGTAAATAACAAACAACAACAAATGAAAAAATACTCATGTATTTAGTATGTACTTATTTAAATTTAATATGTATATAGTTTGTGCATATGTTAATGTGATTGACGGTGGTTTGACCAACGTCAAACAACCAGCAAGCGTGAATGAGTGGTAGTTCAGAAGGGGAGGCTGAATAGTGGAGCAAGTGATGTACGACGGGTATGGATCAATAGCGAGTTGTCAGGTGACGCTGACAATAGGTTAAATTCGATCGTCTAAATCAATTACTAAGGTATTAACGCATGAGCAGGTGCATTAAGACAATAGGATAAGACCCGTCATAGGCAGAGGCCCAGTGGGGGAATGCCATTTGTCCTACATCTTAGTACCACTCAACTCACTATATAAACGGGTGGGGGTTCTTCTAGTCCATCTTCTTGTGTGTGTCTTGTTCCAATCATCTTTGGGGAAAGGGGCAACCTTGTACTTCCAAAAGACAATATAACATATTTCTTTTGTCTACCATTGCCACCTCCTCAAATCTCCTTCCTTCCTCTCCTCTTTTTGCTCCCTCCTCATAGGGGGCCCACACACCGCCAAGAGAAGAACTCTAGTCCACCGGTACATGAACCCTCGTGGCATCTAGGTAAAAGGCCACACCAAGCATCGTCCTATACATCCTGAAGTAACAGTCAAACCCTTGGCTCAAAACCCCGAGATTGGGCGTTGGCAACAGCATCTTGGCGACCATTGAGACTACCTAAGTCACCTCTAGAGTCCTCAATAACCATTTATGGTGATTGTTAGGGACCAAAAAATAGAGCATGTAGGAATTGCATACATTGAACTTTCCTATAGTGGTGGAAAGCTTGTAGGAAAGGTGCAATAGGAAAAATCCTATGGGTATAGAAAAATCCTATAGTGGTAGAAAATATCCTACACTAGCAGGAAATAAACGATTATGACGTTTGGAAGAGAACAGGATTCAGTTAGGGCAAGAAGGGGGAGAGAGGGAAGGCTATGAAGGCTATGGAAAGCTATGGAGAGGAATGCATGAGAAAGAAATCTCTAGGAGAGAAGTAAGTCAATTTAATAATGCAAGTGCATAATTATATATATATATAATATATATAATATAATAATAATGAATATATGTTTGATCTATGAGAAAGCTACTTTATAAGTGTTATAACATGGCAATGGCCAAAGCAAAATCTTATTCTTGACCTAGACGAGATAAGGTATATTTAAAAAGTTATTGTAAATCGAAATTCCATTGTTTAATTAGGAAAGCTTTTCTTACACTGTGAATAGTGATTTTTGTACACAGAAAAGTTCTTCCATGTTAACACATGTCGATCAATAATATATAATCATACTAAGAAATATATTAAAAAGGAAAATCGACCTCTTATTTAAAAGGATATGACTGGTTTAATGGGTCAAATCAGGAAAATGTAGAAATCCTAAAAGCATATCCTGATTTAAAGGTCTTAACAGATATTGACCTTCATTAGTGCTAAAAGGAAAGAAAATTGTTTAATAGAAAAAAACGACAGGTCTAATTATAGGAAAAGTTTTATAAAGCAATCCCATATGAGATTAATTTACAGGAAAAATATACAAAGTATACATGTGTATACCACAGATCCTTTAAAGCAAGTTAATATAAGCCTAAAATCTTACTTATTGGTCAGAAAAGGAATTCCGAAAAAAAGGAATGAATTTACTTCAAAGTATTAATATGTTTTTGCTTGGTTTTATAAAGATCTTAAAGGCATACCTCCTAAATTGTGTACACACACTATACAATTATTATTAGGAAGTGAACCTTTGAAACAAAGAGCATATAGAATGAATCTTAATTATGCACAACTTGTAAATAGATAAGTTGTTAAATATTGGTTTAAGGTGCATATTAATTATCACCACTTGTGATTGTTCTTAAGAAGAATGAGAAATTAAGAGTATATGTAAATTACAAGAAGCTAAATAATGCCACAAAAAGGATGTTTTTCCTATTCCGTTTACAGAGGAAATGTTGATAGTGTGGCTAGACATGAAATGTATTCTTTTATGAATGAATTTTTAGGATATAGCCAGATCTTGATAGCTCCTGAGGATTAGCATTAAATAGCTTTTATAAGCCCATGAGATGCATATACATACAAAGTTATACCTTTTGGACTTTGTAATACACCTTTTACTTTTCAAAGGATTATAACAAACAGTTTTCGGGAATACTTATTAGACTTTATGAAAGTTTTTATGAATGATTTAAGTGTCTATATTGACAAACAAAATCATCTTTATTGCCTAAAAAGATGTTTTCAAAAGTGTAAGCAACATCAAGTTGCTTTAAATCTTGAAAAATGTAACTTTTTATTAAATTAGGAATTCTCTTAGGGCATGTGGTCCTGGTTGATCAAGATAAGGTTAAAAATTATACTTACCTTACAACAACCACATGATTTAAAAGGCTTAAGATGGTTTTTAGGAAAAATCGGCTATCACATAAGATTTATTAAAGATTATGCTCGGATAGCTAGACCTTCAACTGACCTTTTAAAAACAGGAATATCCTACGATTGGACTCTTGAAGAGGTGAGACATCCAAACGACCAAGGAAACGAAGATGAGGGGGGGCATTGTGAGAAGAAATGAGTGGTAGAACCCTCGTGTTTGGGGCAGCAAGTGAAGAAGCACACCAAAGTGACAGCCATTGTGGGGCAGATGAGACTTGCTCGTAGCCAAGGATTAGGGGGAACGACAAGAATTCAGGAACACCTTAGAACACTAGAGACCCAGGTATTGGTAACACAAGGCAACCTACTCCACCCCTCGGTCAAGCTACATAAAGTCTGGCCCAAGAACTACACGGATCAGCCATAACTCTACCAAGGCTCGCAACGACCGCAATCGACTTTGTGGAAGACATACTGACCATACCAATTTAAGTTCGGGTCACATAATCCACAAGTGATCATACTAGATGACGTTTGGACGTGAACATCATGTCGACGGAGCTCCACAAGAGCTAGAAATGCCAACCTTGGAGCCTTCTTCTTGTGTATATGCAATGGTAAACCAAGCCAAGGTGACACCCAGGGCATCAAAAAGAAAGTGGAAGTCAAGATCCAAAGTGTCAAGTTCTGAATAAATGTCGTCATCCTCGACATGCACGCTAGAGAAGGATTTGACTTGTTCCTAGGCGCCCATGGCTTTAGGGGCACAAAGGTGCAGCATGACTGGGAGCACCATCAGGTAAGATTCCCCACCAAGAAGGAACTAATAAGGGGGAGGAGTGCATTTGAATGGCTGAAGCTTAGCTAAACTAGCTAGAAACCATTATTAAGAAGTTGGAGGGGCACACACACCAACAAGGGCAACAACTTACAATCAAGGAGCAGAGCTACAACATACGCTCAAGTAAGTGCAAGAATTAGAAGCCCAATTGGTACAAACTTAGGAGCAACAGGTAAAGGCTAAACTACAAGGAGCTACCAAGGTGAGGTATGCAATGATTGCCACCATGAAGCTAAAGTTGGCCATGTAGAGAACAAAGCACCACCTACCGCAAGCACTATGGGGTAGGTAGAGAGAGAGTGCATGGCCCAAGGATGTGCCAACAAGTAAGTTTGGGCATCTAGTTGATGGTGGTTTGACCACCGTCAAATGTCCAAGTAGCATGAATGAGTGACAGTCCAGGAGGGAGGCCAAACGGAGAAGCAAAGGACATACAACGGGCACAGACCGATAGTGATGGCTGTCATGCAGTGCTGATAGCAGGCTAAATCCAATTGTCCAGACCAACTACCAAGATACTAAGGATGGCAACGCGTAAGGGAGGTGCATTAAGCCAATAGGATAAGACTATGGCATAGGGTGACGGTCCAGTGGGGAGTGTCATCTATCCTATGTCCTAGTATCACCCAATCCACTATATAAGCATGAAGGTAAACAATGGGTTGAGGTTCTTCTAGTTTATCTTCTTGTATGTATCTTGCTCCGACCATCTTTGGGGAAGAAGCCACCCTGTAACTTTAAGAAGCAATATATACGTATTTTCTGTCTACTACTGCATCCCCATCCTCCTTCCTCTCCTTCTCTTGCTCACTCCCACTCCTACAAGAACCCGCACTCCATTAGAAGGAGGAAACTCCACTCCATCTTGGTGGCATTCAGGTAGAGGCCACTACTACACCTTCTAGTACATCCCAAGACCTCAACTTGAAACCCCGGGATTGGGTGTTGGCAATAACATCCTGGCGACCACTGAGACTACTTAAATCAACCCATGTTTGGCCTGTAGAGTCCCCAATGACCACACATAAAATATCTCTCTAAGTTTGACGACCACACATAAAATATCTCTCTTAAGTTAATGTGTATATGTGACTTTTTTTTTTCTTTATCAAGTTTCATGTGTATACGATAACACATGGAATCTCTATATCTTTCACTGTGAATTATTATGAATTAACTTTTTAAATTATTGTGTATGTGATAATTTTAAGTTATTTTAAGGATTTAAGATAATTATTAATTTAAGATTTGGGATGAGTGTTGGATATGATTTAAAACGATCGTTGATGATATAATGTAGATTGGTCGTTAAATAGGATTTAGAATAATCATGCAATTTAAAACAACAATTGATGAGATGATTTAAGATGGATGTTAAATAAGATTAGAATGGTCATTAGTGGGCATTATGATAGACAAACAAACACGTGCACACACAAACACACAAAATAAACTTATTATATAAAATCATTATTTAATCAAAAACTAAACTATTATATATAAAGAAAGATTATGTTAGATATAATAATTAGTAATTACAAACTAAAACTAATTAAATATTATCATAAATATTAAAAGACTTGTAATAATATACATACATATTTTAAATTTAAATATATATAGATAAAAAAAATTTAAAACTATATTAAATGGATATATATGTGTATTATTACATACATATATATTCATATTATTTATCTATTTACACATTTTATTTTGGTACTTTAACGTTTTAAAACATAACATATATATTTATAATATGAGTGTGAAACATATTATAATATATCATCATTGTCCACATTTTCATCTGGAATATCCTGAAGATTCGTGGAGCATACCTCTCCTACACAGTTCCTTCCCCTAGTTTGACCTTTGACCCGGCCCGGTCAATCTCTTTGACCCTGTCATTCCTTGAAACAACTTAATAACAAATAGAGAGAGAAGCTGTCAGACGCTTGTTATATAACTAGCCATGTATACACGCAGAACACACACATTATTTATATGTGTGTGTATAAATTCGTACCTTATTCGAATACATTGTATGGTAGTCTCTAGAGGTATAAAAGTCTAGACCCACAACAGGGATCGATTCTCGTAGAGGGACACGCCTAAACAAGTATTAATTACTATAAATACCGTGTGTATGTATATATCTTACTTTATACACATGTGTATTGTATCAAGTACCTCCTCGTCTTCAAGTGTGACATGCGTGTTGAATGCGACATCAGCAGGATTAAACAGCTCAAGTTCAAGCTCCAGCTTCCACGGTAACTCAACTATATCGATAGCCGTTGATTTTCAGTACACAAAGGCGCGACCCTTTTAACTTGGACTTGAAAAGGGACTTCCTACTGGGCAATCACCTCCTCTGGACCTTTAACACACATTATATGCATGTGTGTGTGTGGTGTGTGTAGAGAGAGAGAGATGGCTTAAATGGTTTTTGATGTAGCTTAATTAGTATCTAATTGTTACATTCTCTCTCTCTCCGTGTTTGCATGTGTTTTTAAATATATCACATATACACTAACCATTACATACCCAGCACTACTCTCATACTAATGTAGACATAATGTAGAGATATGACTATGCGTATATATAAACTAAGTTATTTACCTGCATAATGGAGGAGTTAAGTGGGTTAACCCCTGTTTACTATCGGCCCTGAAGTCCCACAGGAATCGAAACCCTCTCATTTGGTTCCAAATTCTGTAGAACTTCGTGGTCAGCGCAAATATTCTCCCGCTGTTTACTGGTGAACGTGAGATCAGGAACACTGGATACATTTCTCTATGTGTATACATTGATTCTCTGATTCATACATCACTATGTCTCCATCCCCTACATGCATACGTATAGTTCTCTCTCTCATAGATATATAGATATATATATATAATGTGTGTGTGTGTGTGTGTGTGTGTGTGTGTGTGTGTGTACATACGTACGTACACACACATATACATACATATGCTTACCTGCATTGACGTGTACATACAACAACGGCAAAAGTGGCAATACGAGAATATTCTGGGCATTTGTAGGAATATTAGCTTGTCCCACTAAGGCCCGCTGCTAAGTACCAAACTAAACAGAAACAAAAAAATTAACACTGTATTATACATATTAGTATATATACGTGCATACACGCATACATATACGTATACATGTGACAGATAACATATGCACGCATAGAAACAATATACAAATCTACACACCACACACCTCTCTCCATGGACTTCTCAGTAATAACACCGGCAAACTCAACAACGCATCCTCTGGATCCGGCTTCTATATATTGGATTTAAATAATAATAAATAATATTAATATGTATAGATAACAGTTTATTTAAAATTTCATATGTACATAATAGAATATACAATCATATTAGTTATACACTGTACATATACCTAATGTGTGCGTAGCGTGTGACAGTTTGTGTGGTGTTGGGTGGTAAGGTAAGAGATTTAGAAAATGTATCCCTCCACGGACAGGGATATTGCAACTATCCACCAATCCTGGTTAAAGCAAAAGTAAAAACATGCATACTTATATGTATTCCTAAATACACTTAAGCACATACACAGACATACGTATTACGTATGTTAACATACTATGGTTATATATACATATATAGACACACACACACAGTGATATTGTACACCCCTGTCTCTCTATCTATCTATACCTTCTTTCCGGGGACTTTTGTGTATAAGATGGCCTGAGGCAGAGAGAGCAATCTGTATATATGAGAATGTCAGATACTCCTTAAATTATATATCACAAATATATTAATATACATATATATAAACAGTAAGTCAAGCAACTACTAGTAGCTGTATCTCGTGTGGGTGTGAGACAGATATCTATCAATATCATTACAAATGACATATACACACACATGAAACAATATATAATATGGGATACATGCTACGAAATAAGCGTGTACACACATTTGTTTGCTACAGAGGCATCGTTTAACACACACGCGCCCCGTTACCTGCTTTAACAGAAGCAGCCACATTATATTGATCTGATGCATTTTAATCACTTAATTAACACCTATAAAGTTTAAACTATTAACACCATAAGGTACCTTTATTGGCTTGTTACTGTTAACCGTGTATATATATGAAGCCCAAATATTACCTCTCGAACTCTTTAGCCTATTTCCTGCAGAAAATTGAGGTTAAACTAAATATATAACTTTAAATCATTTATCAGAAATGGTAATAATAATAATAATGAATATAATAAAAGAAACTATGTGAAAGTGGATACATTTCTAACTATGTATATAATATAATACATACGTGCACACACACGCTTACCATTGCTGTTTCTGGGTCAGATAGATGTAAAACTGGTAAAATGGAAAACGTGGAAGTTTTGGTGTTCATATTAGAATACGATAATCTCCTAGCACAGGATTCTAAGAGATTTTCCAAATGTATCAATTGATTGTTTGAACAATGCTCTTGCACTACAAACCCTCGTAAATCGCAGCCCACGCCCACCGTACTAAACATGTTAAATGTAAATAATACGTGTGTGTGTGCGAAAGAAACTATGTACAGTAAACCTACTTAGTTATATACACGGGTTAAGTAAGTAACTCTAAACTGTTATTAATGTAGTTTTATATGACTTACTTGGGATTTTTACTGCTTGTAACATACATTGCCCACATGGCAGATTGCACCATGAGATCCAAGTGACTCATATCTTGTTGATGTTGAGTTAAATATTCTCTACACGCTATTTGTAAGTCATCTCCACCATTCCCAATTGCTAATATTTCAATTCCAGATGTGCTAAGTGGTTTTACTGTTTTCTTCCACCTAACAATATATAAAAAATAAGTAAATATGCAAAGTATCACACTGCTTGTGTGTATATACAGCACACAATATACACGTGTCTACTGTCACATATCTTGCCAGAGCAGGTACACACAAGTATACTACTCGTCAGCATGGCAGTGAGGTCACCACACATGTATTAGTGCCACGTAATACATCCAACACGTGGCAATGACACATGGGAGGTCGCCTCCATGTGTCATGTGTCACGTGGCAGATATATCGTTCTCTGTGAAATAAAAAAAAATAAGAAATTAAAAATTAATTATAAACTTATAATTGTATAGTATGTCACTATTACATACAATACACATGTTTCATAATAATTTATAAGTGAATTAACATGTTTTATAACTCGTGAGCGTGCACGTACCTTAGCATTGGTCCAAAAATAGTTGTATATGCAACTTCTCGTCGAGCGTCGTATAAGAAGTTGACTTTAGGAGATAGCACTAACAACTGAAGACGGGGGTTGCTGGACTCGTCAAATATGGGCTTAAGAGCCTCATTATCTTATCAAGACCCTAATTTATAATCTTATTAGTATTAAGTAGCTTTCTCACACACACACACACACATACAATTATATAATGTGTATCTCATATACATATTAACATATAATCAATTAGAAATATATATTAATTACCTTTACAAACGTGTCCATGTCTACACTGTCGAGCTGAATACGTCGCTTGTGTATTCGATCCTTGAGGATTCTATAGAATTCCTGTGACTCCGTAATCAACCCAGAACAAACAATGTAAGTGTGTTGGAACACTTCTTCAAGTTTGCTCTGCCACACCACATGGTACCCTTTCCCCCTTATTCTTGGAACCTGCGGCTGCTATTCCCGACTGCATGCGATCCACGAACAAGATTCTTACATAAGGAGACATAAGTAAACCAGCTGCTGTCCCATGTGTCTATGTATAAACAAGTGTTACTTGTGTGTGTGTGTATAACTTAATTATTACTTACATTAACAAAAGTGACATTAGCTTGACTTGAGCTGCAAATTAAAAGGAAAAAAAATTACATCAAAATATTATATATATATATATATAAATATATATATATATATATATATATATATATATAATATATATATATATATATATATAATATATATATACATATACCACCCATTACAAAGCATATAATTATTTATATAAGTATTACCTGGTGATATATGCATCTTTGTCTGTCTCCGGCATTCTAGACAAATCTTCTAACTCTGAGTATGTATTGCTAGCTGCTTCAGCATTCTTAGTTGCTGAAAAGGATAAAGAGAAACTACGTTTTAATATATATATATATAGACATTATTATATATTTATACATAATAAAGTTAACAAATGTGATGTGTGATCATATAGATAAACACACATTATATATCTAAATATACATTATATGGTACATGTGTGTGTTGTGTGTGTGTGATTATATATGTAGAGAGAGAGAGAGAGAGAGAGAGAGAGAGAGAGAGAGAGAGAGAGAGAGAGAGAGATGTTTATGCCTTTATAATATACCTATATCTGTTACATGTTTATAACTTTTATATTTGTGTATACACACACACACACACACACAGAGAGAGAGAGAGAGAACACACATGTATCATATAAACATGTGTGTGTATGTGTATATATATGTCTCTGTGTGTGTGTGTACAATACATAGATACATATACACACACATGTATATCTATCTATCTATCTATAGGTATAAACATCTAAATTATATGCCAGATATTACACACATTGCATACGAACATAAACATTGGTTATATATATATATATAATATTTTGTGTGTGTGTGTAAATATATATTTACACACACTACATACACACTCAGACACACACACACAACACTTATATATATATATATATATATATATATATAATATAATATATATATATATATATATATATAATATCATAACATAAGATACCTTGAAATGCTGCCGAGTCATCACTTGTAGATGAAGTGGTATCCGTTATAGCCAGATCCTCGAACTCTGAGCTTTCATTTGTGTATCGATCGCTTTTTCTGCAGCTGAAAAGGAACAACGTTACTAGCACGTGATGTATATATCTAGATACATAGATCTCTCTCTCTCTCTCTCTCTCCAATACACACACACACACACACACACACACACACACACACACACACACACACACACACACACACTACATACCTCTACCAACGGAATCGGGTGTTTCTGGGTGTCCGCGAAGTAGAAATGATGTCGAAATCCATATTCTGTGTCTGCTGATGGAGAATCATGCACTAAAAGATCAGTTTTGCGGATTTCTGCTTCTAGGATTGAGAGAAAACAGATCTAACTTCTAAGAGAGAGAGAGCGCCTCATGAACAGCTAAAGAACTAAGTTTATAACGAATCAAGCCGCTAGCAAGCTTTCTAGAGGGGAACCTGGATAAAAGAAGACATTTTGACATCGCATTTCGATAAAAGAAGCCATTTTGATGCCTCTATGCATCGCATACAGCGCGTCTCTGTCTCAAAGAAGCCATTTTGATCCGCCTCTTGCATCGCATACAACGCGTCTCTGTCTCAAAGAAGCCATTTTGATCCGCCTCTATGCATCGGATACAGCGCGTCTCTGTCTCAAAGAAGCCATTTTGATCCGCCTCTATGCATCGGATACAGCGCGTCTCTGTCTCAAAGAACACGGCGGAGCATCACGGCGCACTTCCCTGTCTGCCTCTCTCTGTGTCGTTCAAGCTCATCTCCCTCTCTCGTTCAAGCTCATCTCCCTCTCTCGTTTGAAAATGCATATATTCATATAATATGTTCTAGGGTTTACATAAGGGCTTTAGGTTTTTCGGCGGTCGGGAGGGAGCGATGTCGTCGGTGAGAAGGCGCCATCACGGCGAGCGGCCAGCTGTGGTAAGTGCTGTGTGTAATAGGGGCAAAATAGATTGTTTGCATTCGTGTCTCTCTTTCGGCATACTTCGTGTAGCTTCTTTCCTGCCCAATGCAGGTAAGTTTTAGAATTAATTTAACTTTTAGAATTTTATATGATTATATATATAAAAATAAATTGTTTTCTTAAATAAAAATTCTTTTTTCTGCACATATGATTTTCTTGTGCTTTTCTATCATTTTGTAAGAAGAAGATATAATAAAAATCCAGTATACGTAGTATTAATAGCTTAATATTATAGTAATGTTAATATATAATGGAGTTTTACATAGTTTTATGTTCTTTGAATATAGGATGGCTGGGATGAATTAGAACACAAAGTGATAAGTAAGCTTGGCCAGCTTACAGGACTACTGCAGCATTCGCTAGCTCCAACGACTCTGATGCAGACTATACTACCAGGTAGAGCATAATATAAATATAGTACACACACACACACACACACACTCAGAATATATATATATATTTGTGTGTATTATTTATTTATATTTATCTACAGCCATGTGTATGTAGTATGTATAGAAATATAAATATCATTAAACATCCAAACAAAAATTCTTTTATTGACATTTTTCTATTGGTGATAAGAATGTACTTCAAACCCCCACAAATGTCAAACACACACACACGCACACACAGCTCAGTGTATATGTGTGTGAGAGAGTGAGCATTTCGTTCCCTAGATTTATGTGTTATATATTTATAAAAGCACAGTAGTTTAATATTTAAAATACGTATTATATCATCAATTTTCTATTCTTATCCCTTTTTCTGTGATGATTTTCTTTCTAATTCTTTATTTATCATTTTGTAAAATCAGAAGAGATATTAATAAAATCCAATATATGTATTATTAATAGTTTAATATTAAATGTTTACGATTCTTTGCATACGATCTCACCACTGCTGAAGTATTAGTAGATTGAAATTTATTGAAAAACTATACCTAGATTTATATGCCCATAATATTTAAATTAGTTTTCCCGCCCATGAAATCTTCTGCCCTAAAAACAAGTTTTAGGTTTAAACAGAGGCTTGGAAGAGGAGGAGCCACGATCTGAACAGGTACTACTCGCCACCGAATCAAATTAGTATATAATCCATGTGTACACATAATACTTCATTGTAAAAAATATACGTACATACTCACACAGAACATATAGAATCTGATTATTGGTTTTTGTAGTTAGATGGGTTCTCTATTGAATGAAGGTTTACGGGCAGATGAATCGATCACGGCCAGCAGCAGCGGTAACTCTGTGGTGTGTGTGTGTGTGTGTGTTTTATATATAATAGGTACATTTCTGTGTTTAATTTTTAAGGTAATGTGTATATGTATACATATATATATATGTGTGTGTGTATATGTGTATCTCTCTTTTCTCTCTCTCTTTATATATATATATATATATATATATATAAATATATATATATTAATAATATATATATATGCATGTGTTAGCTATTGTTTGTTTTTTAACACACACATGCTTATACTCTTCTTTTTAACAGGCAATATCGACCCTGAGAGTGGTCCCGAAGCTAGTACGGAAATCGAATCGGCAAGGAACAGATGCTTTTGGTTATTGCATTTCGTATCTTCAGCTGCCTTACTGCAATCTCGGCCCTTCTTTGCACTGGTGTAAACATTATCTCTGTCGTCCGATCCTTCAAACAGGCCGAGATGTAAGATACGTATTGTGTGTACACACGCAAGTGTTTATATATGCATATACGTGTGTACATGCGTATGTATTTGTGTGTATGTGTTTGTCTATATATATATATATATATAACTAAGAAATTTATATAGTTGCAGATCTTTGAAGGCATACTGCGTTGCTATGCAGTACTGATTGCACTCTTTGTTGCCCTTGCTGAGACGGAATATGAATGCTTTCTAAACTTTTGGAGGGTAAGTGGTAGTTAAATAAAATATGCTATACAGAACTCTGCGTGTGTGTGTGTCTATATTAACTGTTTATATATGATGTTTTGTGGTGCAGGTTCTTGAATATTGGGTTGGACGAGGGATGCTGCAAATCTTGTAAGTATTTTTCATTATTCTTTATAAAAAGAGCATTAAACACACACACACACACACACGATCTTAATAAAACGTTATTAATATCTATTAACATAACAAGTTTGTGTGTTATAGTGTGGCAGTGATGACAAAGGCTTTATCGGACGAGCACAAAGATCGTGCATATCAAGTAGTTTTTTCAGAAGTGGCAAGTGGAATGCTTTTAGGATGTGGAGGTGTTTATGTTGTCGCGGTGAGTGTGTGTGTGTGCGTGCGTGTGTGGATATACGCACATGTATATAACTTTACATACACACAGGGGTTGTTATGTATTGGAAATTCAAGCGTTCACGTGTTGAGAAATGCCGTTCCCGAGAGAAAGCTACTAAGGATCTCGAGGTAAAATAAGTTTCGCATTTAATTATTTAAATAAAATTAAACTTTAATTATTACACTTAAAATCTTTTATATATAGGAAATAGAAAAGGAGAAGAGGCGAATTGCAAGCACTCTTAGGTAGAAGAGGCTGACACAGCAAGGCATGTTATATATATGCTTTTCTAAATATGTGTTTGTTGAATATACGCATGTGTGTGTGTGTGTGTGTGTGTGACCAGGCTTACATACGTCCATAATCTTTATATAAAATGTGGCCCTGGTATATCATAATGTTATTGTTGAGTTCTGTTTGATTAATTAGTAAAAAAGAATGCTTTTTTTTAAAAAAATTAACAAATGTTAGATAAAAATAATAATAAAAAATGGTGCACTATTTGATGAATGCAGCATCACTTTATAACATATAACATACTACTTTCGTTTGTGGAAGAATCGTACAATATATGTACATATTCATATATATATATATATATATATATATATATATAGTGATTGAATGCAGGCTTGATAAGGTGTGTGTGTGTGTGTGTGTTTAAACTGTTCATACGCATTTCACTTTAGAAACACGCTCATTCAACTTTAATTCATGTCATACAACAGGATATCCAAAGCTTGGATTCAGCTACTTGTGCTCTATTATTGTAGCTGTGCTTTCTATTATTCTTGTCTGTGTGTGTGTTGTGTGTGTGTGTGTGTGTGTATGTGTGTGTTATGGTATATAAGACAAATGAAGGTAAACCAAAATATTGAAATTCTATAAACTTATGTACTTGCTTAAACAAAATCAAAAATAAAAGGTATCATGATGAAAGTTGACTAGAATAAGTTATATTAAATGTGGTTTCTATTAGTAAATATATATTTATTATTAGTTAACAATTAAATGTGGTTTTCAATATTATTAGTAAATAGATTAAACTATAAGTCAAATAATGCAAGATATCTTTTGAATGTGGGAAGTATAATATGTATAAGCTTTTTCTTGTCTCAATAACACTTGTCATGCATGTGAATCTCATATATTGTTTTCTAGAATCATTAAGAATCACCACTTTGTTCTCCTAATTGAAAACACTATACACGATTGGTCCTTACATCTTTTGGCATGCTGTTTATTATTCCATTATGCCTATTAATGATACTATTATTACAATAATTATATCTTTTATATAGTTTGCATATTACTTATGTAACTTTTATTTACACATCATCATTTTTCATATTATGTAATTTATTAGAAATGATTGAGTTTTAATATTTTAAAATTTTAATAAATTTAATAATGTTGTTTACTTGACATGTAATCAAGGGCTTATATAAAGAGGTTGTCTGCAATGGGGAGCCTTCTACACAATATTTGCAACAAATAACATTAGAAGAGTTTATATAAAAAAAAAAATGGATGTGTTGTTTTCTGAGAGTATTCCATGGGTTTCATGGTCACTGTCAGCTCTCCGGACTGGAGCAGCGTGTGTGCTTGTAATGTTAGGCCATTTGTAAGGCGAGTGAGTTTGTAGAATTCCCTGTGTTTGGGTATGTTGTTACAATCCTTGTGTTAAGTCAGTCCACTTTGGGCAAGGCACTCGAGGACGGGTGTTATGCAGTCTATGGAACTCTTCAAGCTGTTGCAATGTGCATGTTTGTTCTCCAGATCATAGGTGTGTGTATGTGTGTGGGTGTGCGTGTGTGTTGATATAACTCTATATATATAGTGCCAGAATACATCCCCCCCCTTCTCTCTCTCTCACACACACACACACGCACACACACATGTTATTGAGTGTATACAGTGGTTAATATGGGTTCTGCCAGAATACATCCCCCCCCCCCCCTCTCTCTCTCTCTCTCTCTCTCTCTCACACACACACACACACACACCACATGCTTCACATTACTGAAAATGTACTTTCATATATACCATATAAAAAATAGATAAGTTGATTTGTACATATCTGTATGCACTTACATACTATAATGTGTTTTAGTTGTATTATTTCATCTCTCTCTCTCTCTCTCTCTCCTCTCTCTCTCTCTCTCTCTCTCTCTCTCTCTCTCCTGTATGCATACAAATACGGTGATGACAGAAGGAACGCGTTTAAGTACATTCTATATGTACTGCAGTTAGATGCATGTGTGTGTGTGTGTGTGTGTGTGTGTGAGAGAGAGAGAGAGAGAGAGAGAGAGAGAGAGACAGCAAATGAAGTTGTGTTAATATACAGGGAATGAGAACATAGGACTTGGGATGTGCTTAGCCTGCATATTTGTCAAGAGTTTTATAATCAGCTACATACCGAGCCAGCCCGCTGTGAAGAAGAGGCTGGCGTTGGCTGTTACAACCATTATCTACGTGAATGTCTACATAGATTCTTCCCGCACACATCCCGTTTTCTTTCCTCTAAAGCTCGCTTTTTACGGTTATTCTCGGCACTACATCTGCCATCATCGTTCTTATATTCCCCATCCCACGCCTTGCTTCTTACCAGGTATCTCTCTCTCTCTCTCTCTCTCTCTCTATCTACAGAATTCAATCCAAATCATGTTTATGTGTAGATCCAATACACAAGCAAGCTGTGTGCGAAGATGGCAATGGATCAGTTTAAATCTCTCATTGAAGCTTTCTACAGCAAGGAGCTTAAGCGTTGCCTCAAATCCAGCACTCTGGAGCGGTCGGGTTTACTCTTAGAGCTGCATAAAAGAAAAGTATGCACACACACACACGCACATGCACTGTGTATGTGGGTATATATATTATATGTTAATGATTCATACACAGGAGGAGGCCAAGTGGGAGCCAGATATTTTAACACTTGAATGTAGAGAAAATTTCACAGAGAGATTAGCTAGAATGAATTCTTGCTTGGTTGGGATGAGAATGGCAATTTTTGAAGAAATGCATCATTTACCATCTTCCAAATGGGGTAAGTTATAGATATTTTAAACATATACTTATTTTTAAACATCAAGTAATAATATTAATATTATTAAATATTCTTAGATTTAATGCTAGATTATTATTATTTTTATTAATTATTAATTAATTAAATGCAGGTGATGTTCAAGTAGTAAAGAGTAACCTGGAGCAGCTTACTGAGGATCTCATTTTAACAAAGAGTAAAACACCAAAACAAGAGGAGGTTTTACTAAATCTCAATAACTTATGCAGTAACCACGTGAGTAACCTGAGCTTACCTGGTATGTATTTCATGTTCGTCATGAGAATATTCTTGGGAATTTTGAAGGAAGATGGTATCTCCGTACAATCTTCACCGTCTATTATACAACAGAAGGTCTCTCGTAACTTGTACAGGTACACACACGCATGTGTATACACATACACACATATTAACAAGTGTGTAATATCTAGGTGATGAAGAGCTCCTTGAGAATACAAGTGAAGCAATCGCAAGCCATAGAGGCATTCAAAATTGGTCTATCACTCACCCTAGCAGTTTACCTGGGTATACTGTATAGTAAACCGTATGGATATACTGGTCTACGATCACGGTAACTCTGGGGTTATTTAACCACAGCTCAGGAACATTCTCCACCACTAGCTTAAGGCTGCAAGGGACGGTACTCGGTACGATATACGGTTACCTGGTAGCTCTTGTAACACACCAAGACGTACTGCAAACCATACTGGCGCTAGCTCCATGGTTCCTCTTCACAAGCTACATGCGAACCAGTAAGCTTCTGAAGCCTACCGGGTCTTCTTCGACGCTGGTCTCTGCTATAATAATCCTCGGCAGGAAACGCCCGGGTGCGGTCCAGGACTTTGCAATACTACGTATAACGCAGGCACTTCTGGGACTGGGGGTATACTTAGCTGTCGAGGCCGTTATACGTCCTAGACAGGCACCGGTTCTCGCTCGCAACCGGGTCGTCAAGAATATACTTGGAATCGCAGACCTGGTCGGGAAGAGCTGTGGTTCCGTGGCGTCCCGGTCGCTGGCGGCTGTAAACGATGGCAGACAGAGCGTGTAGAGGGCGTTACTTCTCTTAGGGCCCTCGTATACGAAGCAGAGCGTGACTACAGCGGGTTCTCTGGAGACTGCTACCGGAGGATGGCCGATGTCCAGTACCAGATAGCGGAACTGCTGCATTTTCTAGTGTTGGGTTTGGTTGAGATCAACGAAGTTAACCAAGTTAAAACGGGTGTTTGTGATCTGGTTAAACTCGTGGAAACTCACGTTATAGCGTCTCTCAATCGATGCTTAGCATGTATATCTGCAGAACATCCGAGGAGGTGTGGAGATACCGATACCGATACTGATGTGGAGAAGCAGCAGACAGGGATTGGCACTGAGTTAGTCGGATTGGCTCGGAGGATCGACCACGGATTTAACGAGCTGTTGGTGGTGGTAGAGGAAGCAGCTGTAGGTGCCATTGGCTTCTGCTGCTCGACGATTCTTAAACGGACTCTGGAGATGGAAGAACTTGCCACGAGCTGTAGTTAGATTGGGGGGACTCAAAACAGTCACCCTTTGTAAAACTTTACTACGTACAAACTACATACATTTTAACACTTGTACACGTCCCTCCGAGAGGAAAGAGCAAACACACACGCATACGTGTGTGGGGACGTGTGGGGGAGGGAATGGATTTATGTGGATCACAAGACAGAAATGATTGAAGAGAATAAAATCTGAGACGCATATCAGTAATAATTTAACATTAGAAATATGACATAAGGGAAATTTGATAAATCATGCAGGATGGTCTATGTATAAGTCAATTAGTATTAGAATACCTTATGGAATCATGTTGCGTGATACGGAGATTCGTAGTATGTACAATAATGGTTCTAAATTAATGAAGTATCTCAATTATATAAGCTTTTATTGATGTACACACGTTTTGTTACATCAATAGCTTTTGGTATCAAGAGAGAGTTGCCCGAACTCTTAAAGCATCTTATTAATGGTATGTCATATTTCTTTTTATTTGACTATTAATTATATTATTCTATGTAATTATTTAGTATTATGGTTGGTTGATTAAGTTTAGGAAGGACACTTATTAAGTGGTATAACAAATTAACATTAGATATTTAACGAGATAGCTCACATTTTTTGACTATTTAAAAAAAAATATTTGATAAGGTTGGGAGTTAAAATAATGTCTTTTAATAATTATATTTAATTTTAAGTTTGACAATATAGCTCATAGGCATATCTTAACACATTAGAGTTAATTAATTTAAATTCATTTATGTTCTATTCATTAACATTTAAATTCATTAATGTTTATTCATTAACATTAGAAAAAGTTTTCACGTTTTACATTGGTGCTACTATTCATTTGGGTTACTTATTCTTTCTGTTTATTTAATTATTCTGATATAAATAAATGTTAGCTACTTATATTAAGGATGGCTTTACATTTGAGACCCATCTCATCATTAATTTTATATACACAACTTATACATAAATAAATTTTAATAATTAAGAAGATATTTTAAAAATTACATTTTATATATCTTTTATTTATGAATTTACAATTATTGTGTTTAAATTATACTTTTTTTTATTAAGTTTTATCCTTTTGTTAAGTTATAAGATTGAGTGGTAAAGCGATAATTGAATGTGTGTGTATATATATATATAATTTTAATTAATTATTTTGTATTTACTTCTTTTTTATGTATTATTAAATGGAGAAAAATGGTAAAATCTCTTAATACATATGGAACTAAGATATTAACTATTAAAAATGGTGAAATCAAATTATAAATAGTATGTAAAGAATTTTTAATGTAATATTAATATATAAATCATGTGGATTTCACTATTTAATTTGCTATGTTTGTGATGTATATTGTCATTAAAAAATTATTAAGTAAGCCATAATACACATTAATAATGAGTATTTAATTATAATAATTCTTAGAGATATATATTTTCTAGTCTCTAAGACATTCAAATACAAGAGCTTGCAAGTTAAAACACTTAATAAAGTATTATTAAACAATCCCCAGTTAGTGCATTATAAATTTAAAACTGAAATATTCGTTGTGTTACATGATTTATCAAGTTTTGTGTTTTAATAAAAAAATGATCATAAGATTAACACAATATAATTTATGTAATTATATATGAAAATTCAAATCTTATATAATGGTGCGATTCTACATTAGATCTTCAAGGGGACAAGCATTTATAATTGATAATTAAGTAGTTCAACTAAGTTAAATATTTTTAATATAAAGTATTAAATATTAAATTGAAAGGTCATTTAATATATCTTCAAGATTAACATCTAATGCACTCATAAATAAAATAAATGATTAAGTGAAATTTAACTATTGAAATATATGCAAAATTATTAATAACTTATTTAATTGATTAAATACATATTAACACTTTTGTATTCACTTGATAAATATATGTGAATGAATTAATTTTAAAGAGAAACAATTCAATTTAATAAATAGTTAATGAATTATTTTAAATATTACATTTTATTAAGGTGATGTTAAACTTTCTGAATTATATAAGAATAAAAAAACTCTCAAATTACATATAGTTTTGTTGAATTTAACAAAAAAATAATACTATAACTAAGTAGTGTTGGCTGAATTAAATACATGTTTTTTGAGTTTTAATTACATCTTATGGAGGTGTAAAAGATGATTAACTATGTAAATTAATTATTAAAAATATATTAAATATTTAATTAATTAAAGAGTTTTTTATTAAGAACTACCTCACATTATAATTCTTGTTCACCAATATAATATTTTGGGATTTTGCCTTTTGATTTGGGACTCCTTTCCATCTTTATCTCGACTTACAAAACCATAAAACCAATTAACTTTTGTAGCTTAAAATTAATTCACATTATTTCCTCTTATATTTTATAAATTTTTCTCTAGAATTTGCCATTTAATTTTTCATGATTTTCATAAATTCTTTTTTTTTTCCCCTCACATAGGTTATATTTCATTCATGGATTATCATTTATAACATAACTTAATTGTCATAGAACAAGGGTTATGAAATGAAAATTTAATAACTTATTAAAGAATATAACTTAGTGGAGGAGGATTGTGTGTGTATATATATATATAATATAATAACATATTTTATAATATTCTTTTACTTAAATAAGTGAATTAATATGTTTTATAATAAATAACACATGCACACACATCCAAAGATAGTCGTACATGAAACCTTTTATTAAACATTATATAAAAAGTTAATTTATGAAATAATTTTAAAACTAAAAGTGAAAATATTAGACTTATCAAAATGAAATTAAAGAACCTCATTATCTTATTGAGACCTCTAATTTACAATCTTGTTAATATTAATATTAAATAGCCTCTCTCTTATACACACTCCCACCCACACAACAGTTCTATAATATTTATTTAGTATATATATTATTACCAACTTAAAAATCAACAGCGTGTTCACATGTATATATCTCAATTATTTGTGTGTACATGTACATCTGAATTGCCATTTATATTGACAAAAACAACCTTAATTTAACTTGCGTTAGAAGATATAAGAAAAAATAAGCTTATATTAAAATGTATTATACATGTATGTATATATGATACATGTATATGTGAAAAATGTAATGTGCATTATTTATATACTTTACATGTATAATTTATATATTTGCATTGAAAAAAACCCCTGCTATACATATACATGCATGCATGGTGTGTACCAGCATCAATAAATTGAAAGTAAATATAATTTTTACTAAACATATACCTATTTAGTTAATATTATTATAATAACTAATTTAATAGTAGTCCTAGTATAAATTAGAACTAATATGTAATAAATTTGTAGTAATAATTTTAATATTTAATATAAAATCCATGTAAACGTTTAAAAATTAATATACAATATGAGTGCGATATATACAGTAAAACTTGTGGTATATATGTATATATAAGGTATATATATATGTTTATCATATAGGATATTCGAATGGTGCAAATATGATAATAAATAAATCGTGTATTTTTCAGCTTAATAATAGTTAACTTTGTATTAAATGGTCGATACAGGATGTCCGTTTATTAAAGCTTCGAAGGCTTTATCAGCGTCGAAGGGCTTAAGCGGACGCTTAATCTTTAGTAATTCTGGGAATATCCACTCGTCAGGCTTCAGATATCTGCTCCTCTTCTTGCATTTCGAATGAAGCTCTATGATGTGCATACACACATCAGGAGGAATACCGTATATGGGTACAACTGCAAAATAAAACCATTTTATATATGTGTGTGAGTGTGTACACACACATATACATATGAATGTGACTTTCACACACACACACACACGTACCCCATGGCTTTGGAATCTTAGTGAAGTCAGGATACTCTTCATGATGGAAAAATAACATGTTCTCAAAGGGGCCTCCATCTGGCACCTCGATGTAACGAATAACCATCTCAATAAAGGGATCCACATAGCCCTTCTCACTGGCCTCCTTGTATGCAACCTCCCTGAACGACAACAACATTAGAGCGAGAGAGAGTGAGAGAGAGAGAGAGAGTGAGAGAGAGAGAAGAGAGTGAGAGAGAGAGAGATACATGTCTTCTCCGGTCCGCAACTCTCGGAACATTGGGCACAACAGAATCATACATAAGGTTGCGTGCAACAACCTCAAAAAAGGCGCGTTCAAGATTGAGCCTTCTGGCCTCCTCAAGCTCTTTCTTACTGAAAAAAAACATGGTCACACACACACACAGACACACACACGAGCATGAAACTTACAAGCCTTCGATTGTGGACACCTTCTCAAGCAAGGCCGCTACTAAATGACTGAAAGAAAAAAAAACATCGGTTATTATTATTATTATTACGATTATTGAGAGTACCTTTTCCAGCGCGGTGGCCTAGGACCGAGCTCAATGTAGGAGCTCAACTTGTACAAGAGCTCCACTAAAAGAGGTGTTTCTTCTTCTTCTCCCTCCATATTCCCTGTGCAGTTCGTCATTTATTAACTTCTCCCTCTCTCTCATATATATATATATATATATATATATAATTAAAAGACGAATTGCTAATTACACCAACACACACACACAAACACACCTTCGCTCCCAGATCAATCCGCAAAGAAAACCCTACCCTGATTTAGGGATTTAAGGGCTCTTCGACAATTTAAGGGTCTTTCCAGGGAAAGCGATCGTAGCCGTCCGTTAAAGGGTAGCGTTTGAATAGTTCAATTTAGGTTAACGATTTTATAATGTCTAAAAATAAATATTCCTAGAGAATCCACATATTCTTTACTTATTTTAATTGTAATTTTAAATAAAACATTTTTTTTAATAATAATCTATTATATATATAAAGTTGGGATAGACTAGGGCTAAATAAAACTAAAAATTCATTGTGAAAAGATTTATCATTAATAAAATTTCATTGTCATTTAAAATTTAACTTTGTAAATTTTAATAACTTTTGATTTATGTTTAAAAGATGAAAATTCCACTAAAATTTATAACCAGTAAACTAATCATTTGAAAGTGTACAGGAGAATGCATAAATATTAATTTTAAAACATAACAATAAAAACCATATAAATATATAAATTTATAAATAGAAATACACAATCTCTTTTTAATTTTAAAATGATGTGTAAGAGATGTAAAACTTTTAGTAATAATATTAAGTGTTGAATGCGTTAAAATAGAACTTGAACTTTAATATAATTATTAATACAGTAAATATACAAAAAACCAAAAAATTCAGCAAGCAACAACACAGTAAATATACAAAAAGACAAAAACTCAAATATCTTTTGTATTCAAGGTTAAGGTTTATATATACAAAAGAAAAAGTATATTTTAATTATATTTGGATTATCCTATAAAGGATTTAATTAGACCATAAATATCTATAGTAACTTCTAAGATATACTATGGTTAACCTTCCTAATTACTTTACAATATGTATTTATATTATGTTTCACTATTCATGTTATGTTTATAATTATATTTAATAAATAGCAACATTTGACATACTAATATTAATTAGATTTTAAAGCATAATATATGCATCTTTACAATATATACATATATAATTTAAACTATGTGTAAAACGTGGAGCTTTTAACACATCTGTCTTTTTTATAACTAGAATTTCGTAAATTAAACATAAATGTTATAAGATTTTTTAAATTTTTTATATGATCTAAGCCATCTAATAAATATATTCATAAGACATATTACATCATCACTTCTTCTTTTTTAAACTATTATACACTGTGGATTCGCGTTGGATAACAAAGTATAATATTTGTTCTTTTTTATTAATTAATAAAATTGTTAAAAAGTCTTAAATTTAGACTAGCTTTATTAAATATAATTACAGCCATGTGTGGGATTTCTTTGTCACTTTAGAAATTATTGTTTCACACTAAAAGTGTTTTAGAACATTATGAGAATATAATACAATATGATAAGAATATATTATATGATTCTGGCTCAGATTCATCTTAATAAGAATCTACAGGATTATAATATATTTATTAAGTAATCAAATTTTAATTTAAACTTAGTTTTTCATTTAGAATCTTTTAAGTATATTAAATAATTTAAAGTATTCAATTAAGATTAATAAATTAGCATAAGAAATATAAATATCTACATTTATTAACAAGTGAATATTTATGTAAAAACCAAGTTAATTATATTTATTAATTAATAAATTATTATTAAATAATTAAGCCACCAATGGTGGGCATGTGTACTAATCTTTATACATTCTTTTACATATAGAGTTTATCCCTAAACTCTTAATAAGCTAGTTCACATAATGAGTTTATTTTTAAATTGAATCTTTAATTCAATCGTTATCCTTAACTTAATAAATTATTTAATAACCCTTAACATAATTGTTATTCTTAACTTGATAGGTTTATTTTTAATTTTGACATTTAATCTAGTTATTATCCTTAACTTAATGAGTTTATTCTTTGTGTTAACTATTGAATAGTTATTATCTTAAACATGATAAATTTATTCCTAAGCTACTTTTGAGGTTTACCAATGACCAATACCATTGTTATCCTTAATATGGTGAGATGTAAGATCCACATGTACGGCTGCATGTACACATACTATGGATTGATAGCCGTCGGATTGGATTCAATCTGGACCACTCGCTCTTGTATATAAGTTAGGGTTTCTGAACTAATGGATATACACATTTCTATATTCCGAGCTCTCACATTGGTGGAGGTGAGGGGCACCTCTAATTGTCCCTACGGAGTGCTCGGATTTGTGTCTTTTTTCTTGTCTTCTTAGGTCTAGCTTTTCCATTGTCTAGATCTATTCCTTTCTTGTGGATTTTGTCTCTTTCTTCATGAATCCACAACAGGCAAATCCCTTGTCTGTGGAGCAGTTACTCATGCAGTTGTTGGATGCCATGCGTGTGCAACTGAACAATCATTCTCAGTTGATGGCAGCATTCACAGGCCAGGGTACTCCTCCTACTCATGTTGCAAACCCCCGTGTCCGACCGGATTTCTTTCGCGGAAATCCTGGAGATGATGTGTACCATTGGTTTGACCACTTCACTGTGGTTCCACATATCATTCGTGGGACGGTGCTCAGTGTTTGCGCGAGTTTCCTACTTGTCTTCAAGGGACGGCGTTGCAGTGGTACAATGGTCTGGACGTTGCAACTCGTGGATTGGAATATTCTTCCAGAGATCTTCAAACGTGCATTTGGGCATGCGGACGACTGTGATGATGCTTTTCAGCAGTTGCATCGTATTCGTCAGGAGCCATCTGAGTCGGTGATGCAGTTTGGTGTTCGCTTTCGAAGCCTTTTGCTGCGTGCAGAACCTAACATGTCGGAACGCATCAAGTTAGGTATGTTGTGGCCAGCACTTCGTCAAGACCTTGTGGGGCTTGTGCATGCACTAGCTCCAGTGACTCTTGACGATGCTTTGAGGCTGGCACAACGATATGAGTCGTCACCTCTCCCACTTGTGCCTTCACGTGCTCTTGTTCCACTCCATGTTGGGGATGGACCTGCTCCGATGGAGGTTGAGGCTGTTGCCGCTCGTGTACCAGCACAAGGTGGGGCCCGTGGACGAGGACGTGGACGTGCAGTTCGTTGTTGGGCATGTGATGAGGTTGGACACACGTATCGGCGCTGTCAACGGTTTCCCGATTGGCGTCCCCCATTTCCAGGATGGAGGCCATGGCGTCAACAACGTCCGGTTGGTGCTGCTGCAGTGGAAGGTTGTGATGCGGTGGATCTTCCGGGAAACGACGAATCGCACGAGTAGAGGAGGGTCCTCGTGCGAATAAATTAGTGACCCCTCCATCTTTCTTTCGGGAGTATCATCAAGGGGTTCACTCGGCACCAAATCATCCGGTTTTCACTTTTCAAGCTCGTTTAATCACACGCCATCCTGTTTTCCTTTCAGTGTTGGTGGATACAGGTTCAAGTTTGTCCTCTGTTTCTCAATCTGTTGCTACACGTTGCAGCCTTCATTTGCGTCGTGCGGTAGAACCAGTCTTCATTCTGTACGGCAACGGACATACTCATGCTTGTTCGCGGGATGAAGTGGACATTGTTGTTCGTGTGGATGATTGTGAGCTCGAGCTTCAATCTTTGCGGGTGGTGCCGAGTCAAGCTTTTCACCTTATTCTTGGTATGGATTGGTTAACTCGCAATCATGCCAAGTGTGACTTTGAAAAGTCTCCCCCTTGTTTGACTCTCCCTCGTCTTTCTTCCATTCCTCTTACTTCTATTCCACTTCGTCCATCTGCTTCCACCTCTGCTTCCATCACTTTTGTCTCACCCTTATTTCCAACCATTTTCCCTTCATGCTCTTCCTTTTCTTCTTTGGATCCATCAGATGATCGTCGTGCTGTAGTTGTTGATCAACTCAAGAAGGAGTATGCTGATCTTTTCAACTTCGACTTGTCATCTGGGGCCAAGATTGCGACACGCCACCCTATTCCAACTGGAGAAGCTAGGCCAATCAAGGTACCTGTTCGGCGTCGATCACCAAAGGAGCTCAAGATCTTACGAGCGAATGTCAAAGAGATGTTGGAGAAGGGTGTTATCCGGAAGTCTCGAAGTCCTTGGGCGTGCGAACCTCACCTTGTGACGAAGCCTGATGGGAGCGTTCGATTCTGCATTGATTATCGCCCGTTAAATGAGGTAACCGTCTCAGATGTGTACCCACTTCCTCATACTGCAGACCTTTTGGATCGACTGGGGCGGAGCCGTTGGTTCACCAAGTTAGATCTCGCATCTGGATATTGGCAAGTTCCGATGGCTGACATGGACATTCCCAAGACTGCTTTTCGACACCATTTGGCCTGTACGAGTTCCTGGTGATGCCTTTCGGTTTGAGCAATGCTCCAGCAACTTTCCAGCGTATGATGGATGAGGTTCTTTGCGACATGCCGGAGGTGACTGCTGATTTCATCGATGATGTTTTGATCCATTCAGATGGAACGTGGGAGGAGCATGTCGGTGATGTACGTAAGGTTTTGGATCGACTTGGTTTGAAGTTGAAGCCATCTAAGTGTGTGTTTGGATCAAAGGACACCACTTATCTGGGTTATCGCATTTCACGTGAAGGTTTGCAAGTCGATCCTGACAAACTAGTTGCAGTTTTGAAGTTCCCTACGCCGAAGTGTGTGAATGATGTGCAACGCTTTCTTGGCAAGGTACAATATCTGGGTCGTTTTCTGGATCATCTTTCAGATCGTACTGCACCGTTGCGCGCGTTGTTGAAATCGTCAATGACTTCTTTTGTCTAAGGATTGCAAGCAGGCATTTGCAGATCTCAAAGAGTTGTTGACGACTCCTCCAGTTTTGGCGTACCCGGATTACACTCGTCCTTTCATCTTGCGTGTAGATGCTTCTGACATCGGCCTCGGGGGTGTATTGATGCAGGAGAGTACAAGTGTTCCTGGCCAACGACATCCCATTGCTACATCAGCCGTACATTGCAGCCAGCAGAGGTGAATTACTCCAAACTGAAAAGGAGTGTCTAGCAGCAGTTTGGGGTTTTGAGAAGCTCCATGCCTACTTGCATGGTTCGCGGACGTTGTTGGAAGGTGATCATGCAGCAGTCACTTCGTTGTTGAAGCGAAGAATTTGATTGGGCGTACTGCTCGGTGGGCCTTGAAACTTCAAATTTACGACTTTGAAGTTGTTCATCGTCCAGGAGTTCCATGGCTGATGCTGATGCTCTTTCTCGGGCTCCTCTTCCACCTTCTCTCTCTTCTGTTGCCCCAGAGGAACCAGTTGTTCCAGCTTCAGTGGACTTTTTGGATGAAGATTCCGTACCATCAGCAGTTGCTGTGCTTGACGTTCAGTGTCCGCAGAATGCAGAGTTAGATTTGCCGTCTTTGGATGAGGTTCGGGAAGCTCAAAAGGTTGAGCCGTGGATTCGAAGGCTTCGTGATGGGTTTGAGAATCCTGCATCACTTGCTGATGACTTGCCTTTCAGGCATTTACATTCACAGTATCGCCTTCAGGATGACCTTCTTTATTTTGTGGGGACTGATCCAGATGATCCTTTGCGGTTGGTGGTGCCTTCAATCTTCATTCCACGCTTCCTCCATGCTTACCATGACTCTCCTATTCTTGGCGGGCACATGGGACATCGTCGGGTGATGGAGAAGCTGCGCAGATCTTTCTATTGGCCGGAGTTGCGAGGAGATGTGATTCGGTATGTGCGTAGTTGTGTGTGGTGCCAAGCTCGCAATACTCCCCCATGTGCTTCGGAAGGACGGTTGGAGTCAATTGCAGTTTCTCGTCCGTTTGAATTGGTGGCATTTGATTTGATGGGACCTTTTCCGCGGTCAACTGCTGGTAACGAGTACGTTATTATTGCTTCTGATTACCTAACTCGTTGGGTAGAAGTTGGTGCTCTTGCTAGTGCGACTGCTTCTGCTGTTGGTCAGTTTCTCCTGAATCGGGTCGTGTTTCAGCATTCTTGTCCGGAGCGAATTCTCTCGGATAATGGTCCCGCATTTATGGCTGAGGCATTTCATGTTTTGACATCTCGATTAGGGATACGCCACACTTTCACAAGTGCTTATCATCCTCAGACAGATGGTTTAGTGGAACGGCTCGTTAGAACCTTCAAGGGGATGATCGCAAGTATGTGAACTTTCAACATTCAGATTGGGATGGTTATCTGCCGTCTCTCCGATATGCTTATGTCACTGGAGTTCAAAGTTCCATTGGTACTTCCCATATAAGCTTTTGTATGGTCATGACCCGTGTTGCCAACGGAGTTGGGTTTGCCTCTCGGTTACCGCGAGCTGCTGATGCTAGGTCGTGGGATCGGTATCTGACGCATTCTTCCATTGGTTCGTGCGGAGTCAGCAGAACACTTGGGCCGCGTACAAGTAGGACAACAACAACGCTACACAACCTCGCATCATCGTCCTCCTGCGGAGTACAAGGTTGATGAACTGGTGTTGGTTCGTTTTCCCAAGCTTACGGTACGTGGTTTAGCTAAGAGTCTCCTTCCTCAGTGGAAAGGACCGTATCGAGTGCTACGGCAAGTAGGGCCACAGGTTTATGAGGTTCGGCACGACATTCAACCCGATCCTCCGGAGATTGTACATGTACAACGGTTGAAGCATTTTGTGCAACGGGAACAAGTTGTGCCGCCTACAGATCCACCAGTGCCTCCTCCTGATGTTCCTCCAGATCCGGGCCCGTCTACAAGAGAACCCTAACCAACTTACACCCTTCCGAGAGGAGGGGATGATGTAAGATCCACGTGTACGGCTGCATGTGCACATACTATTATTAGCGTAGTGGATTTTGATAGCCGTCGGATTGGATTCAATCTGGACCACTCGCTCTTGTATATAAGTTAGGGTTTCTGAACTAATGGATATACACATTTCTATATTCCAAGCTCTTCACAGTGAGTTTATTCTTAATTATCCATTTAACTATTTAATGACCCTTAACTAAGAGAGTTTATTCCTAAGTTTAACCATTAACCTCCTACTAAAGTGGTCATTAATGGGTGTTGAATAGGATTTAGGATGGTGTTAAATAAGAATTTACGATGGCCATTGATGAGACAATTTAGGATAGTTATTGATGAGACAATTTAGGATAACCATTAATCAAACAATTTAGGATAGCCATTAATGAGGCAATTTAGGTGGATAGAATTTAGGATGGCCGTTGATGGAGCGTTCATGATAAACTTTTATATAAGACTAGTATACATGCTATTAAAATTTTAACACGAAGGACCAACATTTGCTAAGTGACCATTCAGCGTCAACACTTTATACGAGCAATTAAGTTTTTCAAGACAACCTTGAGAGTCTAACTCAAATGCCTAAATAAGTACATTAAGTTTTTATTAACTCTCCAACCCTAGAGGATGATAAAGCTAAGGTACCTCTTGAGGAATTATTTTCATCCAGAAGTACAACCCCTTTAAGCCAAAAAGGGGTACCCTCATGACTAACCCTTAAGGGTTTGAGTGTACCTTAAACCTAGGGTTAGTACTTAGTGAGGACATGAGTGTGCGTTGTAAGTGGACACAGTTGTTTTGTTAAGTAAACTCCATAACGCTAGGTTTTGAATAACATGTATCATATAGCATAGTGTCACATCTTCATGTGACATTGTTTTCCAAGATGTGCTCAGACTCAAGAGTTACACTTGATGCCATGAATGTGGCTCACAAATGCCAACTTTATAACCCCTTTCCCTATAAACCCTCAAACATGGTAAAGTTAACTTGTCGATTAAGATCTTAAGCCCATATTTGGATAAGGACACAGAAGTGCACTGCTTAACTGGGAGTGTAGATATTAGCTTGATATGAAGGAGGAGGTTGGAGACAAATATTAACAGGATGTGTACTTCAACAAGACCTCCCATGCACAAATTCCCTAATGTTAAAGGTAAGCTAGATGTACTTGGAAGTTAAGGCGGCATAACATAAGGTTGTGCCTTAATGACTGTTAAACAAGAAAACTCATCTTTTCCTAATCAATTGATACCTTCTTACAACCGATAGAAAAAGTTAGACGTTTTCCTTTTTTTCTTACCCTTAACGTTTTAAATCACTTTCTTATGGTGTCACAATAACTAGTATCTAAAGTCAATTGCTAGACACATCATTTTTTCTTCTTTCCTTCTTGATAAGGATTCCTTCCTATGCAACCTTCCTTCTAAGCTACTTACAAACCTTCCTACCCTTATTCTCTCCACAGTAGGATGTCTTATGCTTTGAACTTTCTACCTTTAGCATTGTCCCCTCATTATTCATTGTTGTGTCCTCACGACAACGCATCCTGAGCATCATCATGATATTCAACATCCTCATGGTCCTTATACTTTTAAAAATCTGCTTTCTCCTTATCTAGCTCTTGCTATACCATCGTGACTTAGAGATGAAGAGCCTATGTCTCCTTTCTGAGTTGCTCATTTTCCTCTTGGGGACGTTGAAACTCGTCGACTACCATTGTAAGAACAGTTGTAGTTTGTTGACTATCATCCTGCGCTTGTAGAACATCAAGGTCATTGGCTCTTGCAATGTCTAAGTGGGCTTGACATCCATGACTAGACTGGTGTTTGTGGCTTCGGCAAGCACTACACCCCTTTGCTAATTATGCCATGAATCACTGCCATCTTTGGTGCCATAACATTCTCCATAGCTTGCAACTTTGTCCTTAATTGTATACCTTGCGTGCACCAAACGATTGAAGAGGTTCGCAGCTAGTTGTGTCACATCTTGCATTTCTTGCCATTTGCTCCACAACCTCTTGCTGAAGTTGTGCAAGGATTTGCACAAACCACATCTGAATATTTGTGGCTTGCACATCCTTCCATTGTGAATGCTCTATGATGCTTGAAGACCATATTTGCTTCCCTATTGCCATCTGAATGCTATTGTTGCTGCTCTCCCTCCTCAAACCAGAAATCACATACTTGCATGTTCTGCAATCCATTGTCATGATATGCACCTCTACCATACATACTTGCATGTGCTCACGATGATTACTAAAAAGGTGGCAGATTGAATTGGCATCGTGCAAACTTGGATACTCTCGCCATGGGTTCATTCGTGCTCAAACTTTCTGGAGCTAGATTGTGAGTTATACCCTTAGTTGTTGGTATAATCGTTGGAGATGGAATATCCTAAAATGAATCCGATTTTGGAACATTTCATTTCGCATCCAATTGCTCAATCACCTATTCAACCACTCTTTCCTTACCTTGGCCTATGCCTTCTCCGATGGGGTATACATCTCCTCCAATGGGACCATCACTAAAATTATATCATCGGTAACAGCTTGCTTAATTGTAATAGCTCTATAATGAATTCCTACTCCATTTCCATCTCATGTTGCTCCTCATCCACATCCGTCTTAGCTGTCATGACCCGATACAGGATACAGGATTCCGGATACAGGATATGGGTTGCAGGACTTTCCTACAGGATTCCGAATATAGGATATGGGTTGCAGGACTTTCCTACAGGATATTCCTACCAAGATTCTGGACACAAGATACGGTTCAGGATATTCCTACAGGATATGCCACATGATATGCCTAGAGGATAAGGGACATGTGGACTCATCTTAGCCTTTGCATACATGCAGTCACTTTGCATGCATGCAACCACTTTTAGCACTCATGCCTAGATTAGCTCTTGGAGTTGTGAGCATAAAAGCTCCGACCTAATTGTTGTACAATCAATTACTATCAACACCAGTCTTATTACGATCAATCTCGTTCTTGTCTTGTTTCCTGTCTTACTCCTGGATCCTGTCTTGTTCCCGGATTCTGTCCTGTTTCTGTCTTTCTTGGATCCTGTCTTGCGCCTTCCTGTCTTGCTCCCGGATTCTATCTTGATCCTGTCTTGCTCTTGGATCCGTCATGTTCCTATTCCTGTCCTGCTCTCTGTCCTGCTCCTAAGTCAAGCCTTCATGTTCTTGAAATCCTGTTCTCTTCCTGGTTCCTGGATCGTGGCTTGACAGTTTGATAGTAACTGCTTCATAACTCTCCGTTTTCCAGCTACTTTTTTTCCTTGATTCCTTTCCTTCGTTTCCTCCTTTTTTCTTTCATAGATTATGGCTAATTTTGAGCACTTTCAATGCGAGCACCAAATGTTGCTTCATGAGCTGGCCACTTTGCACCAAGTGGTCACCGATCTGCAAGGTTCCACCAATGCAGCATGTGCAGCTGCGGATGCATTCTCCAAGGCTGCTGCGCAGGCTCTCTCTCAGGCATCGGTGGTTCCCTCTTCATCGAATTTTTCTTCGGAGCCGAAGGTTAGCATGCCAGAGAAGTTCAGTGGTAATCGTGCCGATTTCTAAGGTTTCCTGAATCAGATCTGACTCTTGATCCGCATGCAACCCGCCGCTACTCGACTGATGCTCAAAAGGTGGGTCTTTGGCATCCTTACTAAGTGGATCTCCACGGGCCTGGGTTGCTCCCTTGCTGGAGCGTGACGACCCATTGATGGAAGACTTTGAAGGTTTCGTGGCTACTTTTGAAGCCTGTTTTGGAGATCCTGATAAGTACCGTTCTGCATGCACAAAGTTACGGAAGCTCACTCAAGGATCCGACCAGCTTCCGTCTATGCATCCGAATTTCAGCAACTTTGCATGAACATTCCATGGGACGAGACTGCATTGATCGAACACTTCTGTTTTGGGTTGAGGGATGACGTGAAGGACCTTCTCCTTACGTTACCGGATGCCCAAACATTAGCGGAGATCATGCAATAAGCTGTTCGTTGAGACAACCATTTGTTCGAGCATCGTCAGGAAAGATCCCGTCAACAGTTCTTGCAAACCAATCCTGCAGCTGTGGTACATGTTCCTGCACCACCTTCTGGAGTAGTTCCTATGGAGGTTGAGAAATCCAAGCGTGGCTCTCTTTCCGCTGCTGAGAAGCAACGTCGCCGCAGCGAGAACCTGTGCTTGTATTGTGGTGGAGCAGGACACAAGGTGGCAGATTGTCCTATTAAAGCCAGGAACTTCAAGACGCGTGAAGTTGAAGCTGAAGTTCAGTCGGAAAACTCCAATGTCCACTTCATCTAGGAGCCGCGAAGTTGGATGTAGGTGCAGGCTCCATTGGTGCTGCTCATACCATCCCATCATTTAAGTTTCTTGTACACATTCATCTTAATAATCGAGAGCTCAAGGAGTTTGCCTTGTTAGACACTGGTGCAAATGCATGCTTCATGGATGACACTTTTGCAACTCAACATGGCATTTTGGTGGTGAAGTTGAAGTGTGCAGTTCCTGTAGAGGTGGCCGATGGGCGTTTAATTGCTTCTGGCGCGGTTACCCATGCTACCAAACCTCTCTCCTGCAGTTATGGCACATTCAACTGTTCAATTTCCTTCAACTTGATCAAGACTCGGTCGACTCCCATCATTTTGGGCATGCCATGGTTTGTTGTTGCAAATCCGCAAGTCGATTGGAAGTTTAGGACGCTCACGTTTTCCTCTTCGATAGCTAGGATCAATCCTATACCTTCCTGTGTGCAGGATACATCCTTAGTATCTGAGGCAGTACAAGCTACAGGATTGACCGTGCATGTTCCTGTACCAGTGTTGAAGACTCCTCCTCGATAGGATTCACCTCATGTCAGTTCCTCAGCACATCCGCAGGCTCTCTCCACTCCTGTAAGTTTGTGGTTTCCTGTACAGGGTTCTTCTAATCCTATATCAGTTCCTCCTCAACAGGATCCACCTCCTGTTGATTCGTCAGCACATTCGCAGGTTTTTCCCACTCCTGCACAACCATTCAAACCCCATGGACTACAGGACATTTTGAGTACACGTAATGCCTTTTGGCCTTATCAATGCCCCAGCATGTTCCAACACATGGTGAACGACATCTTTCGCAACTTCTTGGACCAGTTTGTGGTGATTACCTCAACGACATTTTGATTTTCTCCAGACCAGGCGGCACATGACAAGCATGTACGACTAGTTCTAGAGCGGCTTCGCGAGCATGGCCTATACGCGAAGTTGGAGAAGTGTTTTTTCGATAGGGATTCGGTGGAGTTCTTGGGCTACATCGTCTCTCTGTTGGTGTTTCCATGGACATGCACAAGGTGAAGACCATCGTGGAGTGGGAGAGGCCCAAGTCGTACAAAGATGTACAATGTTTTCTTAGCTTTGCAAACTTCTACAGGTAGTTCATATAGGACTTCTCCAAGCGTGTACTTCCACTCACGGAACTCACCAAGCGCACAGGGCTTTTCTCTTGGTCCGACAAGGCGGAACACGCGTTCACAACACTCAAGGACGCCTTCACGACAGCTCCAATTTTAGCACATCCTGACTCTTCTCATCCTTTCTTCATTAAAGCAGATGCCTCGAATTTTGCAATAGGATCCGTCCTATCACAAGTTGAAGAAGACAAGTTGCTTCATCTTGTAACTTTCACTCTCGTAAGTTCCTGTCAGCCGAGATTAATTACGAGATTCATGACAAGGAACTCAAGCCATTATGGATTCATTCGAGGAGTGGCAGCATTTCCTAGAAGGTGCTGCACATCCTGTACAAGTTCTTACGGATCACAAGAACTTGGAGTACTTTCAAACGGCTCGATTCTCAGTCAGTGACAGGCTAGGGGGCGGAGTTCCTATCACGTTTTGACTTCGTCATCGTTTACATGCCCGGTTTTCGGATGGCAAGGCGAACGCATTGTCTAGGCGCTCTTACCTTGCACCAAGCCCGGGCGATCCTGCATTTGACTGTCAAAGGCAAGTGTTGTTGGGTCCTGATCGATTCCGGCTTGCGGCATTGCAAGTTCATCAGGCTCCAGCAAATTCAACACTCCTACAGGACGTCCGTTCGCAGTTGGCTACAGACGACTTGGCAAAGAATGTGTTCTCACACATTCATCCTGACGTTGCAAGTTCCTCTTCCTCCAATTCCCGTTCAGACTACAAGCTGTTCACCATACAGGATGGACTCCTATACCGGGAAGGTCTCCTGTACGTTCCTGTTGGTATTTCCAGGACTCGTGTGGTACAGGATTGTCATGATACCCCGGCTACAGGACATTTTGGTGTGGCCAAGACAGTGGAGTTGGTGACTCGCAACTATTGGTGGCCTGGGTTGCGAGGTTTTGTGGAGAGGTTTGTACGGAGTTGTGACACTTGTAACAGGTCGAAGATGCACCCTCTTGTCTTCTCCGTCCTCTTCCTGTTCCTTCTGCTCCTTGGAGATCCATTTCTATGGATTTCCTCACAGATCTTCCTCCTTCTTATGGATTCGATGCAATTCTTGTGGTGGTTGATCGTTTCACTAAGCAGGCTCATTTCCTACCCTACAACAAGACAGCTACAGGTCAGATAACTGCTGAGTTGGTGATCCGTGAGGTGTTCCGACATCATGGTCTTCTTGAGAGCATTGTTTCCGATCGAGGTCCACAATTGATGTCCAAGTTTTGGCAAGAGCTTCTTCGAGTCTACAAGTTAAAGCGGATCTTTCTTCAGGATATCATCCGCAAACCGATGGTAGTCCGAACACACAATTCAGACATTGGAACAGTATCTTCATTGCTTCATCAGTTACCAGCAGGACAACTGGTGGACCTTCTTCCAATGGCGGAGTTTGCCTACAACAACTTCATTCACGCATCTACAGGACAGACACCTTTTTTTGCTCTTACAGGCCATCATCCACGTTTTGACTTTGCTCCTCCCGCTTCTCCTTCTTCCGCTCCTGCAGTACAGGATCGTCTCCAGCATCTTCGCCAGGTACAGGAGGATCTCCAGGTTCATCTTCAGCAGGCACAGGAACGATACAAGCATCATGCTGATGCTCACCGTCAGCCAGCACCTGCATACCAGATTGTGATCTCGTGTGGCTTCTTCGTCGACACATTCGCACAATAGGCCTTCTTCTAAGTTGGATTTTCAACGATTGGGCCTTACAGGATCATGGCGGAGGTAAATCCTGTAGCTTTCCGACTCGAGTTACCATCCACGGTGAACTTCATCCTGTGTTTCACACCTCCTTGTTGGAGCCGTATCATCCTTCTTCTCTTCCTGGTCGTGTTTCTTTCTCCCCCTCCTGTGGTCATTGACACTGAACTTGAGTACAAAGTTGCAGCTATCCTTGATTCTCGTCTTCATCACCGCCAACTCCAATACTTGGTGGATTGGAAAGGGTATTTGCCTACTGATCGCACTTGGGAACCTGCATCCAACTTACTCCATGCTTCTCTCCAAGGTTGCTGCCTTCCATCGGCATTATCCTGCTAAACCAGGTCCCAAGACTCGTGGAACTCATTTTTAGGGAGGAGGTGTTGTCACGACCCGATACAAAATACAGGATTCCGGATACAGGATATGGGTTGCAGGACTTCCTACAGGATTCCGAATACAGGATATGGGTTGTAGGACTTTCCTACAGGATATTCCTACCAGGATTCCGGACACAGGATACGGTTGCAGGATATTCCTACAGGATATGCCATAGGATATGCCTAGAGGATAAGGGACATGTGGACTCATCTTAGCCTCTGCATGCATGCAGTCACTTTGCATGCATGCAACCGCTTTTAGCACTCATGCCTAAATTAGCTCTTGGAGTTGTGAGCATAAAAGCTCCGACCTAATTGTTGTACAATCAATTACTATCAACACCAGTCTTATTACGATCAATCTCGTTCTTGTCTTGTTTCCTGTCTTACTCCTGGATCCTGTCCTGCTCCTGTCCTGTTCCTGGATCCTGTCCTGTTTCTGTCTTGTTCTAGATCCTGTCCTGCGCCTTCCTGTCTTGCTCCCGGATCCTATCTTGATCCTGTCTTGCTCTTGGATCCGTCCTGTTCCTATTCATGTCCTGCTCTCGGTCCTGCTCCTAAGTCAAGCCTTCCTGTTCTTGGAATCATGTTCTCTTCTTGGTTCCTGGATCGTGGCTTGACAATCTTAGCCACACAAATTTCCTGCTTTGCCTAATCTTTTTTCTCATGTTCCACTTCCTTTGGCTCATCCTCCTTACCTGGTCCTCCGCAAGTTCCTTCTCCAATGTAGTAACTTTTGTGTGGTCGTCCTTGTCCTCCCCAAGATTGACACCATTGGCTTGTTACCAAAGAGAACAACAAGGTCAGCAATGAAAGGAGCAAAGCTAAAGTCCTCTGGGACCCATGACACCTTTGAAGAACGTGGGTCTCTCAACCCTTGGCTTCTTCTTCTTGGGAGTCTTTTTTGTCTGCTTCTCCACCTTAGTACCTGATTCCTTTGACTTAGGCTTGGGCTCCTTACGTTTAGTTTTAGCCTTCCATTTAACTTGCCATTTCAGGAGTTGCTCCCTTTCCTTTTGTACTTGCTTCATTCGAGCCAATGTCTCAAGCTCAACTAGCTCTCTATGTTGCCACACATAATCGACAATCACCTATACTCAAGTGAATTCCATCAAAGACGATTCCTCACCCCGTTTCTCCAATCCTTGCAACATGCATAGATGCTCTCTCAACCTCTTAAGCAAATACAACACAAAGCCAACTAGTCTCTTCTTCTTCAACCCTTCATATAAGGACATCATTGGAATCGATGTCGTCATTTGAGAAGTGTAAAACTCAAAGGCATTAATGATGAAGTTCACTTCTAATTGAGTCTTCTCTATCAAATTGAAAAGCTTAAGCCCAAGCTTACCTTCTTTTAGGAATCAAGCTCTCTATAATGAGGAGCTTCTCCTCGTCCATGTAAACAACAAAACCAAACTCAAGTTTGTCAACCTTCTCTATAAGTATGACCAGTGCAAAAACACTGCTCATCATGGGGCTCTTCATCTCTCAAAAGTTCAACATATGAAATCTAATTCCTTTAAGACTCTCTCCATTTCCGGGGAGAAATCTCATTCGGTATGGACCAATTACACATATCCTAATCTCTCACCTTCTGGTGGATTCACTAACTCTTTGCAATTCCTGGTAAGCAACAATCCTTTCTTTGTAGCCATATCTCTCTCACTGCACATTGTAGAAAACCTTATATCTACTTCATCATTTTTAGCACATAGCAATAAAGAGAATATACTTCTCAAACCCATAAAAATATTATTGTTGCAACGTTTTCAACCATTCCTTTAATCTCCCCTCTTTCTAATGTTGTAACTCCACAACTTTTTTTTCCTTCACTGACTTAACCCAAAAAGGGCCTATCTAGTTCATATTAAGCTTCTTATTTATCTCCTTGATTTTTCTTCTATACCAGAGGTCTCTTTCCTGAATCTCCTTTCCTTGTCTCTTCCTATTGAACAATGCCTTTCTCCTCTTTTGAATTTCTGGTCATAAGGCATAAATTCTTACTTTTTTAGCTATATTAAACAACTTGCTAATGATTCATTCTCTCCCATATTATATTAAAATGTAATTCTCAAGGATGGCACAATATACTCACTCAATGTTACGGCCTTTAGTCGATATGTAAGTTAAAAAAGTGTCATAGCTATAGCAATTTTATAAGCTGTCCTATAAGGCTAGAGAATTTCTGGTAGCTTTTCATCTCAATCCTTTCTATTTTCATAGACACCTTTCTTAAAATATTTTGAAGAACTTTGTTTATAGATTTAACATGAGGTAATATGATGCAGACTTTTTATGTGTTATCACGAACTTCTTCATAATGATATAAATTGTTGCATTAATAAAATGCTTACTCACAATTTTCTTAAGAATTCCATAACATGCTATTATAATATTATATATAACTTGCAATGTATTATTTGCTTCCACCTATTTTGTCATATAATTCATTAGTACCAACAGATATTGGTTCCTTTTAAATTCATAGGATTTTAATAGGTCATATAAAATTCATTCTCCACTTCTAAAAAAGTTCTAATGGGAGAATTGGGTTTGTAATTTGCATCTATTTCTTTGAGGGCCATGTTATGCAATGCTCACCTACATCTTGCCATATAGTAGGTACTTGTTGAACAAAAAAAAACTCACATTTTCCTGTTCAACTGAAACCTTTTCACAATTGACATGAAAAACTAAACATTTTCCTTTCTACTTATTTCTTTTTCTTACTTGCGGAAACATTATTCATGTAGAGAAAATGAAATCTTACTTATTGTTCATGAATGTATATCTCATACCTTAGACCCATCTTTAAGATCAAAGATAAAGATGGCATAAGCTATTGAATGAGAAAGAATCATATATATATATATATGACTTGAGAGAGTTATATAGTAAAGAAGAACTCAACACTCAAAATTATATAAGCACACTTGCTTTAAGAATATGAACAAGTACAATGAAGCAAGTGGGAAGACTCTCATATGGAAAACTCTCATATATGGCCTTTCTCATACCTACCTACTCCATTTTCTATTCTTACCACATTATTCTTTCCTTTTTCTTTTCTTCTCCTCTCGATAAGGATTTCCTTCCTATGCAACCTTTCTTTCAAAACTACCTATCTATCCTTATTCTCTCCATAGTAAAATGTCCTATACTTATAATATTTTACCTTTAACACCACCATAACCTTGAAGGATTTTCTTTATTGTTATATCCTTTGTAAATGACCTTTTACCAAGCCTAATGAGCCTCTTTAAGGACACCCGAGACCTCTAGAGGATCTACACACCTCCTTAGCACTCCATCCATCCCAATTTATATAACTTTCCTCCTACCAGAGAAACTTTGTGTTTTGAAACTCATGACGAAAATTTATTTGCATCTGTTGTTTATATATAAAAGGTACTGTTCATGTGGATAAAACTTTATTATATGATCTAGCCACTTTGGTGGACATCTACTTGGAATAAATTTGCATTAGGAAAATCATTCATATTATGGTATGATTCTTCCTATCATAATACGACTTAAGTGCTTATGTTGCTTCTAGGTTTATGAATAATTTCAAAAATTATATTCCTTTAAAAGCAAAAACTATCTAGTTAATCTTCCTATAACTACTGGTTTATTTAATAAATATAATAGTGCCTTATGGTTTACAAAAATTCTTACTTTGTTAGCCAAAAGGTAATGTCTAAACTTATAAATGGCATATACCATCCCTGATGCTTCCTTTCTGTAGTAGTATAATTTTATTTTTGAATATTCAAAATTATAAAATAAATTTCTAGAAATTTACATGAGTATTTCAAAAAAGTAAAATAAAAATAAAAATAGCGTATGTTATCTTTTTTTCTTCTTTTCCATATATATATATGTATATATATATTAATGGACTATACATGTGTATATGTGTTCTTTAAGTACGTTTTATACATTTCAAATTAAATGATAATAATATTTTGGAAAGAAAAATTAAACAAATTATATGAACAAATTATATACATATAAATTTAAATATGTACATACTAAATACATGTGTACTTTTCCATTTTGTTGTTGGATGTATTAATGCATTTTTCATGTTATTTATATGCATAGTCAGTCATTGGTTGCCCTTTATATCTCGTAATATACAACATGTAATATGTATTATATTATAATATGTATAACTTCTAAATATACATAAAGTGCTACACATATATATTAATTAATGCTAATGAGTATATTTTAAATGGTCACCCATGAAGATATGAATTTGGAATAATTTAAAAAGTTGAAATAAATATAATTTATTCTCCGAGTTCATGTAGAGTCCCATGATGAGCAATGTCTTGAGGTTGACAACTTGACATGCTCCTCATTACGAGGAGCTTGATTTAGAAGATTTTTCTTCTTTCCTAGTCCAAAGTGAGGTGAAGGCTGATAAGACTCACTTAACAGCCTATTTGAAAGAAGGTAAGCAATATTGGGCTTAAACTTTCAGATTTGATGGAGGAAATCAATTAGTAATGAACTTCATTATCAATGCCTTTGAATTTCGCACTTCTCAATATCATGGCATATCAAATCCAATATGTCCTTATATGAAGGGTTGAAGGAGAAGAGATCGGTTAGCTTCGCATCGTATTTGCTTAAGAGGTTGAGAAGAGCATTTATGCGTGTTGTAGGGATTGGATAAACGAGGTGAGCAATCGTCTATTGATGGCATTCACTTGAGTATAGGTGATTGTCGATTATGTGTGGCAACACAGAGAGCTAATTACATGGAGACATTGGCTTGGATGAAGTAAGTACAAAAAGGGGGTAGCTTCTTTTGAAGGAGCTAGAGGCTAAACATAAGGAGCCCGAGCCTTAAGTTAAAGGAACCATGTAGTGATCCTTCGATTGAAGTGGAGAAGCAAATAGAAAAGACTCTCAAAAAAGAAGAAGCCGAGGGTTGAGAGACCCACGTTAGCAAAGAGGACAATGAGGTCAGAATTGAAACAAGCAAAGCTAAAGCCCTTGAGAGTCTAACTTAAATGTCCAAATAAGGAAATTAAGTTCTCTAGAATGACTATTTCCCCAACCCTAGAGGATGATAGAGTTAAAGCATCATCACTTATCCCTTGAAAGATTACCTTCATCCATGAGTACAACCCCTTTAAGGCGACAAGGGGTCCCCCAAACCACGACTAACCCTTAAGGATTTGAGTGGTTAAGTCATACCCTAGACTTAGGGTTGGTACTTAATGAGGACATGAGTATGCATTGTAGGCAGACATAAGTGTTATGCTAAGTAAACTTCATAAGGCTAAGTTTGGATAATATGTATCTTGTAGCCTGCTTCTCAAGATGTGGGCTATCTCACCATAGCTCCTCAGACTTAAGAGTTACACTTAGTGCTACGAATGTGCCTCATAAATGCCAACTTTAGAACCCTTTTTCCTATAAACCCTCAAACATGGTAAAGTTAACTTGTCAGCTAAGATCCTAAGCCCATAGTTGGACAAGGACATAAAAGTGCACTGTTTAACTACGAGTGTAGGTCTTAACTTGACATAAAGGAGGAGGCTAGAGACAAGAACTAACAAGACGTGTACTCCAACAAGATCTTCCATGTGCAAATTTGCCAATGTTAAGGATAAGTCACCCCGAAGGTGGGACATACCCTTGTCGTCTGAAAGTTAAAGCAACATAACATAAGGTTATGTCTTAACAACTGTTGAATAAAAAAATTTATTTTTTCCTATTTAATCGATACCTTCTTATAACCGGCATCATGAATTAACTTTTTTGGCTTAAACCATGGACTTTACTATTCATAAATAATAAACCCTAATCTTATATATATATATATATAATATATATTATATATATATATATATAATTATATAATGAATAAATTCAAAAGATATTAATAAAATTAAAGAATATAAAATTAAATTTATATATTTAATCTAATTTGAAATCATTAAAAATCTATATAAATTTTTAAAATTTATTAATCTAAATGACCATGGTTATTTGGTAGTTTAAATTATGATTTAAATTAAAATTGTTAATCCTTGACCAACATAAAAAGTTAAACGTTTTCCTTTTTACCTACCTTTAATGTTTTGAATCACTTCCTTAGGGTTATTTTGAAAAACTTAGTGTTGAAGCGTTGTCACTGAATGATCACTTAGCAAATGTTAGTCCTTCGAGTTAAATTCTAACTACTAGTCTTATATAAAAGTTTATCATCAATGTTTTATCCATGGCTATCTTAAATTTATTCAATAGTTATTTTAAATTGCCTCATTAATGACTATCCTAAATTGTCTCATTAGCGGCCATCTTAAATTCCTATCTAACATCATCCTAAATCCTATTCAGCACTCATTAATGATAAATTTAGTAGTAAGTTAATGATTAAACTTAGGGATAAACTCACTCAACTAAATAGGTAAACCCAATTTAAGTATAATTAAGAATAAACTCACCATATTAAGGGTAATAACCATGATAGGCATGGGTAAACCTAAAAAGTAGCTTAAGGATAAATTCATCAAGTTAAAGATAATAACTTAGTTAAAAGTTATTAAATAATTAATACAAAGATAAATTCATTAAGTTAAAGATAATAATTGGGTTAAATATTAAAATTAGGAATAAACCCAAGGATAACAATTATGTTAAGGGTCATTAAGTAAGAATAAATTTAGAAGCTTAAGGATAAATTATCAAGTTAAAGAGTTTATGAATAAACTCACCAAACAAATTTATTAATTAATAAATTATTATTAAATAATTAAGCCACTAATGATGACATGTGTACTAATCTTTATATTCTTTTACATATATACATATTTTGACATAAATATTCACTAATTAATAAATGTAGATATTTATATTATATTTCTTGTACTAATTATTAATCTTAATTAGTTTAAACTTGTTAATATACTTAAAAGATTATAATATATTTATTAAGGAATCTCAAATTTTAATTTAAACTTAAGGTTTAATCTTAGTTTCATTTAGAATCCATGAATATCTTGTTGAAGATGAATCTGAGCCATTATTCAAAATCATATAGTATATTCTTTATTTTACTATATTCTCACGGTGTTCTAAAACACTTCTAGTGTGAAACAATAAGTTGTTAAAGTTACAAAGAAATCCCGTGCATGGCTGTAATTATATTTAATAAAGCTATATGTCTTATGAATATATTTTAATTAGATGGCTTAGATCATATAAAAATTTTAAAAATCTTAATAATATTTTATGGATGTGTTAAAAGCTCCACGTTTTACACGTAGTTTAGATTAATATGTAATATTAAAGATGCATATTTATATATTATGCTTTAAAATCAAATTAATATTAGTATGTCAGATGATTGCTATTTATTAAATATAATATAAACATAGGGTATTTAAAAACACATATGAATAGTGAAACATAACCTAATTCTAATTTAATATAAACACAATACATTTAAATATATTAAGAATCTACACATTAAATTGCAAGACCTTCTAATTTAGAAATTTTTAATTTAAATCTAAATTATTTAATTATGACTACTAAACCCTCTTAATTTAAACATAGTATATTGCTAAGATATTTTAAAATTTTGTGTTATGATTATTATTGTTTAAAAAGAGTTTAAAATTAAAACAAAGTTAATAATTATATTAAAGTTGAAGTTCTATTTAACGCATTCAACACTTAATATTATTATTAAAAGTTTTACATCTCTTACACATCAAATAAATATATAGTAAGTAGTTTAAAATTAAAAAGAGATTGTGTATTTCGATTTATATGTTTTAAAACTAATATCATATTAATTAATATTTATGCATGCACATTACACATCCTGTACACTTTCAAATAGTATATTAGCATATTACAAATTAATTAGTTTACTGATTTTTAAAGTTATAAATTTTTAGTGGATTTAAACATAAATCAAAAGTTATTAAAATTTACAAAGTTAAATTTTAAATTTTAAATTAAATTAATAAAATTTTATTAATGATAAATCTTAAAATTACAATTAAAATAAGTAAAGAATATGTGGATTCTCTAGGAATATTTATTTTTAGACATTATAAAATCGTTAACCTAAATTGAACGATTCAAACGCTACCCTTTAACGGACGGCTACGATCGCTTTCCCTGGAAAGAGACTTAAATTGTTGAAGAGCCCTTAATCCTAAATCAGGGTAGGGTTTCTTTGCGGATTGATCTGGGAGCGAAGGTGTGTTTTGTGTGTGTGTGTGTGTGTGTGTGTGTAATTAGCAATTCGTCTTTTAATATATATATTGAGAGAGAGGGGGAATATATAGGAGAAGTTAATAAATGACGAACTGCACAGGGATATGGAGGGAGAAGAAAAGAAACACCTCTTTTAGTGGAGCTCTTGTACAAGTTGAGCTCCTACATTGAGCTCGGTCCTAGGCCACCGCGCTGAAAAGGTTACTCTCTCAATAATCGTAATAATAATAATAATAACCGATGTTTTTTTCTTTCAGTCATTTAGTAGCGGCCTTGCTTGAGAAGGTGTCCACAATCGAAGGCTTGTAAGTTTCATGCTCGTTGTGTGTCTGTGTGCGTGTGTGTGTGACCATGTTTTTTTTTCAGTAAGAAAGAGCTTGAGGAGGCCAGAAGGCTCAATCTTGAACGCGCCTTTTTTGAGGTTGTTGCACGCAACCTTATGTATGATTCTGTTGTAGGCCCAATGTTCCGAGAGTTGCGGACTGGAGAAGACATGTATCTCTCTCTCTCTCATCTCTCTCTCTCTCTCACTCTCTCTCTCTCTCTCACTCACTCACTCTCTCTCTCTCTCTCACTCTCTCTCGCTTTAATGTTGTTGTCGTTCAGGGAGGCTGCATACAAGGAGGCCAGTGAGAAGGGCTATGTGATCCCTTTATTGAGATGGTTATTCGTTACATCGAGGTGCCAGATGGAGGCCCCTTTGAGAACATGTTATTTTTCCATCATGAAGAGTATCCTGACTTCACTAAGATTCCAAAGCCAGGGGTACGTGTGTGTGTGTGAAAGTAACGTCTTGCAAGACGGGCACATTCATATGTATGTGTGTGTACACACTCACACACATATATAAAATGGTTTTATTTTGCAGTTGTACCCATATACGGTATTCCTCCTGATGTGTGTATGCACATCATAGAGCTTCATTCGAAATGCAAGAAGAGGAGCAGATATCTGAAGCCTGACGAGTGGATATTCCCAGAATTACTAAAGATTGAGCGTCCGCTTAAGCCCTTCGACGCTGATAAAGCCTTCGAAGCTTTAATAAACGACATCCTGTATCGACCATTTAATACAAAGTTAACTATTATTAAGCTGAAAAATACACGATTTATTTATTATCATATTTGCACCATTCGAATATCTATGCGTATACTATATATACCTTATATATATACCACATAGAGAGATAAAGTTTTACTGTATATCTCGCACTCATATTGTATATTAATTTTTTAAACAATCATTGCGTTACATGGATTTTATATTAATTACTCCAACAAACATACGTATATACTCTATTTTAAATTAAATAATAAATATTATTACTACAAATTTATTATATATAAGTTTTAATTTATACTACGACTACTATTAAATTAATTATTATATTAATACTAACTATATATGGATATTGTTTAGTAAAAATTATTATTGATGCTGACATCATACAACTCTTATGAAGCGTGCGTGAACCTGTATTGTTTCAATAAAAAAAATAATAACTAGAATTCTTTTTTGTTTTACTAAGTCCTTGTCATGTTGATTAATAATTACAAATGTATTCTATTTGTTATGATATTAAACTTATAACAAATGTATTATAATATTTAATATGAAAATGAGTGTGTGTGTGTGTGTGTAGATATACACATATACATGTGTGTATGTATGCACAGTGTATATTTTGAAAGTTTATACTTGGAGAATATGTGTTCTCATTAATTTTCTATAATACTCATCATTATTTTAAATATATATATAGTCATCGTGGTTACATTGAATAAATAATTCATAAATCTTATGCATATCACCTGAACTCGGAGACTAAATTATATTTATTTCAACAGTTTTTAAATTATTCCAAATTCATATCTTCACGGGCGCACCGTTTAAAATTTACATTATATATAATATAATACAGATTACACGTTGTATATTTACGGGATATAAAGGGAAACCAATGACTGACTATGCACATATGTACATATTTAAATTTAATATGTATATGTTTGTTTAATTTATTCTTTTCGTAATATAATTATCATTTAATTTGTAATGTATAAAACGTACTTAAAGAACACATATACACACGTATAGTCCATTAAAATATAGAAAAATAAACATAAAAAACTTCACAATTACTTCTATATGAATTTAACTGGAAATTAGAAAATGAGAAGCCACTATAAAATTTTGTTTATCTATTTAATTAAACATTTAAAACCCAGTTTACCTATTGCCTTGACGAGACGCTGCCCGTGATCCTTGTGCTGATCTTGATGGAGGCTCCTTGGCTTAAGTTCAATAGACTAAAACATATAGAAAATAAATAAATAATAAATTATATATATAATATTATAATACCTGTTGAATTAAAGGAGAGTTTCTGAATATCTTGTTGTACATTTCTTCTCTGTTAAGCATTTCCATCCTGATTTGTTTTGACTCTCCTATATATGTGGTAATAAACAACACTTATTAAAAGGTAAATAAATAATTAACCTTATAAACATTAAGCTTTAGACAATATAATTATTTACCTTTATTCTATTCGTTATATAACCATGAATTATTAACATATCAATCTATAATATAGCAGCATTAATTTATGTATATATTCATAATAAAATAATACAATGGATTTATTAATATATAAAGTATAATTTACCTTGAAGTTTATGGTAGGCTACATCCTTGGAATCACACAACTCCTGCAAAGCTACACGCAGTTGGTCTAACTCAGCAATCCGTTGCAGGTCCTCTGCTCTAGATTCTCGCTTCTCAAAACGCTCCTGCACACATACACGCGTGTGTGTCTGTGTGTTTGTGGGTGTGTGTGTGTGTGTGTGAGAGAGAGAGAGAGAGAGAGATGTATTCATTAATATATACAGATGTATAGGCAATAATATAGCGCACAATTATATACGCATTAGAGCGTATTATGTATATACGTTAGAGTATACACACATGCATAGAATAAGTCAGAAATACCTTGAATTCTTCTAACTCTGAGCGCAAGTTTGTAATTTCAGCTTGTTTCTGCCTCATTACCAACTACACAAAAATAAGAAAATATAATATATGTACGTACATACATTGTATATATAGTAAGATGGAGTGCCGGTACACACACACACACGAGAGTTATAATGCATATACATAAACACACGCACACGCACACACATATACATACCTTGCTGCGATTAAGCTCTTGTTGAAGATTTTGATATTGTTGCTTATGAAATGTGTTGCATGCATCTAACTCAGTTCGGTACTTCTTTTCTAAGTGTTTAGCAAGAACGTCTTTATCCTTGCATTTAGACCGCTGAAAATTAAACCTATAAAAACAACCACTAATAAATAATTAAATAGTGTTTAATATACATATATATTTAAAACTATGTTATAATTTAAAATAACATACGCTTTCTCGTGGTTCAGTCTTAAATCCTTCAAACAACCTTCAGTCTTTGACTCAATGTCGTTGTTTGCTTCATAAAGCTCCCTCAACTTCGTTTCCTGTGACGTGTGTGTGTGTGTGTGTGTGAGAGAGAGAGAGAGGTCTTATATAATTATAATATATAAAGTATGTTACCTTTGTAGCAATCACATTCTCCAACTCAGAGACTCGCTGCATCAGTTGAGATGCATTCGCTTTATGCTGGTATATACACGAATGTAAATATATAAGCATGGATGCATATTATGGATACATAAGCTGCTTCAATACTCTAATATGACTGTGTTATATATATGCTTGTGTGTGTGTGTGTCTGTTCAAATGCATACATACAATTTGAACACACACACACACCTTTTCAATCTCCTCTGTGTATATGTCCTTGAGCCTTCTTATTTCATAGTTATGTAATTCTGTAAGCTTGTCTAGACGCTTCTTGTGATCCGCATGTAACGTGAAGGACTCTATAACAGCTTTATCTGTAGATTTCGACACAGCTATTGACATTCCCTCGCATGTGTTTCTTTTAATTGGGCTATTTCAACTTCAGCTTTCTTCATTTGGGTCTGAAAAGAGCATATATGTGTATATATGTGGATATGCGCATGAACATAATGTACATAATATAAACTATTCCAGAATATACTGTTATATTGATTCTTAGTTGTAACAAAAACGTCATAAGCACACACACACACGCACTCACACACACACCTCGAGGGCGTGTTGATGGGCCAAAACCAAAGCAGATTGTTGTTGTGAAAATAAAATACGTGCTTCCTCAAGCTGTGTCTTTGTGTTCCCTTGTGCATCATTGAGTAGATTCTCGAGTTTTTCAATCTCCTTTTCATAGTTTTCCTTGATATCCTTGATCTCAAAAGCCTGGAAAGACATCATATGCATTGTGTGTATGTGTGTGCATGTGCGTGTCTGTACATTTATCTATGTATGCATGTCTGTCAGATAAGCATCGCAGACATACATATGTATGTCTCTCTCTCTCTCTCTATCTATATATATAGACACATACACACACATATATACATGCATACATACACATATACACATGTATATACATATAACATTCTTCTCCTTTTAAATAGTGGGTACCTTCTGTACATTGAAAGTTCTTTGTAACGTCTCGCACTCGACCTGCAACTTTGCTTTAGAACGCCTTCAGTGCATGTGTGCGTGTGTGCGTTTGTCTGCGTGACTTACTTACGTAGCATATGCGTTTATGTCTATGTATTGTACGTATGTCAAACAGATGTGTATAACGTTTGTCAATTCACCTGGTGGTTATACAGAGCGCCCTCTATGGAAGTGGCATGCATTTCATTCAGCTTTTGTACAGCTATCTCAGCGTGCTCTTTTTCCTCATTTACCTTCTGCATCCATTCTTTCTCTTTCCTGGGTACATATGTATATGTGTACGTACAGATATATGTGCATGGATATATATATTATATATATATATATATATATATATATATATATATATATATATGTATGTATATATATATATATATGTATGTATGTATATGTATATATAGATATCCGTGGAGAAAATTCCACGTACTCTTGAAGCTTAAGTGAATAGCTCTCTAATGCAGTGGCCTCTATTTGCTTCTGAGCAAGCTCAGCTTCTATAAGCTTTTGTTCAAGGGCTTCTAGTTCAGCCTCTTTCTCTTTCACTTTGCGTACCATCTGAAATTTGAGTTAAAACTTATTAACACAAACATAACTAGTAATATATATATATATATATATATATATATAAGAGAGAGAGAGAGAGAGAGAGTGCTTACATCTTCCTTTAGCATTTCCATGGAATGCTTTAATTCCAAGGATTTACTTTCTGACTCTTGAAGTCTTGTCTCAAACTCCAGGCAGACCTATAACAGTAAGTTAACAAGTTATTTGTGTATGTGTGCGTGTGTGTGACTTGGATGCACCATACATGTATATACACCTCAAAATGCTTAGTTACTTCATAATACACGTGTGTGTGCGCTCACAGGCGCCTGCACACGCTCACGCACAAACACATGTACCAGTTTGAATGCTTCCTCCTGGTCAGTGACTTGTGACTTTAAAGTTTTAAAATCATCTTCACCATGAGTTTTCAATAACCCAATCTCTGCTTCGAGGTGATCAACCTTTATATATATATAATAACTATTAGAACGAATGAAACACACACACACTCTTACATGCTTACCCTTTTCTGGTAAATATTCAAATGTGACATATGCTTCACTTGCTGCTCCTTTAACTTGGTTTGCAAAAGCTTCACTTCTTTTTTATGTTTCTCCCGTGCTTCTTGTTTCTATAAAGTACGACCGAATACATGTATGTACGTATATGTATATTTATATCACTTTAGTTGCATGATGGTAGACATGTATATATGGTGTGTGTGTGTGTGTGAAATATGTGTAGTACAAATACAATAAGCGATACACAGATATACGCATATACACATATACATACCATCCGAACAAAGTCTTCTTCCAAACCTTTGTATTTCATTTCGTGTTCAGAGGCTTCCATATGCAGCTTCATCTCTAAGTTTTGTATTAATTTCTCCTCCTATAAGAATGTACAAATATATCAGATTATAATACTTGATTGTTATAGTTGTGTGTATATACACCGTAAATACACATATACAAGTGTGTATATATAATATGTACATAAACACAAATGTGTACGTACATACACACAGATGCGTACATATGCACCTGAGAGATGGCTGAACGTAGTTGAGAGACTTCTCCTGACAATGCTCTCTTTTTTGAATCAAGATCTTGGACTTGTTCGTCCTTAATGGCTAGGTTATATTGCTCTTTTGCAAGCTGATACATTAATTTTAAGTTTATATACATTACAAAGTAATATGTAGAGAGAGAGAGAGAGAGAGAGATTTGAAATGCTTACGAAATACCTCTGCTAGTGCAACATCCAACTCTCTTCTTGTCCCAGTTAAGGACGTCTGAAGCTGTTCAATCTGTATGCAAATGTGTGTGTGTGTGTGTGCGCGTGTGCATGTGTGTATACGCACACTAATGGAAAAGACGATTGCTTATATGATGTTTATAATTGCGATACAATATGCTATGATTTGTATCCGATATACTGTGTTCATGAACTAACCTTCATGTTGTCATTGTTGATCGTTTCTTCCTTCTTTTTGTTACTTGTGTTCATCTTTGCAAGCTCCCATTTTAATTTACGCATTGTGTCCTCCTGGAGTAGATTGTATTAAAATTGTGTGTGTGTGTGTGTGTTCCTAGTACTCACCAGTTCAGCCAGCGACATTGCAGATGCATTTTTCTCCACACTTCAACAGAAGTATCCATAAGAAAAACAGGGCATGACTCTCTCTCTCTCTCTCTCACACACACACGCACGCACAGCTTACTCTGCATTCTCGGACAACCGAGATATGTCCGCAACTGCTACTAACAACCTTTGCTCCTGCAAAAGGAACATTTCAAAGTATAAGTAGATGTATTTTCCATGTTACAAACATGCGTCAGTTCGCGCGCGCGCACACACACGTAAATCAATACGATATGAACACAGTTATGTAATTATCCATTTTATTAAAACTTGTACAATATGTAAATATTGATTATATCATACAAACATAATGAGTATAATTTATAATACCAATTAGAACAATACCAGTTGCTCGTTGTCTTCTTTTAAAAGCTCTATGTCCTCTTCCAAGCTAGACTTCATCTGCAATCCTTTTACATTACAAGAACAACAATGAAGCGTTAACACCTGAACATGTATATGTCTGTGCGTACATGTGTATACGGGTATATGTTTTATGTATTTATGTAGGTGCGAATATATATGGGTGTGTGTATATATATGTATCACCTGTTGTAGATCTGAACGAGCGCTCTCTATAAGTGAGTTAGCTTCTCGAAGATTGCCTTTCAACATGGCTGTCTCTTTTGCTAGCGACTCTCTTTCCTTGTAAACAACTGTCAATCTATTTTGTATAGACAGTTTCTGTAAAACAACACAAAAAAAGAGGGTAATCATTTTTTTATAATAATAATTATATCTACTTAAGAAAAAAAAAAAAAAAATCAAAGCATACTTCAGTAGTGAGATCGTATTGCAAAGAATCATAACGTTGTTGTGACTGTGCAAGCTTGTCTTCACTTTCTGCCTGCATTATAATAATAAACCGAGCTCATTTGTGTGTGTGTGTGTGTGAGAGACAGAGAGAGCTTGTTAATATTTATTCATTAGCTTAAAGTTCGACATACTGTAATTATTAGTATCACCTTTAACCGAGACATTTCTTCTTTGTAATAGTCTCGAACTTGCTGCAAGAAAATGATTGCTGTATTAAACACACGCACGCATTGCATGAATGCTTAAACAAATGAACAATGTTTATCATGAAAACTTGTTCGATAACTACTAGTTTTATGTACAATATATAAGAATATATAAAATATAAGTTTTTATTCACCTCTATAATATCTTCGTGTAAAACCTCTTGCTTTTTCAGTTCTTGTTCGTGTTGATTAATCCGGGCACGAAACTCATTAAGTTCATTTTCATGGTCTTCCATGAGTCTTTCTACCTCCTTTTTTCTTTCAGTTCGTTCACTTTCAACCTGTATCAACATGCCATCAGTTTGTGTGTGTTTGTGTGTGAGAGAGAGACCTGGACTTCGTGTAGTTTCTTTGTTTCTTCCAGATCCTGCCCAATGCACTTTTAACTCGGTAGAAAACTAGTAATATATATAGTTTGTCAAGAATATATAATACAGTCTATACACCACTTTTATTATTATCAAGAATATGATAGCACAAACACAATTATTTCAGAACCTTACCTGAGATGTTTGAGCAAATTTTGTTAAGACTGTCTTTAGTTCTGCAGTTTCCTTATCAAGCGTCTCTTTTTCATAGCCATATCTCTGTTCCAAATTAGAATGCCATTAAGTACTGTGTGTGTATATCCATGTTTAACACCTGCGTGCAAGCTCCAATTTTTGAGTATAATTTGCCTCGAGCGCTTCTTGGCGCTCCTTAGCTGTCTACACACATAAAGTGTATAGGATATGAGCATGTATACTATATATCTATACCGTTATGCGTTTGTGTCTGTGCGCATGTGTGATATATATGCACTTGTACATACCACTTTATAGGCACTCAGTTCCTTCTCAGCCTCCAGCCTCACAGCCTGTAATGCCCACAGCCATTTTGTATATATCATACAATATATATATATACATATGCATCTCTGCACACACACACCTCTGCAGCAGCTTTGATATTGTCCTCTTCAATACGAACTTCCAATGCTTCCCTGAATATCTGAACCCGTCCAACAGTCTCTCTAAGTATTTGCTCGATTTCAGTGTCATATTGGCTTGCCAAACCCTGTGTCAAAATAAGTAAATATATAAAGTTTCAAATTTAAGTTATTATAATACAGTTAAACTATCCTTATACATATAAGTATATGTGCGTGTATGTATATATATATGTGTGTGTGTGTGTGTGTGTGTGTGTGTTATAGTTTTAAATTAAATTATTATTAATATATTATGATCTCATATATTGTTTCTTTTTATGTACCTGGTAATATAGATCTGCATCAGATTCGTTGGAGCTAGCGAAATGCTGCAGTAATCCTGTAAGCTGGCCAAGCTTGTTTATCACTTTGCCTTCTAATTCATCCCAGGATTGCATGACGCTGCTGGTGGCCATCCTATATTCTAAAAAACATAAAAATTATGTATAACTCAACATTACTATAATATTAAACTATTATAGTATTACATATATTAAATTTATAATTAATATCTTCTCTTCCTTCATGAAGACTATGTGCAGAAAAAATTCAGTTTAAATTTCATTATATTTTAAACTCATAAATGGAGATTAAATGAAAATATTTTTTCCTAGAAATTAATTCTAAACTTGCCTGAGCGCCAGGATTGAAATCCGCTGGAAACCCTATTAGAATGTAGCTTTCCCGCCAAGAGAAAACTAAGAACCCTAAAATTTCTAAACTAAGAACCCTAAAATTGCCACGTGTTGTTAATATAGTGTTTACATCTTACAACGTAATAAGTCATAGATATAACATATATATTATATATATATATATATGACTATGTATATGTGTGTGTTGTGTGTACGTGTGAAGAGAGGAGAGAGATATACATACGTATATGTCTCTCTCTCTCTCTCTCCTCTCTCTCTCTATATATATATATATATATATATATATAGAGAGAGAGAGAGAGAGAGAGAGAGAGAGAGAGAGAGACATCTCATTTCATGGAATATTATTTATTGAGTATATTATACATATAAGATATTTAAAACAAGTCTAAAAGGAGCTGTTGTAATATATGTTTGTGTATGTGATATAGATAGATAGATAGATATACACTAAATAATAATTTATGTATATTGATATTAAAATATCTTAGTATATTTTATGTTTAAATTTTTATCTCCATAATATTTTGTTCAAAGTAAGGGCTTCAAACAATATATTCTAGGATATATCATAACTAAATTATTTAGATTTTATTTCAACTTTAAAACTAAAATAATTTGAATTATTTTATATTAAATTTTTAACAATTTAATCTGTAGATTCTTAAATATATATTTTAATGTATATGTTAATATATGTTAACATAAAGTGTATATGTGTGTGTGAGTTAATAGAACTAGTTATACTCCATTATTTAAAATTTTAATATGAATATACATGTGTATTTTAATATCTTATGTGTATAAATTATATTTAATAAATTATAATCATATGAAATGGGAATATACTAATAATATTTTGTTTTTAAAGTATGATATATAACACACACACATATACACAAATATATAATCTAAACTACATGTGAACCTGGAGCTTTCAATAAATTTATTTATTTATTTTATTATTGAAATGTTTTAAACTATATATAAGATATTGTAATGCTTTGTTAAACTATATTCTTAAGATATTCATCGCTTTTTTTTCAAAAAATAGAAACTATTATTACCATGATCTTTTTAGTAATAAATTAATAAAATTATTTAAAAAAAGAATTCGGGGCAATTGAAGATGATTAGTGATTTACAGAATATTCATTGTGTTTTTTATAATATATATTTAAATATGCTGGTTGAAAGCTATATCATCCAATCCAGAAGGTATACTACATTTTGAGATTCCACTTAATAATAATAATTATTTATGTTTAAGGTAATTAATAATGTATATTTTTAATAATTAAACGATTTAATTTTTTTTTTAATTTTAAAATTTTTCTTTAAAATAATAAATATTAAATATTTTGCATATGTTGGTATGACATGAAATAAATAAGAGATAATAGAACAAGACTTCCATTGACATATACACAGTATATACATATTATAACATATACCTTCTACTTACTCTTCTTCCTGTTGGTTTTTGTTAACACAGACTTACTAGAGGCACAGTGCTCCTGAAAAGGGCAAAAAGGCTATTAGTATTGTTACCTTTTTTGACTTGCCCTTCTTGCGTTCATCCTCAATTGCCCTTTTTGCTGCCTCTCTAAACGCTACTTTCGCTGCTTCATGAAATGCTTGTAGTATTAAAGCAAGCTCATATTCATCATATAGCCTTCGATTGGGTTTTACTTCTCTGTAGATAAATAAATTATTATTATCATATTAATATAATCTGTTATACTTTCATATTATTATTATATATATTTATTTATACACATAAAACACAAAATTTCAACTGAAATTTGACATAGAATTTTTAAAAATTATTTAAAATAAAAAATCAATAAAAAATTTTCTCATTTTTCTAATTCAAAATAGTGGACTCCAAAAACGCTCCAATATAATATAGTATGGCATTTATTAATATTTTCTTATCCATAATATCTAATTATTATAATTTACAGTATGAAGTTTTTAAATTGAAGTCTCAGGAGTATATATATCTTTGTGTGTGTATTTATACACACACATACGTACATATAGATAGATAGATATACATATACTATACATTACACACATGTGTGTGTGTATGTGCGTAAGTAACCTGGTATTTCTTCATCTTTAAATCTAGATGGACGTTGTGGATGGATTCTCGTCCTGTCCATTGATGAAGACTGTGGATGATGAGTCAGCATAGCCCACGCTGCAGCTTTAGCATATAGATTCTCCTCTCTTTCTTCTGCATACACATATGTATACATATATACAAGTGTGTGTGTGTCTATATATATATATATATATAGAGAGAGGAGAGAGGAGAGAGAGAGAGAGTGCCTGTGAATGAATTTCTGAAAGAAAAACGTCTTATATATTCATCTGCTGCCGATGTCTTTGCAAGAGAGGAAGTATATTTTCCATAAAAAAAATGTTTAATTTAATAAAAGATAACAAAAAATAATTACCTTTTAACCTTCGTAAATGTCGTCGAGCTTAAGCTAATGTCCAAAGTTTACTTATGAAGTATCGTCCACTAAATAATATTATCATAATATATTTGTAATAATTAATTTTTTAAAATAAAATTTTTCATATATATCCCTAAAATTTAATATATTTACATATATACTCATGAATTAAACTTTATGCATTTCAAAAGTTAAATATACTTTTTGTTAAATCAATAAAAAAAACTAATTAATTTGTAATTAATATATTTAGTGCCAAAATGCAACCAATTAAACATATATATTGGAATTAATATAATAATAATTATTATTATTTAAAACTGCAATTTCTTAATGTTTGTTGATATGATATTTTTTAACATTTGACACTTCGTAACTTCATTCTATTTCATTTGAAATATATTAAATATATATTTGTAATTAAGCATTCTTATTTTAAAAGTCAAAATAATATACATGTAAATTTAAAATTTTCAGAAAGATATATATGTATATAAAAAAAAATTTCCCTTAAAATGTAAAGTAAACTATCGTTTTATATTACATTGTTCTCTCTCTCATCTCACATTGGTGTTATGTATGTATGTATGTTATATCGCGCGCACACACACACACACAAGCACCTACAAGACTTGATATTCAAGAATCTTACAATGTAATTATTTCAAAACTATGAGAAATAATAAAATAATAAAAATAAGATTAATTATTATTAAAACAATTTAAACATACATATAAAAAGCCCAAGCTTATACATCATCCAGTTTTATAAATATATATTTGGCTGTTTGCATTTAATGTAGGAGGTCGTGCGTGCAATCACTTATACACACATGTATGTGTGTGTGTGTGTCTGATTAGGATATTGCAGTATAAGAGATATATGAGTTGTTCTTGCTTACTGTTTAATCCAGCAAGAACTGAGTCTTACAATTAAAGAGTTTAACATTTTTAATTTTAACAAAAAATTAATTTTCAATATTGTATTAAAATGTAAGGAAAAGAAGTTAGTAATATACAAACAAGAATGGAATTGTCATATAAGGTTTAAATATTGTGTTCACGAAAGTGTGGTAATGTATTTCTCTGCTGATATTGTGATAATATCAGTAATTTAAAAAACAGCTACAAAATTATCAATTTATGTTACTAATAATAAACATATTACTTTGAAATAAATTCTTTAATAATATAAGATATTTTATATTAAACATTTTAAATATAAGATAAGAAATTTTAAATCTATATTACAAAATAATACTTTACGTATCTATTATATATACAAATGAATATTTTCATATTATCTCACTATATAATATTTTTAAAGTATAGACCATTATCAAATTCCTAGAATCTATTTGATGTTTACTATGAATTATTTAGTATGGGTAAAATTGCCATCAACTTATTATAAATAAGTTATAAGCTATATATTTAGTAATACATAAAAAAATTCAAGTTGTGAGAACCTTTGAACACCATATTATAATGTATTAAATGGTAAATTGTGTTATAAAGCTTATATATTATTCATGTTATAACTACTTAAATCAGCTACAAAGAATAATTTCAATATATTCTAACTGGTGTTATATATGCAGTTTCAAAGTTAAAAAGGTGTACCTCCTATATTACATCATTTAATTTTAAATATCATATTAAATACTTTACATTGTATTAAAAGCACATTGATTTAAAAATAAATTATAAATTTAAATATTTTGTTTTAATTTTAAAATCAGCAATGCTATTTTATTCATATTAAAAATTTATAAACTTAAAATTAATACTATATAAAAAATTTGTTACATTTAACCTAATTTCTTTTTGCTTTTTATTTTATTGTTTCTTTTTCTTTTTAATCTCTCTTTAACAATATTATATTTATAACATGTAAATTCAAAGATTATCTTAAATCCATAAGAAGTAGCTCATACACATATATACATGTGCGTGCCAGGCCATGCGTATGTACGTGTGTGTTGTAAAATTATTGATATTGTATAAGGTGGATAAAAGTGTATATTTAATGTGAATATTACCATAGCATTTAATAATTGATACGTGTTTAATTTCTTTTAATTTACTATTGTACGTTATAATATATCTTATATTAAGTTTATTACACCTTATCAACGGCTATAGTACTTAAAATTTCCAACAATAAATAACTATCTTATTAATAATCATCTTAAATTGCTTTATTAACTATCTTAAATTTTATTTAATAGCATCCTAAATTTTATTTAATAATCATTATAAATCTTATTTAATGATTATTTTAAATCTTAAATATTTGTCACTAAGAGTCATCTTAAATCTTATTAAACTACCACTTAAATCTTAAACTCCATTTCGATAATTACCTTAAGAGTTTTATAACTTAGAGAGAAAGAAGAATGGAAAGAGAATTAAGTTATTACATTCATAAAAATTTAATAAAGTTAAAAGAAAATTATTGTAAACACATAATAACTTGACACGATGGGAAAAATAAATAGATTTTATATGCTATTACATATACACAAGAACTTGAAATTAAAAAAAAAGTTAAATCATCACACATAGAAACAGTTACACATGAGAGAGATTTAATAAATTATTACATAAAGTAATTTAAGTTACCAAATTAAAAATAATAATGAAGAATAAATTTATTAAGTTAAGGATAATATATGAGTTAAGAATTCAATTTAAAAATAAATTTATTAAATTAAAAATTATAACTGAGTTAATAATCCATTAAATAATTAAATAATTAAACTCACCAACAATGGTATGTGTTAATATGTTAAATAAATTTATTATGTGAGTTGATACGTGTACCATGAACACTCAATTAACATGTATTTTAAATTAACGAGACTTCAAACTTCTGAAGTAAAATTTCATGTCTATGAAATGAAAATCATGTCTTATAAAATGAGCTTTCAAGCTCACAAAATGAGGTTTCGAGTATATTAAATAAAGTTCCAAGCACACTAAGTGATACAAAGTGAGATTCTATAGTTGCGAAGTGAGCCTCCAAACTTACAAAGTAAGTCTCCAAGCCTACAAAGTGAACAAAAAAACCCATAAAATAAGATTCCATGCCCACAATGTGAAACTCATGCACATAAAGTGAGATTCCAAAGCCCATAGAGTGAAGGTCATGCCCCATGAAATGAGACCTCAAATCCATAAAGTAATTCTCCAAAGCCACATAGTGAGACCCAATTAAATTTATTATAATTTGTAAGTTATAACATTTGACTTTTTTTTTATATTATGCTAGTTCAAATATGCATGGTTCATAACTATTTGCAACCTATTGTAAACAATTATCAAGTCTTTCTCATCCCCTTGCATTATATGTGCAATATGCTTATTTAGTTATTCTTAAACATTGGGCTAATGTATACTCCAATATGAGATTCATGATGATTTTATATTTCTTATTACATGCATACTATACATTTTATATGCTAAATTTCGAACAATTTAAAAATTTATAATAACTTTAAGTATAATAAGATCAATTATGTTCATTTTAATCTTTCTTAAAGTAAAGTAAAGTTGCTTGCATGTTGTATATATGCAGCTTTTGTTTTAACAATTACTTTTGTTATGAAAAAAAAATTTATCTCATAGCAGAATGTTTGTCATAATTCTAACTTGGTAGATTAACTACTTAGGTAAAGATTGTGGAATATATGAGAAAAAAACCCAAGTAGACATGGGTCATTATGATCATATGCCTTTATAAACATAAATTGGCCCTTTGTCTTATTGATTTAAAAGTAGAGGGAAAAGTTGTGACAATTAATTGTGTATGCTAAATAAATAATAAATAATGTTGATAAAGAATATGCAATTACGCAAACTCTCTCCCTAGTGGATAAAAATATTTTAGGAGATGTCTAAAAATTGATATTTAAGACACTTACTATTTGTTCTTATCTTATATAAATTTCAATATTTGACCCAGTTCTCAATTTAATATACAATTCTAGAATGAAAACAAAATAAAGATAATGCATATGAATTTACTAATAAAACATCAATGGGTCGTAATATGTAATGCAGTGGAGCATTTATTATGTAACTAGTTTATGAAGTAAATGCTCCATTGACAACAATACACATGACACCTATTATCAATGTGTATTATCATCATTGCTCGTCAGGGTTGAACCAGGAGAAATTGACAAACTAAGGTTAACACAAATAGATTTTCCTGAATGCACTCTCAGTTTGCGAATGCATTCTCGAATGTTCTTAAAATCTCATGAATGTGTTCTTTAATAATATATATATATATATTATATATATAAATATTTTAGCGTATTTAAATATTAAAATGCTGGGATTTTAAAATATTCAAATCACATATTTAAATAAAATAAAATAAAAACTAAACAAACTCCTCATGTTTAATGTCTTGCATGTGCTTTCATGCTCCTTAGAAATCTCTTAAATAATATTTACAACACCACTTGCGCACTTGTGTTTGGTAAGTTCCAAGAACAATCACATAATTTCACTTAAGCTTTTGCATTTTAATTAATTTATATGCTTGCACAAAGTTTCTGAAGAATGCATGAACAAATATGGTTTTTTATTTTAATTGGGAAAAAAAATTAATAAACTGGGCAAACATGTTTTGTGAATGCGTTAATGAACATCTGTAAAAACATGTGAATACATTCTTTGATAATACTGATGAATGTTATAGTTTCTTTTCTTAATCCATTTCCTTCTTCAAATCTCCATGGCCTATGTATCTAAAATTCTTGAAGCCTTACATAATAATAGTATAACTCAACTTGAGTCTTACTATATGCAACATGCTTGTGGCCATAACAGAATCTTAATTTGGTGCAAAAGTACTATGTGACAACAAACGTGAAAGCATTTATGCAACATCAACACTCTTGAATGTGAAGACACCAATTCAATCGTGAGCATGTCAAGTATATATAGAGTTGCACAGTTGGTTTCTAATTGCTCTATAATGTCTTTCATCATATCATATTGTAAGTTATAATAACCCTATAATTGAATATATCTTTTGCAAATGGAAACCCCAAAAACCATACAATTTTGTTAATAAAAATAAAATGAATCATAACGTTATCTTAGTGTAAATATGTAAAAAGTATTCTTATTTCTTAAATTTTTATGTACCATAAATAATTAATTTATAAACATAATTGTAATATTTTATCACACAGCATCTTTTCAGTTTTATAGAAATCAAATTGAAACTAGTCCTTGCAAAGAATAAATATAAAATTTATTAATCACATTTTTAGAGCACAATCAATTTCATAAATGATAGGTATAAAAATCAAATGAAATTAATTACATTGTGTAAAGAAAACATAAAGAGATTTATATAGAGAATTTTTGACACGTAGTTGCCCTTCCTATTGCATAAACTAATTGACTCACAAAGTGAAACAACTCCTCACTTTGCTCATAAATTAAAAAGGGTCTTCACTCTATTATTTAAAGTGAAACAAAATCTCACTTTGCAAATGAGGTTCATAAAATAACATTGTTTTTCAGTCGTGATGTATGCATGTATATACGTATGCATAAGTATTTTGTATGCAATGATGACCATGAATTTATATATCATGCCATGTATGAGTACTATGCATGCATGGAGAACATAATATTATAATTAAACGATGGTTCAACACTTCCTTGCAAAGAAATTCATTATACATGAAATCTATAGTGACAGTTTTTTATTCCAAGGTTTTACTTATCTATAGATAAATAAATATTATTATTGTATTAATATATATGTTTGTACAAGCATATTAATATTATATATGTTATATATTATGTATATCTATTTATACACATAAAACAGAAATGTTATTTGAAAATTTTACAAAAAAGTTTTAAATTTACAAATATACATCCCCACTTTAAAAGTTATTTAAAATAAAAAATCACTAAAGATTTCTCACATAGTTTCTAGTTCAGAGTATTAGACTCCAAACATGACCCATTAAATATATATGTTACAATATAATATAGTATAGCATTTATTTATTTTCTTATTCATAATATTTACTTAATTATCTTTCACTTTAAAGTTGCCTTCAATTAAATATATGTATATTTAATTATTAAAATTTTATAACTGAAATATTACTAGGTTTTAAATTGAAGTTTCATGGAGTAATATTTACCATAAATAAAACTATAAGGAAAAAGAAATGTAGCTCATTTAATTTAATAAAAGATAACAAAAAATAATCATTTTTTAACCTTCGTAAAGGTCGTATTGTCTTATACTATATCTATGCACAAAGTATCATATTAGTCGATTAACCTAGGTACCCTTTAAATCTTTTTATATTTTACATATGTACATTTAAAACTTTACGCATTTGAAAATAAAAAGTTAAATAATGTTTTTAAAAAAATCAATAGAAATTTTTAATTAATTTGTATTTTATTATATTTAGCTCCAAACATATATATTGCAATATAATATAATTATTTTAATTGCTGTTTATCTTTAACATTTAAAATAAATTTTATATTATTTCAGTTTAAATATGTCTTTAAGGGTAAACTAAAATTTAAATTTAAAAAAATATATATATCTAAATATACAAATTCTGGAATATATATGTAAATATAATAAATTTCAAGATTATAAAAGTCTTATAAGAAATTCAATGGGCAACATTGTTTTTATAATATACAGGATTACATTACATTATTTTGGGTGTCATATATGAACATTATAACTATGTGAAAATGGGAATATAAAAAATTTTTTTAATTAATATTTATGTATTAATTATTAATATTTTAAACATACATTTTAAAGAATTTTTTTAAAACATATATTATTTTAAAAATATTTCTTTAAAATACTAATTAAATAATTATAACTATTAATTATTAAGAAAAAAGACTATTGACATTTATATTTAGTTACAACGTTCATATGTGGTAAATTATCATTATTTTTATAATATACAGTATTATATCTATTTCACTTGATTAAGTGATGTAACTTGATATTCAAGGATCTTACAATGTAATTATTTAAAACTATGAGAAATAATGTAAATAATAAAAATAAGATTAATTATTATTAAACGATTTAAACATATATATAAAAGCCCAAGCTTATACATCATCCAGCACACGGGGGTAAGAGGCTGCTAACACAAGGCAGTAACTGGTTAGCCAACAAGTTAAGGCCCTGCACATCAACGGGAGAAGCATTTCCCAATAAGAAATTAATGAAGAAATTAAGCAGCTCTCCTGTGAGTGTTTGAATGGGAACTCCAGTAATTAGCGAGTTAATTATGGGGATTAAGAAATTTGTTGTAGTTTCATCAGTGCCACCGGCAGCCAATAGGATCTGCTGCACTCTCTCTAATACTTTTGTACATGCTGAAAAATAATTAAATAAATTAAATATACGTGAAAAAAATTAAATAAATTATATATTTGAATTTACCTTGAGCATTGCAGGGAAGGATGTAAGGGAAGATGAAACACAGTAAGCAAAAGGAGATGAAGAAGACGAGCCATTGATATATATATAGAGTGTCGCCATTTTGGAGGCTTGGGGCCCAGGAGGCCTGGGCTCGAATATTCAAGAATATTCTAGAATATTTTGGAATATTCTTTCTGGTCGGCAGTATTGGCCTCAGTCGGCAAAAAAGAATTCTATTAAAACTGTTGTATTTCTTTTTAATTTTTTTTTATATTAGCTTAATTTATTACTCAATATACATTAGCTAAAGTTTCTTCTTCATCTTAAGTAAAGCTGCAGTTCTCGAACCACCAGTTACGCTTGGACGTGGAGGTGTTTGAGTAGGTAACTCTTCTGGTCTAATGTTCTCTGCAAGCTTGTTTGTTGCCAACCTAGAGAGTTCGAAACTCTTCTCGGTTCCTATAATATTCCTTCCGAGCTCGACGGCAGCTAACAATGATGACCCGGTTCCGGAACCAATATCCCAGACTAGGTCGCCAGGTCTACTGAGACGCTCGATCAAAAGCTGCATGAGTCGAACACTCTTCGGTTGAATCATAATCCTGCACAATCTTCCATTAGGATAAACATAGCAAAGCACTTCCTTACCAAGCCTCCTGATAACGGTCGGCAGTGTCGACGAGGATCGTGTTCGTCAACGCCAGAGGGTTTGGCCTCTTCGACTTCTTCTCAGAGCTTTGCAGCACCAAGAGAACTAACAAGTTATCCTGCCACATAGACCAAGTTAAACTTGAACTTGAATAGCTAGCTTACCTTAATTTTGTCACGGTATCCCCAGCCTCGTGCACGGTAGACGCTGTAAGTCCCTGCAACCTCCAAGTTGATTACTGCAGCCGCCTGAATCACCGCCGAAACAGAAGGAGAACTCGCGAAGACGACCATGAAACCACTCGCTGCCAAGTGCATTCCACTGAACTGCAAGGCCTCCTCAAACTTCACCGGATCTAGCTGCACAATGTCCTTGTTGATGCTAGCACCTCCATATACAAGCTCATTGGGCAAGTCGAGGATGATGAGGTTGAAGCCGTATTCACCTACCACTTCCTGGAACAACGTTTGTGACTCAACCGTATGTAGTCTGTCAACCTGTTCTCGGAGCTTGGTGTACACCTCTGTCTGGGAAGCACCTGGCTCGAAGAAAGACCTGCTCATCTCCTCCATGTCGCACACAGCTAGGTCGTAGGATCCACGGGATGCAGCCAGGGTCGGGATGAAGGTCATCAGGTCGTCCTTGATGTCCAAACTAGCTACAAGTGGCTGTACCTCATTGATTGTAAAGTCGAATGCCGGCGGAGGTGCTGTAGAAGAGCTTGGTCCCGCTCCCGATCCCTTTGCAGGTGTAGTTGTCTTCCGCACCGTCTTCTTCATCTTGCTCTTCTTGATAGCCTCTACTTCTTCTGGCCCCCAAAATCGCTGGTAGATCATTGGCGTGCATGTCGAATAGTGTGCTCTCCCAAGCTGGTGGCTGTTGCGACGGACAGTCGAGCCAGAATGGAACATGCTCCCGTTCGAACGGTGTTAGAGCTCCTCTGCTCTTCGACCACATGTGAGGCTCGCTTGTATGATCTGTCCACAGCTTCATCGTATGGGACGGTGTCATTTGCTTCGCCAGTATGAACCTGCAACACAAAGTCAGACAGTAGCAATGCTGGATTGAAAGCTTACCTCCATATCATCCGACGCGCAGATTCCTCACGCTCCAGAAACTCATTCGGCTCCATCGAATAAGTGAACCGTATGCAGTCATGGAAGGGCTGAAAGACCAGGCACTTGCTCCGAATTCTCATCTCGTCAAACCAGCTCATGAAGTCGACATCCGTTCCAACTTCTTCACCATCCTCTCGCAACCCCTTAAGGATCTGAATGGCTTCCTCGCGCACAGCCTTCCAATATAAGTCCAAGGTGAACCACTTGATCCACTCTTTGTCCTGCATGCCCGGTAGCCCAAGTGTCTGTTGTTCTGCCTTGGATTCGAGACGGGTGAGCTTGTTGAGGTATCGGAGTCGCAGCATGTTTGGAATCTTCGCCCTTGACATCGCATACAGCTTCTCAATGCCCATCCAGCGACACTGCTTATGAGAGATGTTTGTCACCTTCTGGAACCACTCCTCCCCCAAGTCTGGGTCTATGATGGAGAGGAACTTGTGCATACGCTTGTCATGCTTCTTGTATACTAGCTGCTTCAGGTTCACCTCAACCTGTGGATTGCCCTTAGCACTGGTGACTGCTCTGTCGAGATCATCGTCGATCTCGTTCTGCACATAGAACAAGTTAAAAATTTCTTTCCTATAAATTAAATCGGAGGTTACCTTGAAAAGTATCTTTGCGCAGATCAGGTTCGGAAGAGGATGCCAAGCCGTCTTTCCTGATGAACTCTCCTTCCACTTCCGCACCTCAAGACGATCAACCTCCGTGAGTGACTCGAGGATTTTCTGAGTTCCTTCTGTACTAGTGCAGACCGCCTTTACAGCGAGGAGAATATGTGGTAGCGTTGTTTCCACAGATGTTGCTGAAGATCTGTTCAACGAAACTGTAAGTCTAAACTCTTAACAAAAAGAAAAGAAAATACTCACATGTTAATCGATTGGAACATCGAAACCATTGAAGAATGTCGAGGTTCTCCGTGGAGATGAAACTCGATCGAACGCGAATAGCCCATCGCTGGTTGTCCTCTGCATCCTCTCGGTACAGCTTCTGCAAAGCCTGTAGCCTATGGTTCCCGTCCCAGCAGCTAAACTTCCTGTTTGAGAGCCTTGAAGCCCACTGTTTGTACTCCGGCTGAGTAAGAGCTTGCTCGAAAGACCGGTGCTGCTCGTACTGAATCGTGTCCTTCGACAGCTCCGATAGCTCCTCAGCAGTGAGTCGATCTCCGATGGACAGAATGAACAGGCCGTGTTGCGTAGATAACCAGCCTTCTTCAACGATGACACCAGCCTGTCCAAGTCCCCTGGGTTCACTCGTCGAACCACCTCGTTGGAATGTATTCTGCAGATGGGCACATCAGGAGGATCACCAAGTCCCTTGATAGTAATTTTGTCGAGCAGGTTTGCTGAGCTCTCCAAATGCAGGCTCGCCGGTATGCTGTATAACTCCTTCGGCTCCTTATCGCTCTTCGCCTTCTTGCCTTTTGAATCAGCTTTCCCGCGGCCTCTCTTTTTGCTGACTGCCTCCTCCAAGTCGTCCTCGCTAGCTTCAGCTGCCTCTGTCATCTGCACTTGCTCGTTCAGGACTGCAACCTCAGCGGATGAAGGAGGCAACTGCGACGAGCTCTCCGGGAAATCTGTGATTGTTGGTGGAGGCTGTTCTTGCTCAACTGCTACTACTCCAGACTGAGTCACTGGAGGATCCTCCTTTGTACATTAGATGGTTCTCCTCTCTTGCCTCGCTTCTGCTTCGATATCCTCTTCTCTTCCCGTGGCTCTTCATCAGGCGCAGTCTCTAGTAGACGTTTTGAAGCTCTCACCATTTTGGGAACTCTGGAAAGTAAACACACAAGTCAATTGATGAGGAGTCAAAATAAAAAAACAAACAAAGATGACTAACCTTGTGGCTGCCGACTCAAGCTAGATGCTGCCGACCCTCTCAGTCGGCAGAGAGATGTAGAAGAAAAAACCTGCCGACTGAGATAGTTTGTGCCGACTCTGTCAGACGGCACAGAAGAGATAATGGTGCCGACTGAGATAGGATGGTGCCGTCCCTCTCAGACGGCACAAATGGGAAGACCCATTAACTGTTTTAAAAGAAATACTTGAGACGCAAAGAAAAAAAAAACTAATTCAAAATACCTTGTGGCTGCCGACTGAAGAAGGATGGTGCCGTCACTCTCAGTCGGCACAAATGGGAAGACACTATAACTCTGAAAAAAAACATTGTTATACGGATACTTGAGCCGCAGAGCAAAATATAAACAAATTCAAAATACCTTGTGGCTGCCGACTGAAGAAGGATGGTGCCGTCACTCTCAGTCGGCACAAATGAGAAGACACATTAACTCTGAAAAAAAACAATGTGATACGAATACATGATCCAGAAAGCAAAAAATAAATATATCGAACATACCTTGTGGCTGCCGACTGAACTAGGATGGTGCCGTCACTCTCAGTCGGCACAAATGGGAAGACCCATTAACTCTGAAAAAAAAACCTTGTGATACGAATACTTGAGCCAGAAAGCAAAAAAAAACAAATCGAAAATACCTTGTTTTTGCCGACTGAACCAGGATGGTGCCGTCACTCTCAGTCGGCACAAATGGAAAGACCCATTAACTCTGAAAAAAAACATTGTGACACGTATACTTGAGCCGCAAGGAAAAAAATAAATAAATCGACGATACCTTGTGTTTGCCGACTGAACCAGGATGGTGCCGTTGCTCTCAGTCAAATAAGAAGACCCTATATCTCTGGAAAAAGAAATACTTTGAGCAGCAAATCATAAAATACAGAAATTACACATACCTTGTGGCCGCGGCTGAGCAGGATGGTGCCGAGAATCTAAATCGGCACAGAAATCTCCATTGTATACTTGGGCGCTGCACGAATCGAGTCGAAATGGATGGCGCCGCAGTGGAAACCGTAACTCTGAGATCTGAGATTAAGAAACCCTCTGGATCTACCGCAGTGGAAACAGATCTGAGATTGAAAGAACCCTAGCCGCAATGGAAACAGTAAACCCTATCTACCAAAAAACCCTAGCCGCAATGAAAACAGTGAACCCTACGGAATAAATGTGACATTAATATTTAGGGTTTATTTTAAAATATGTGAATAATTGGTAAATGTGAAGATATTTCAAATCATAAAAGGTAGAAATTAAATTAAATCGGTGATACTAGAGAGGACATCATTAAGAACACTGTGAACTGGGCAGCATAGAATTAATTATATACAAACGTGTATTCACGTTTATTGTTAACGATTGTAATTTTTTTTTGGTAAAGAAAGTGTGTTTAATCTTTTGCTTTGCTTTCCTAAACCACCGAGCTTTCTCCTTGCGTTGTCATGGCCAGAGTTACCTATGAAGGCATTGACAAAGATTTCCCAGTCGATGAAGATGGAAATGCTTTTGTGTTTGAACATGATCTTCACATTGCTTTCAACATTCCTTGTTGGTTCAGTATACATGTGGTTCAATTGATGTCAGTTTCTGCGAGTTCTGGAGAAGATGTGGAGTTGTTACCAGAAGGCAATGCATCAAACCAGTTTGTCTTTTACACATTGTGCCCGGCAAAGGGCCCGTTGTTCAGGTTGCGGACAGAGGAGCGTGAGGAATCCATGCTGGTGTGTCTTCTAAGAGCAGACAAATGTAGGATAGGGAAGGATCTCATTGGTTCGTCTGAAGTTAAACGAGTCTCTGAACTACCGCAGATATACAATGGAAATGTCATTTTCGAACTTCCCCCTAAGACAGAAAGCACAGAGAAGTACTCGGGGATGAATCGCAAGGATGGCTGCTACCATTGGACACACCCGAGCACAACACACTGGCATGTTCCGGCGCGAGTCAGTCGAAGTTCATGTGTCGGACATCTCCAATGCATCAATCCTACTGCCCCTACTTGGCTTTTGAGAAGAAAGCAAATGAATGTCACTTCAAGGGTGCTGTGGAGAAGGCAAAGACAACTGAGACAGGCAAAGTAATAGGCATAAAATGTAAGCATTGTGGAGAGGAGCCATTGCTGGTGCACACTTGTCCGGCTTATGTGTACTACATTCTGCCAGACGACATTTCTTTTACAAGGTTGTTCATTCACAGAGGTGTTCATCAGCATCCAGTCAGCCCCTCAGTGTCAGCTTCAAACGTTCAGCGAGCCAGATCTAGTGTCAGCAACGTGGTAAAGAGCAGTCCGCGAACCAATCAACGAGTGATTGAGTTTCAAGCCGCGCGTGAGCTCATCTTTGAAGAACTTTTCAAGGAAGAAGGAGAAGTCTCGTACACTGGTTTACTCTCAAAACTTGAACCTCTAACAAACCATCGAAGGTATTTTTTTTAGATCTCTACACACTGACGTGACCTTTTCTTTAGGACTCGGGACTGGATTACACAATCAAGACAGAAGGAGACACACTTTAGAGAGGGTTACGAGGGTCTTCTGGAGCTGAAGACAAAGCTGCCAATACCTTTCATTCACGTCATACATGTTCCAGGGATGGAACTGCATGGTGCTGAGGAGCAGCCTCTGATCTTCAAAATGACAGTTGAGGGACCGGGTTCAGGAGTTGAGTACATCAGAAGGTGTCAAAGTGGAGGAGACCTTCATGATCAATGGGTTGTTCTGGACCACACGCACCGCATACCAGACTGGGCGACAATTGGAATACACCTTTATGACCCATTGTAAGTTGTAAAACTCTTCATAACACTTTCTAATCTTCGTTATCTAACGCTCTCTTGCAGTGTCAGATCCATGGTGACTATAGCTTACGCAGATATGTGCCGCGAAGATAATGTTGCAGTGCTGAAGTTCTTGAACACAATGCTAGAGGTTTGTAAGAAGCAGGGTTTGGAGAATGTCAACTTTGCTGGTTTCATGTCGGATGAGGCTGGAGCGATATGGATAGCCTTGCGCCAAGTATTCAACAACGGAGCAAAGATGAAAGGGAGGGAAAGAAGCTGTCTGTTTCACTTTATGCAATCCGTGCGTCAGGTGACAAAGAAATGGATCGCAGAAGAACATCGCGAAGAACACATGAAGCTTGCTCGTGCCTGGCCTGCAGCACTGAATGAACAATCTAAGAAAGAACAACTGGCAATTCTCGAGTCTTTTGGGAAGGACGAGCGTCAAACATTCGAGCTTTGAAGACATGGCTGTCTTGGTGGATCAGGCATGAGGACCACATCTCCATGGCGGAACTGGGAGACATGACAGAAGAAGGACTCGCGAGCGTTCCAACTACAAACAATGCTGAAGTGATTCACGCTAGAGCAAGAAGAGCAAGATTGGCCAAAAGAGTACCACTGCTGGAGGCGACAATGTTAGACCTCACCGATGCAGTTATGCAGAGTGCGAAGGTGAAAGCGGCAATAGAAGGGAGGTATACAGGGTCAGGGCCTTCGAAGGAAACTCTGTTGAAACGAGTGCAACGCAAACTCTCTGAGGGGAAAAGTGTATCTCCATCAACAATTATTAATCTGGTGGAAGGCGAGGAACACTTGACCAGCCCGGAGTTCACGAGTACCACTAACGTTCGAGTGCAAACTGTTAGGAGAACAGTCACAGGAACAGAACAGTCTGATGCTCGACGTTCACACAGACATGATGTAGAGTACACAGAGCGGGTGGTCCAAAACAACAGGAGAAAGAGGTTAAGGTTCGAAGAGGTTTCGGAGAGAGAGATTGCTCAAACAGAGTGGGCCATCAGACGAATCGGAGCATCCAGTAAGGTTAAGTGTTTGGGGATGAATCAGGAAGGAACTGCTCTGTGTGGAAAACCAATCGGTTATCCAAGCAGAGTGCCAGCACCAGGATTCTATGGAAAACGAATGTACATTGATGCCTTGGGGAATGAGGAGTATGTACAACAGATGATGTGGTTCTGCCCAAAAGATTCAGGGTGTTTCACGCGGCCAAACGGCAAAATTCTTCGGTCACGTATTCCAACACCACCAACGGTTTGGCCTGTGCTCAAGGAAACGAAGCTGACAAGTGAGGAGGTCAGAGAACTACAGGATGCAGGCTTTGTTCTGGAAGGTTTACAGGGGATGGCAGGAAGAGTAGATGAGGGTCAGAAGGACAAAACACCATCGCCACCACGTGGAGCTGGATCTACAACAATTCCACCTTTCGAAGGACGTATGGTTCGGACTCCAACAAAAATGTCTAAGGAACAAGAGAAGAATTTCCGCAAGGCCAAGACGTTTTTAGGTTGTGTGCGAAATGTTGAAGTGACAGCTAGAGGACGGAAGGAGGCTTTCGTTGTGTCGGCAGGAAATGACTCTGCAAAGGTGACTATTAATACTTATCCTTCATGCAGTTGTTCTACATTTCAGAAGAGCAAAAGTTGGAGCCCATGTGTACACATGTACTTCGTCTATAGCCGTGTGCTTGGCTTGAACCCGGAAGTCACATATTTTCTACAAAGGCGATCGCTCAGTGACATGGAGGTCCACCGTTTGCTGGTGAATTGCAACAGAGTTCATGACCCACCGGTGCTACAAGGATAAATGGTTTAGGGTTTAGGATAATGTCTTATTAAGCCAGTGGATATATTAAGCCAGTCGGCGTATATTAAACCAGTCGGCATATTAAAAAAACTTATATATTCTAGAATATTCTTGAGAATATGCTAGAATATGCTAGAATAACCCTAGAATATCCGCGAATATACTAGAATAATATGAAGCCTCCTGAGCCGGAGCCTCCTTTTCGCCGAGACCCATATATATATATAACTTAGATATGTATGAAGTCGTTATTTATACTGAAATATGCAGTCTTAATCACGTATTATAATCTTATTACGTTACACACACGCACACACACATGTATGTCAGGTCAGATTAATAAAGATATGATTCGATTCGTTTAGTTTGGTAAGCTAAGTAAAACAAGTAGAAACTACTGCAGAAAATGATGCCAATATTTTGAATATTATACATCAAGAATATATATAATTTATTTTATTTACTTTATATAGTTTACAATAATAAACATATTATATTAATAACAGATTAATTTAAGCTTACATTAGATGCAGACTATACTCAAGGTATATATGCGTACGCATTGAAAAAATACAGGTATGTATGTGAAGTTACCTTTTAATACAAATTGAAAACATTAATTTTTTAATTAATTTTTTATATTAAAATCGAAAATGTCAAACTCTTTAATTGTCACGTTACTAAGACTTGACTGTCTTAAACAGTAAGCAAGGACAACTCATATATCTCTTGTACTGCAATTTCCTAATATCAAACACACGCACACACACGTGTGTGTGTTTGTGGGTGTGTGTATAAATAATAGGAACAGCTCCCTTTGTATTAGCAGTAATTAATTAAATTTAATTAATTAATAAATATTAAAAAACTAAAGGAAAGAACGTATTTAAAAAAAAATTATATATACTAAATCATATTTACAAATGAAATGATTTATATCCTTTAAATTTAAAAATAATTAACTTAATTAACTGTGTCTCTGGATTGTGAAAACTAACCTAAATAATATATATTATAATTCCTTTTCTCAAATCTTTATTTATGGCCTTTCTCTAGTAATTAAAAAAATAATTAAAGGTAAAATAATTGATTTATGTTACTAATAATAAAATTATACACCCCTGTTTAACCTAAATTCAATTAAATTCTTTAATTATATAATAGTATATTCTATATATTTATACTTTAAATAATAATATAAGAAATCTTAAATTTATAGACATATATATAATATATAAACATAACTATTCAATCAAATGAAAATTTAATATGGGTCTATCGAAAGTTTTATTATTTAGTATGAGTGAAATTATAATTAAGTTATATGGTATTATAATGATAAATTGTTATAAAGCTTATACCAATATAGGTTGATGTTTATTTAAATCTCCTACAAAAAAATATTATCAATATGTTCTAATTTTATAGTTATATATAGTGCATAATTTAATTTTACATATTATTTTAAATACATGATATATATTACATTATATTAATTAATTTAGAAAATATAAATTTAAATATTTTATTTTAATTTTAAAAACAGCCCGAATACATATATTTCGCTGTTGATTTAAAATATTAAAATTTATAAACTTGTGTTCTAAATTCAAAATTAATAATATATAATAAATTCTATTTTCTGTTACTTTTAACCTAATTTTTCTTTAACAATATTATATTATAAACCACAAGTCATATTTAAACTGCAGAATATAATTTTAAATACACACACACAACGTGGACAGTCCTTTGAGTGATAGGCATCACACACACACACACACACATATAAATTTATAAACCTTATAAAAAGATTATCTTAAATCTACGTGAAGTATTTCGATAGTTAAATGGAATTGTACCATAATATTATTTATCCAAAAAACAAATAAATGATTAGCATATACCATATACAATGGAAAATAAAATTTTATTGTTATTTATCAAATGATTTGTTGGACATTGTTGTTTCATGCACACATCAAACTTTCAAACACATAGAACAGAATATGCACACGCATAATCCATTATAATACATTTATCTGAGGACATGTATATATCTCTGTTTTTGCTCACACACACACATATACACTGCTAATGCCCTATGGGGTATGTGGAGAATGGGCAAAGCTAATTGATATTTTATAAGATCATATGTAGAGAATATTACCATAGCATTTCGTAATTAATAGTGTTTGATTTCTTCCAGTTTACTACTGTGTATATATCACGTTATCATATATAATACAGATGTATTCATAGTTACCTTTTTCATATCCGTAATGACTTGAAAGTATCTTGCGTCTGGCTCCTGGATTATATGATCCTTGTTTGATATATAGCCACGCTCCATTTTTGGTACGTAACGATAATCCCCCCTATTACAAAGTATTCCACGTCAGATACATACCATGTATACGTCTATATACATTACACATACACATATACACAACGAATGTATATATATATATATATATATATATATATATATATATATTAACACGACCACATACTACATACGAAACACATAAAGATACCCCATAATCACACAGGGTAGCATGAGGAGAAGCCACAAAGCTACCATACAGGGAAATTAAGTGAATGGTAAATGTATTTAAAGAATACGCACGACACACTACAGATACAGATCATATACATATGCATGTTTGTGTGTGCTGTATGTAATACTAACACAGAGAAACGTGCATGTATACACACACATATATCTACTATATATGTAAGATATAATACAGACTGCATATATACATATGCATGTGTGTGCAGAGAAGCGTGTATATAAACACACACACACACCTATATATAGGCATACGTATGTGTTAATAAGACACGAACATACACTTACACAAACCACATATGGATGTGTGTTGTCACAGAGAGAGAGGAGAAGAGAGAGAGAGAGAGAGAGAGAGAGAGAGAGAGAGAGAAGGAGCTTACCCCACTTTGATGTGTTGCGGTCTCATCTGCATCAGATCTAAATACCGTTTCCTTATGTTGGCAAGGGGTCTATATTCAACAATGAGATCAGATTTCTTGTAAGCCTCACGTGAAAAACAAAGTGCTGATTCGCACAGGTAGATACGTAGATATTCCAGGATGGCAGCTCAATAGGCGTGTGTGAAAACGTCCTTCGGAACGTCTAGCACCTTTGCAAACCTGTTTAGAGATTAAACCTTCTTAAACATCATCAAAACACAGACATAACACACACAAACGGAGGTGCCTGTGTATAGCATACTACATGTATATTACATAGAGCTCTTTCCAGACGGAGAGAGAGAGAGGATTACTAAAATACGTGTCTATATGTATACACACGCACACAAACCTGAGTATATCGTAGATTGGTGCTCGTTTCTCCACAGTAAAGCTTAATAACTCGTGAAAAATGGCTAACACTCTCTTCTGTCCTTCAGGTGTGTGAAACTTTGGTAAAGAGTGTTCATAAGGTGAAGCAAATGGCAAACTTTGGAACACATCTAGCTCTTGTAGTCTCACCCTGTTTGGTTTATAGCCTTCCGGAAATGAAATAACAAACGCATACCTATTTGAAAACGGCGCCTTTGCGTGTGTGCGTGGGACAATGTATTATATGTGTATGTATGCGTACCTGTCTTGGTCTCTGGGAGTTTTACCTGCTGCAACAGATTTTTCACGTTCCGTAATAGATAACTTGTCATCCACGATACGAGCTCCACGTAAGTCTCTGCTCGTGTCTCTACTAAACGGAAATCATTCGGATGCCTTCGTAAAAATCTGCATAAAAACAATATACAGACACACACACACACACACACACACACACACACACACATCGTATTTAACTATATGATATAGTGTGTACACATACATACATACATATATATATAATATAATATATAATATATATATATATAAATATAAATGTATATACCTGTGTTGAAATCACTAGGAAGAATGTACAATTCCTGCAAATACTTAAGTCTTCGGCGTGGAAATCTTCGATCTTTGGCCATCATCAAGATTTCTTCACAATACGCACAGAAGCAGACTCATCACGTCTGTAGCGTGCGTTAATCTCATCCTCCATAAGTTGCTTAGCTTCTTCTGTCAAATATACATGGTCCTCTATCCTCCTGTATTAAGTTACTACATCTATATAGACAGAGAGAGAGATGTCCACATGTAGGTAGCTGCTTATGCGATCTTTTATCCTCATGCACACATATACACAAATATACATACATATGTACACACGTATACACGTGTGTGTGTTTGTATATACAGCTATATAGATGAATTAACATAATACAGGAGATAGAATTATTTAATTAATTAAAGAAACTAAGCAGTTTATGTATTTGTGTATGTATGTATACATGCATATACTACAACGTATGACACACGCAAGCATATAGACCCATGTTATACCTGTTGTTTACAGTGACTGTGAAGAAACCTGGGTAGTTCCATGCAGTTCTTCTAACGCCGAGCTTTTCATTTTGGTCAAGGCCAGATGCGAGGAAAATCTTTCGAAGGTTGACAAATCCTCGCTTCTCGTGGGTTACGCAGTACTCCATTGCCCATCTTATGTATGTTATTTTCCTATCGTCTTTGCGCATTCTCTCAAAGTCCTCATCACGTATCCATACCTGCATATATGTCCGTGGTATATATCGCTGAGAGAGAGAGAGAGAGAGAGAGAGAGAGAGAGATTGATACGGACAGGTTTGAATATTCATATGCATGTATACGTACATGTATGGACACATATAGAGACACACAACTAAAGTGAAATAAGAACATAGAACAATTTCAAGCTTGTTATGTATACATAACTATATATGGTTTCAAATAATGCGAACAAAATACTCATTGTAGAAAGGGACTCATATGACTGTGTTTCATGTATATGTATTATACGTACATACTGATTTTAGACTAGTACATATATCATATCATTAATAAAGTAGCTGCACCAACAGAACCATGTACTTGGTTTACACAGACATATATTGTAGGTTGTGTGTATGTACTCGAACATAATGGCCATCGCAATGTATTATATGTGTACATTTGGGTTCGTTTTTAATCTCAATATGTGCTTTAATCACATAAAATGGACATATAGAAGCGAAATATATAATGTACTTGTTTTAAGAACATATGAAAGCTTGTATCACACACACGTAAACACAAGCGTGCGTGTGCTGACCTGTATGCGACGAAGACGCAGAGAAGTGTGGAGAGATCGATCAATTCGCTCAGGCTTGGGCTTGGGCGCTTCATCGATCCATCTACGCTCGTTGACATGGAAGTATCCAGTGGCCAGCTGCAGCGCCCTCCTCTCCACTGCATTCTGCAGCCAGTTCAAGGGAGTGTCCAGAATCATTCCCCAACAACCCTAAACCCCTGTTTTAGGGCTCTTAACCCTTAATTGCCCTTTTAATTAACATAGTCCCCTGATTGCCCTTATTGTATTCGTCGCCTTATGCCCTTAATATGCGTTCCTAGGGTTTATGGCTATGGCGGCTCGTGTGCTTGCGGCGAGGCGCTGCTCGAAGCGGTTGTACGCATTCCCCCAAATCCGAGATATGGCTATGGCGGGCAGGAATGACAATGCGGCGGCGGATGAATCTGCAACGAGCTCCTGGTTCCAGAGGATCAAAGGGCTATTCATCCGGGATAAGCCGCAAGAAGAATCCGTGCAGAAATCGGGGCTTTCTGCTGAATCCGCCCGCCGCCCAAGCCGCCGGAGGCTTTGCTTCTAAGATCGTGAATACTGTGAAATCCGCCGTTGCTCCACTGTTTACACCATGGAATGTAAGTATTTCGTATATGTTTTTTATTTTGATGCCTTTATTATACATGTATATATGCATAATGGTATAAATGGTATAACTTTGTATATGTTCTTAAAATAGAAGTAACTTGTGATATTTGGGTTTATATGTTGTATGAGCGGCGCTCATGTGTTTGATGACATATCTTATTTTCTGTAGGCACTATGCATATATAAGCTTTTTCACATGTTGTCACCGTAGGTTTTATCTTCCTGATCTAATGTATCATATATAATATACATATGTCTGTGTAGGTATTCTTATAAATGTTCTATTGTGTATAGTACATATACACGTATAGTATAGTGTATAGTGGAATACGTTGTTACAGGCTATGATGACCAGAAATTTGATAATGATCGTGGCAATGATCACGACAAAGAACATCTAAGGGGCTGAGCCTTTCACAGTTATGTGTCTATTTGTTTCATAACGGTTTTCGTATGGGATACAGTAGTTTGAGTACACATGCAAAGAACATTGAGGCTGCCAATATTAACATGATTTAACTCTGTATATTTTATGTCAAATGCTAGTATTTTGAGTTTATATGTGATAGTTGCATACACATGTCCAAGGAGGGCTATGATGACCAGAAATTTGATAATGATCGTGGTAGTGATCACGACGAAGAACATCTAAGGGGCTGAGCCTTCCACAGTTGTGTGTGCTTATCTTTCTGTTCAGTTTTTTGTGATGGATTAATTGTTCGGTATATATATGCATGTAGTAGAGTATGTATATAATATATACATATACATTATCAACGAATTATATACACTATATATACCTGTTTAGCGTTATACATAATAGTGTTGTTATGATCGCGACAATGACATTTAAGGGGCTGAACCTTTTACAACTATGTGGTTTTAAGTGTTTTCATGTATTTGAGTATGGGTATCTTGTATATATACATCTATGTATGTATTGTGTGTGTGTGTGTGTATATATTATACATACGAGAGCGTATACTATACACTAGATCTGTACCAATTATATTATGATGTTTTGCTTAATGTAATTAGCTTAATATGCAGTATTTGCTGATGAACTTAAAAAGGCAAGAGAAGCTGGGACTAAGGTGAAGGGTGCATCTGAAGAGAGAGTGTCTATCATACTTGAAAGGCAGGAGAGGATGCTACGTGCTATGGCTGTCTACAAAACAGATGTAAGCTATAAGTTATGGTTATATAGGCACAATATTTGTTAATATGTGTGTGTGTATGTGTGTCTGTGTGTGTATAGATATTTATGAACATTAGATATAGGATTTGAGGTTTAATTTTCAGGTAAGCAGATAATAAAGGGTGTGTTGCCAGCAAATCGGAGCAGGACAGATGGCACAAGTGGCGGCAAACTGTGGTACAAAGGTTGAGGAGGTGGAGGATATTCTATCGAAGTACTTTGGACAAAGGAAGCATATAACAAGGTGGAGAAATTAAAGAAAGAAGGAAAGCCCCTTCCCAAGAGCTTTGATGAAGTAGGTTATTATATATATACACACGCACGCACGCACGCACATATATATTATTAATTATTTGATTATATTGAAAGGTTGAAGCGCTTATGGGAGGGCGTTGAAGTCGCCGAAGAGCGTGCCTATAGTTAGTCGGAATCAACTGTGCTCTTGTGGATCAGGAAAGAAAATACAAAAGGTGCCTCTCTGTCTCTCTCATACACACGCGCGCACACACACAGTGTTTTAGTTCTCATGGAGCCAATGTATATGCAGGTGTTGTGGTCAGGGTGCAAGCATTTGAGTGTGGTGATATTCCTAGATCAAAACTTGTGTTTCTCTTTATGCCAGGTAATAACTTTAAATACACTATCTCTAAGAAATTTAAACTTTAATTCTTCATTTAAAAATTAATTAAGTTAAATTAATCCAGGATTAAAATGTCGAGTATCTTATTATATACATGTTTATATTATACGATATTTTAGTACTAAAATATATACGTGTGTATATTCTGTGATACATAATGTATATATGCAAAAAAAGTTTAAGTGGGTTCCATGTAGCATATTTTAAGAGTTTATTTTAGAAATTTTAGTTATACAAATATTAAATATTTACATTGACATAAATTTTATTTTAGCTTTATAAGGAGGCTTGGATACTAATGAACTTTTGATATATTTTACTGAATAGTTTAGATTTTATTTAATTATCAAAAAAATTAAGATATTTAATAATATCTTATGTAATATAGTGTGTGTAAATAATTTTTATTATATATATATTATATTTTCCTAATAAGCTATTTTAGTAATGTCTTATGAATTTTAATAATGAAATATATATAAAATAATCTCATGTGATATTCTTTTTTAAATAGAGTTTATACATTTATCATACTAAACCTTTCATTTTAACACAGTATATCACACACACGGTAAAAATACACATACATATTTATAACAAAGTTTAAATGTGAATAGCTCTAGCATCAAATTTAATTATGTACCTTCAAAATGTATATATATCCTTTTTTGAAATATTTAAAAATATAATTAATTAAATATTATATAAAAAAGTGTTATATTGAAAGAGCCGATATATATTAAAATGTCAGATCCATTGAGCTACAAAAACCCTGTTTATATACAGGAGACCTCCTGCCATGTGGCACACATGTGACATGTGGTGTTAACACATGGCGGCCAGATCACCACCCATGTGTCACTATGCATGTGTGTATATACACATGTGTATATACATTACGTTACATAATATATAGTATCTTACATTATCCCCCCCTCTGCGGTTGTGTAGATGGTGATAGATCTGATGGTCTTGGATCCGTGTGAGTTGGGCACCGAATGTAGTCAATGAGTCTCAAACAACAAACCGTTTCATTCGAATTACGTAAACTATCTCAACCTCATGAGATCCACCAACTGTACCTGATACACTTGAGGACCAACCTTTCGGAGAACTCGGTAGGGACCAAGCCACTTATGTAATAAACAGTTGCAAGCCCAGTGCAGTTAGCTTGGGAAAACATAACAGTACTAAGTCACCGTCAGCATAGTCTGGTGGAGTTTTGATGTCGTGCATTGTAAGAAGATTGTTACTGTATTTGAGCTTGACCAAGATGTTCAACAGACTCTGCACGCAGAAGAGGTAAGATAGTATCCAAATGTTGAGCCCACATTTTCGCATCCTGGCATGTGGCAGATTCAATGATAATCCCAATTCACTAGGCAACTTAGGATCATATCCATACAAATGCCTTGAATGGAGAGATACCAATCGAAATTTTGAATGCCTGTTACATAAGCAAATCTCAAGCATCGCAAATATCAATCCCAGTCAGTGTGATTGAAGTTCACATACTTCGAGAATCATACCTTTGAAGGTCCGATTCAATCGCTCCACCAAACCATCAGTTTGTGGATGATATGGAGAGGCAAATGAGTGTTTTACTTCTAACCTCTCACACAACACTCGGAATACCTCTGTAATGAAAGCGGGGCCATTATCTGATAACATCTGCTCTGGACAAGAATGCTGCAAAACCACATTATCGAACAAAAACAAAGCTGTTGACAGGGCAGTTGCATTCGGAAGAGCACCAACCTCCACCCAACGAATTAATAATCAGATACGACAATGATGTACTGGTTACCTTGAGAAGAACGTGGAAAAGGTCCCATTAAATCCACTGCAATTAACTCAAAAGGGCGAGAGACGTTGATGGATTCTAACACCCCCATGGCCCGAGTCGTAGAGGAATTTCGAGTTTGACAAATGGGACAACTCTGAATATACCTGATCACATCACCACGCATGCTAGGCCAATAAAAGGATCTGCGGAGCTTCTCCAACACTCGTTGGTGACCAAGATGACCTCCAACAATAGGCGAATCATGATATGCTCGAAGAAGGTGTGGAACATATGTAGAGGGCACAGCCAACCGCCATCTGTCTTCTGGATTTGTCCCAATAAAATACAATAAACCATCCTGAAGTCGAAACTGAGCATGATATTGTCGAAACTGCGGTTCGGAAGAAGGACTTGCAAACACATCCCGTAATTGCCTCGTCCACGGTTCACGTTTTTGGGCATCCTGCCACTGTTCCAAGGATGGTAAGTCGGCATCGAATACCTGAGGGGCTTGTATCAAACCGAATGCTGCAGCGACTGCATGAGCAGGCAAAGTGGAATCAGAAAGGGGTGCTCGAGAAAGTGCATCCGCATCCACCATTGTTCGCCCAGGCCTGTGCACCACCTTAAGTTATATACTTGGAGACGTAATGCCCATCTGGCTACACGACCCACTAGATTCTTCCGTTTTAGCAAGGAAGTGACAGCAGCATGATCACACTCCAAAAGTGTTTCACTCCCATGTAAGTAGGCATGAAGTCGTTCAAAACCCCAAACAGCAGCAAGGCATTCTTTTTCAGTAGTGGAATAATTCCGCTCAGCCAGCGTGAGTACTCGACTAATGTAAGCCACCGGGTGTCGAATTGAAGAATCCACAGCATCAGTTTGCATCAATACACCACCAATACCAACATCTGAGGCATCTACTCGTAAAATGAACGGACGAGTAAAATCTGGGTATTGAAGCAATGGTGGAGTTGTCAGGAACTCTTTTAACTGGTCAAATGCCTGTTGACACCTGCGAGTCCACCTGAAAGATACCTGTGGACGAACTAACTCCCGAAAAGGGTAGTTCGATCAGTGAGATGATCGATGAATCGACCCAAGTACTACACCGTGCCCAAGAAACGCTGGACTTCTTGTACTGTACGGGGACGAGGGAACTCTCGAACAGCTCGCAACTTCATTGGATCCACCTGTAAACCCTCTCGAGATATACGGTATCCCAAGTAAGTGGTGTCGGTCGAACCAAACACACACTTTTCAAGTTTCAACTTCATGCTAACTTCTCGAAATCGATCAAGAACGCGCCGTACATCACGAATGTGATCCTCCCAAGAACCAGACCCATGAATGAGCACATCGTCGATAAAATCGGCAGTGAATCAGGCATATTCGGAGAGAAGCTCATCCATCATGCGTTGAAAGGTGGCAGGAGCTGAAGTCAATCCAAAAGGCATGACCAAAAACTCGTAAAGACCAAATGGTGTCCGGAAGGCCGTTTTTGAATATCCTCCTCAGCCATAGGAACCTGCCAATATCTTGATGCCAAATCCAACTTAGTAAACCATCGACTCTGACCCAAACGATCTAATAGATCGCAGAGTTCGGAAGTGGATAGACATCTTTGATGGTAACATCGTTAAGAGGTCGGTAATCCACACAAAATCGGAGAGATCCATCATGCTTGGGAACCAAATGAGGTTCACATGCCCATGGACTCCGTGACAGACGACACACTCGTTTACCAATCATATCAGTAACAGATGTTCGCATGGCTGATAACTCCTTTGGTGACCTGCGTCGAACCGGGACTTTGAAAGGCTTTGCATTGCCGGTGGGTATACAGTGTCGAGTCTTCACACGTGCACCTTGGGACAGATCAAATTTGAACAAACTTGCATACTTTCTTAAGTTGTTCGATGCAGTGTGCTCGACACTCAGGTGACGGATCCGGCATTTGAACCTGTTGAGATGACACCACCCCAAGACCGGAATCAAAGAAGCTGTATGCGTGATATAAATAGCAACAAGCTTCTCTGGACGTAAAGGAACAGACTACAAAGACACAGACTCCAAGCGTAATACAGGAGGAGAGAGTGAAAATCACATGTACCTTTCGACTGCTTTAACCAATCACATCCCAGAATGATGTCAAAGACCTGGGAAGGGACAACCCTAAGAGACCCAGAGGGAAACTTACAGTTGGCACCCATAACTAGCATAGTCAAAGTGGTGTACTGTGATACTGCACAGACTGCCCATTACCATATAAAATGTGCAAGACCTTATCTGCACGTCTTAAGGGTAATGAGCACCGATGCGCTAGAGAAGCAGTTATGGAAGACATACTGGATCCTGTATCCACAAGCACTGTGACTGAAAGATCATTCACCCGTGCAGAAAATGTGAAACTGGATGATCTGGTGGAACTTGCAAACCTTGATATGCATAGCGGAAAAAACATGGAGGTGAAGTCTCCATTGCACGGGATCCCTCCGTCGCCCGTACGATTACTCGTTTTCCGCAACAGATCCACCTGCAAGAGAGGCTTCGTCATCTGAAAGCTCATCATTAGCCATAATGGCCGCCACAGGCACACCATCCGGAACATATGGTCGCCAGCCTGGATGTGGTGGACGCCAATCAAGGATACACATTGCATGCCCTCCAAGATGTCCAGGCGCCCAACAGGCCCAACAATGAACTTGTTTGGGTCGACCTGCATTGTTCCGATTCCTCCTGTCACGAATCCGTGGATTTTGACCACCACGGGCAGGTACTGGAGCAGTGCAGGACAATTTCGTGGAGGTGGTCCACGGGTGGGCCCCCGAGGTCGACCACGAAAAGCTTGCCGTGCGGGCACATATGCAGCAGCATCAACCTCCATTGGATCAACACGCTGAACAAGAGGAGCAGGTAACCCAAGGGGAACACGGCCCTCACCAGGCACCAACTCAAAACGTTGAGCTAGTGCAAAAGCTTCCTCCAATGTGTAGGACGAAGAGCCGAACGAATCGAACAAGTTCGGGTCGCATAGTTGGCCATAACATACGAGCTTAATAGGCTCAGGCATGTTGGATATGCACGCCGAACTAAATCCCCGAACCTAATACTGAACCGCATAACAGACTCACCAGGATGTTGTCGTATCGCATGCAGTTGTTGGAAAGCATCATCTGAATCCTCAACTTTGCCAAACGTATGTTTGAGGCATTCCGTTAACCGATTACTTGGCTTGAATCTCCGTAGCCAATCCATTATACCACTTGAGCGCAGGACCTTCCAAACATGTAGGGAATTCTCTGAGAGCACGGGCCTCATCCCAACCATGGTAACGAAGAATGACTTGGAAATGATCAAACCAGTGGTATACATCATCTCCCGGATCACATCGGGGTCGAACCCTCGGATTTGTGGCCTGTGAAGAAGTGAAGGAGTACTAAAAGCAAATCCCCCGGCATGAGGCTCAGACGGGGAAGAGGAGGACGAACCCTCAACAAAGCGCTCCAACAACTTTGTTTGTGCATCAATAGCAGTAGCAATAATGTTAAACGCCGTCTCCATATTCATCGTCATGAAAACACGAAAAGGAAAAGGCGGAAGAAAGAAATACCCAACTTCTCCACCAATGAAAGAGCTGATATATATTAAAATGTCAGATCCATTAAGCTACAAAAACCCTGCTTATATACAGGAGACCTCTTGCCACGTGGCACACATGCGACACGTGGCGCTGACACATGGCGGCCAGATCACCACCCATGTGTCACTATGCATGTGTGTATATACACATGCGTATATACATTATGTTACATAATATACAGTATCTTACAATATACATTTTAATTATTGATATATGTATTTAGATATTTATTATTTTCATTCTTTTTTATTTCAATTTTGACACAAGTAAATAAAAAATAATAAGTATACTTTATTAACTTTAATAAAAGAATTTATATAACCATGAAATCATTCTTGATTACATATATATTTAAATATTATATTAAAGCTACTATATAAGATTATGGGATTCCTAAAATTTTCTTATTTAATATATTTATTCTAATATTTTATTTTATTATATTCATTAAAGTATTCTATAAGTAAAATATGTAAATTTAATTTATATTATTTCTTTTAATGAAATTCCACCAATATAAATAATAAAATTACATTTGCTTATATTTATATATTTTTAACTTTTCTAATAAAAATAATTTCTCATTTTTACAGTTTTATTTATTTTATTTATTTTAGTTAATTTTAATTTTTTTATTTACAATGAATAAGTTCTTAATGTTAAAACTAACATTATTTGTACTTTTCATTTTTTTATTTATGTAAATATAGAGCACTTTGAGGGTAAAAATATAATATTTAAAAGTTTAAAAATATATATGTTGATAATGAAAATTTCAGGGTTATTTATTTTATTTATTTTAAATTAATGATTAATATTTGGAAATAAATATTATAGAAGTTTTAAAATAAATTTTTGTTAATTATAATTATTTTTTATATTTATAATATTAAATAAATCTTTAAATGATCATGCTGTAATTTATTTATTTATGTAGGCATACTTTGAAGTGTGATAATAATTAGCACATTAATATTTAAGCTTTTTTATATTAGTCCAATTAATATTTAGGCTCCCTTTAAATAATCCAATGAAAATATATATTTTATATATTGTTTTATTGTTCAAGTCTTTTATTTTATTAAGATATTATTAATATACTTTTTATGTTATAATGATTAAATTAAAATCTAAAATGTTTAATTAGAGTATATTTTAATATGTATTATATCATCAATTTTTAAAGATAAATTTACTCATTTACATATGACAAAGAGAAATTATCACATTCATAAATATGTAAATTTTAAATATTCTTTAAATTAGTTTAAAGTTTTATTTACATTTTAAAAAGTTTTAGGATTTACAATAAGCGTCAAAATAAAACTTAATTTTTTATTATGAAACATTTGTAATTTAAACATTTTTTTATTATTAATCTTCTTGTAGCTTACAAGTATATAATTAAAAATATAATAAGTGTCTTGTCAATAAAAGATTTTTTAAAAATACAAATTATAATGGCGCTTTAAGTTAGTATCTCAACATTAAATATTAAAATAAATATTTTTTGAATTATAAATTTTTTAGTTATAACTAAAATTAAAATCTAGAAAAAAATTTAAATTGTTATATGGTCAATTTAAAAAAAAAAAACTTCAAGTGAGTTTAAACTATTTAAAGTGTATTTATTATAGTTATTTTATAAAGTTTAAAAATAAATATTTATATTTGTATAGAATTATATACTCTATAATTTTAAAAATGTTTAATGTCAAAATATCAATTATTAAGAAGGTTATTTAACATATAGATTTAGAATATATTATTTATATGTATACATACATATGTAATATATATTTGAATGTAAACTTATTTTTATATAAATTTTAATTTAATTCAAAGTAAAGTTGTCTTTATTAATAAATAACAATAAGTTATATAAATTTACATATAAGTGACATTTATTTATAATTGAGATATATATGTACATAAACAAATAATAATATAATATAATTTAATTATATCTTTACATACATGAATTTTATTTGTGAATTTGATGTAATTGAGATAAGTACTTTATTTTAAAAAGAAATTATATAATTAATAAAAAAAATTAAAGGGATATTAACATTTACATTATCTATTAATATTAATTTTAGAAATTTAAAAGATTTTATAAAATCCAAAAGAATTAAATAGTAATGAATGTTTTCATTAATAATATAAATATGAATACATTTGTAAAGGTGATTTAATAATTTTTTTAAATTAACAATTAAGATTTACATTATACTATAATTTATACTATTACATTATATTATAATTTAAATTATCTTTTTAGTTCTTTATATATAATAAGCTTTTATTAAAAAGCTTTAATAATATTCATTTTGCTAAGGTGTTTTAAAGAATATTTATATTTTGCATCTTAAATATATCTTGGTGATTCATAAAAAAATTTATTGTTTAAATGAGATATTAAAAAAAATATATAGTAAAAACAATAAAAAATTAAGATAAAAGCAAATACATTTAAGACCAAAATTAAATTCCAAATATATTACAAATGAATTCATTATGATATTGCAACACTAGTGAATTTAATAATACTATTAATAATTTCAATATAAATTTATACATTTTAATATTGTTTAATTTTCATGTTTAAATCAATAATGAATTTATGAAAATATCACTATTGATTTTAAAGTAAATATTCAAATAGTTTTAAAATAAACAATGTGATTTTAATCCAGTAAAATATAAATAACGTAATGTATTTGTTATAATATTTAAAATTAAATTATGTAACATATAATTTTTTTTAAAAAATACCCTCTTTTTTTAAATTTGGAATTGCATATGCAAAAATAATCATAATATAGTAATAAATTATTGTTTGTTAATTGGGGCATATCTAAATACCTGACCATAATATACTCATAAATGGAACTTTTAATAATAAATTTAAAAATAATAATAATAAACAAAGGAGTTGTTTTAATTAAGAGTATTATAAATAATAGAATGTATACATTTTAGGATACATTTTAGGGCGGACATAATTTAGGGCACATATTAGGGCAGGCGAGGCGCGGAGCGATGGCGCCAGGTACGATCCGAGGATAAATCTCTCTAATCCCACTTGAGCATACAATAATCCCCACAAAGAATGGTTAGGCACGGGTTATTCTCCCTCAAATCCCATAATTCGGGAAACTCTGGGAAAAAAATTCCCGCAAAGAAGAACCCGGCATACACAAATGTAGTGATAATAGACGACGACGAAGAGCCTAAAGAGGAGAAAGCAGAGGAGAATGACGATGATTGTCAAGTAACAGGTAGCTGGTTTCCCTCTAAGAAGCGAGTAGAAGCTCAAAAGCCTTCATCTTGGAGGAGCAGAACAAGGTCCAGTGAGAATGGTATACATAGACACAGTAGAAGTATGAATCTGCAGCAGCAACTGAGAATGGGAAGCATAAATTTACTACTAGAAGAGCTAGCTTATCAGAAGACTCTGAGGTTTCATTGGGGGTTGAGAATGATATACGGAGAGAATGGAAGAAGCAGCTAAAAGGAAGAAGAAGGGAAACTCTGCTAAACTAGGGGATAGGCAGTTTTCAGCTAAAGCTGCTTCTTCGAGTAAAGATTACTCTTCAATTAAAGTTGAAGGGAAACAGTCTGCTTCTTCAAGTAAGGATCAGCTAAACGCTCTAGCGGATTGTTTTGGAGAAGCAGATATAAAGCTGGAAAAGGTGTGTGCGTTCGTGTGTGTGTGTGTGTGTGTGTGTGTGAGAGAGAGAGAGAGAGAGAGAGAGAGAGAGAGAGAGAGAGAGAGAGAGAGAGAGAGAGAGCGATCATATGGTTGTGTATAAATACCTCAATAGAACATACAGATTCCAATGAAAATAATATTATATAACTTATATACACAGCCAGAACGTAAGTAAATCTATATATGTATCCATGATACATATATTAGACATCTATGACATGTGTAATATATACTTCTCTTCTCTCTCTCTCTCTCTCTCTACTACATTTTTTTGACTTTATTCTGATTTATTGTTTCAGGATGACACGTCCAAGATTAATTTCCAACCTTCATCTTCTGTTTCTCCTGAACAAAATATAGATGAGACGAAACATCTAGATGAACCTGGTATGTAACCTTTTTCTTTACATGTACGCACATATCGTTAATGCACACAAACAAACATGCATCTCTCTCCTCTCTCTCTCTCTCTCTCTCTCTCTCTCTCTATATATATATATATATATATATATATATATATATAGACACACACACACACGCACTTAATAACATATTTAAATGTTCTTATTGTTTAAAGAGCCTGAGGACGCGGATTTAATTGCTGAGCGCGAGAAATTGAAGGAGTCTGATCAGTTTCGAAAAGCAGATGAAGAAGAATGGCAACGTCGTCAAGAAGAGCTTCAGAAACAGGTTTGTATATGTTTAAATAATGTGTGTGTGTGTGTATATATATATATATATATATACACTATGTGTGTAACGCATACTGTGTAGGCACTGGAAACTCAAAGGTTGAAGAAAAGAAAAAGAGCTGAAGCAGAACGCCAGCTAGAAATGGAGAAGAGGCAAAAACAGAGATTGGAACAAATACGTGAAAACCAAATCCAGGTATTAATATACATTAGTAATGACGTGGATGTTATTACTGATCTGTGCGCGTGGGCTTGTGTGCGTGTGTGTGTGCCCCACACATACGTAACAATTTTGTAATCAGAGAAACGAAAAAGAAAAGAAATAAAGAAATAAAACTAGATAGTTCATTGTGTGAAAGTTTCCATGCCTGTGCATGTGTGTGTGTGCAATGTGGTACGGCACTTCGATGAGAATGAAACTGTACCTGGTACATTACGACTTTGTGTGATATATCCTATATTATGTTATATCATACGAACTAATTATGGGTAATTAATATGTAACATACACGTATAAATGCAGGAAGTGAAGAAGAGTGGACTTAAGGATATAATTCGTGGACAAATTCAAACTGAGCTACAGCTTAAAGTTGCAGGGTGCATTGACATGGCCACGCTTTTACGCCGCTTGACATCCCCGTTGAAGGTGGCACGCTTTGTACACAAGAACAGGTATGGTAATGTACATAACGATTTGTTTCTTGATTAGTAATGTATATTAACTTATATAGGATAAGTACATTAATGTATTGTATAAAATTACATACATCGCACGCACATACTCTTGCTTGATTATATGCGAGCAAATTTAAAATTATACGTGGTTCAACTTATGAATTATATGAATATCTATGTTCAAGTATGTAAAGTTATTTGTTTTAGTATATACCAGAGAGCATCTCTTTAACGTTGTGTATATGAGTTACCCCTCTCTCTCTCTCTCTCTCTATCTATCTATCTCTCTCTCTCTCTATCTCTATCCGCTATACTTAGAATGTATGACTATTTACTTATATATAATTATAATACAGGTGAATGCAGCATATAAGAAAGCATTGTTACGATATCATCCAGATAGGGCGGGAAATAATGACACAAGTACAAGTGGAAGCGGAAGAAACGTTCAAATTAGTAACAAGGATGAAGAAAAGCTTACCGAGTGTTAAACTACGGGTTCGTTGAAACTAGTTTAACTTAATCTATTATTTAGATTTATTTGTGTTACTTGTGTTTCACACCAATTTACTTATTAATAAATTAGTATCTTATAACTTTTTTTACCTCATTAATATAGTTAATACATATACATATATTACAATTATATCAGTTTAGATTAATCTTAAAATACTTATAAGTGGATTGAAGTTGGACACCAATTTAACTATTAATTAATAGATTATTATATCAATTATTAAAATTAAATTTTATATTGTGTGTGTGTGTGTGTGTGTGTCAGATAACCTTTTATTGTCAAAAGATCAATTGCTGGATCCAGCTTTACTTCATCAGTTTTGAAGGTTTTCTAAATGTTTAATGTTAATTTAACTCTTTAAATGTTATTTAATGCGTTTTTATATATTTTAAATATTAAAAATCTATGACTTAGTCTATATGAGCTATGTTCTTTGTGAGTTAATACAGAGAAAGTTTCTATTACAGGTAAGCCTCACTTCAATGCATTCTATTTATTTTAATATACTTTGTATAACTGGAACATATTTTCATATATTTTTATATGTTTTGCATAACTTGAGAATAAAAAAATATTATTATTATTAAAATATTATTTAATTTTTATAATATATTTTTATCTGTTTTATAATTTTAATACCCATAATTTACTTGTGAGTATTATTTTTATTGCAGTGTTTAAGAATATAAAATATGTAATTTATTTGTTTTTATTTGTTACACACACACACTTCCTTACACATAAATGATGGATACATGGATGTGTATATCAATACTGAGGTGTAAAGTCTAGATTTTTTATAAGGACTACTTGTTGGTATGCACTTAATAGAGGGTTACTTGATGCCAGATGTTCTGTTACTTATAAATATTTATATTTTAGTATGTGATATTTTGTTGATATATTATTTTATTTTATTATTTAATATTATAATTTATTATTTGGAATTGGAAAGACTGAGCAAAGCCTTTATAATCCACAGGCTTTGGAAAAGTCCAAGTCCAAAAAGTGTTGATGTTTCTAATCATTTGTATGAGTTTTTCTATCATTGATGTGATTGGGACTTAGATTTTATATAGAACAATTTATTACATATATTTTCTAATTATTTTTATATAAAACAATGAATGTTCAAATCATTTGTATGGTAGAATATCAATTTCAGTATTTTATTTATTAATTCTGCTCTATAGTTAAATTCTGTGTTTATTTTGAGATCTAATGTGTTTTGTCTTTTACATAATGTTGCCTACATAGAATTATAGTTTTAAATATCACTGTGTATTTGGTATTTATTACGTTGTGAGGTTATATCCGTAGACGATGTTTTACTGTAACTTATTAATTCTGCTCTCTATTTGAGATCTAATGGCATATATAATAATAGATTATTAATAATTTTAAATATCACTGTGTATTTGGTATTTATATTATTAGTTATATATTAAATTCTCAGAGAGGTTTATCTGCGTAGACGATGTTTTACTGTAACTTCTTAAAATAAACTTAATGAATTTTATTAAATTACAAACTTAAATTCTGTACAGAATTAATTTACTAATGAAAAATTAAATTAAATAACTATTACGGTTTGAACTGGTTAGTTGATGTTTAAATCACATATCTTGGTGCATATCTTGCCTGGGATTGACATGATATAACTCTAATGACGTAGTTTTTGTCCCTACATTTGGGAAACGTTGGATGCCAAACTTATTAACTAATAAATAAACTAAGTTATATATATTATTAATAGATAATGATGAATAAATGTATAATTTATTGTATACATATGTTGTGGTACTCGAAAGGAAACAAACCGTATAATTCAGTCAATGATCACGTTAATCGCGTATATATATGTATATAGTTATATACGTATACATGCATTAAAAAAAATTATATAAATATGATTATGGTAAGTTTTATATCATTAAAACGTATCAATGGTGACGTGTTATATTTTCCAGGTATATTTTATAGTATCTACTTAAACTTAATTACTCGTATTAGGTGGTTTGTTGTACATAATTCAAGTTTGACATTGAGAGTTAAATATTAAATATCAAGTAATTAATTATATTAATTAAAAAATAAACCATGTTTTGAAAAGTCTACGTATGGAAGCTGCACATCTACATACCAACTTGACTGAACATACAACAGGCTTTATGCAGCATGTTTTATGTATGACACGAGGGGCAAAATATATATAAACACATATACATATACATGTCAACAATTGTAGGCAATACTAGACTTTACCATTTTTAAACTCATATTTAATAAATAATTAAATTAAACATATGATTAGTTTCATACAAAGTAAGTGCTTCCTGAACATTCGAGTTATTGTAACTACGGAGAATATACTATAATACATGGAGGAATATCCGTATTCCAGTTTTAAGTGGTCATAGGCCGGACGCGTAGCTGCAAGTAGGTGCCGGTGGTCATAGTTTAAGTTATGGCCACAGTATGCTGCCATGTGATATGGCCACTGTGACCATCATGTATTAAAAAGTACGGAATATTTGGGCCATAGTGCAAAAACATTAAGGTTAACCTTTACAAGGTGTACTTTATATTAGATGATTAATTGATTGTTGTTGTTGGTAGCTTAATTATAAAAATAAACAATCAATATATACTATTCCAATTGCTTCCAAGTAGTGTTGTTTTCATTTATTTTTTAAATTCATATATATATATATATATATATATATAATGTAGGTATGTGATGTGTTATTTTCCACACACAAAGTTGTAACACTCTCTCTCTTGGTATCATTTATATATACATATATATATAGAATTCTCTAGTAGTCTCTGTTCTAAGATTATGGAAAACTTGTTATGGATTGTGTGCGGTTTGCTAATCATGGGAGCACTGTGGGATGCTCTCTCACAGTGGGGAATATTCATAACACTGAAGCACTACTGCACATCACAGAGCTCGCTACCGCGCGGTAACTGGTGGCTCCCCTGGCTCGGGGAGAGCCTGCAATTCTTCTGGAGCACCCCAGATGAGTTCTACAACGCACGCTCCTCCAGGTGCGTGGTGTACGTGTGTGTGCGTTTTTCCCTCGCTCCCCCAAATTGGATGCACTGCAGGTATGGAGCATATTCCTGTCGCACATATTCGGGAGCACGACCATCGTGACGTCCACCCCCGAGGAAGCAAGATTCATACTGGGGACGAACCACAGGCAGTTCCGCGCGAGATACCCGAACTCGATCGACCGCGTGTTAAACCACCCGTCTGGGAGGGTGATTTCCACGCCAGGGTCCGGAAGATCATACAGATGCCAATCACGTCCGACGTCCTCAAGTCCCAGATATCCATGTTCGATTCCTTCGCCATCTGGACACTCAAATCCTGGTGCCAGTCCGACTATGTAGTCACTCACGCCCAAACGCGCAAGGTATACGTATATGTCTCTACACATACACCCTGTACACATGGTGTGTATGTGGTGTACATGCATGTACATTAAACATGGTATATATGCAATGTTTTACGGTCGTTTGGGCTTCCGATGTGTTATTATATTAGAGCAGTATCTGTGTATTTGACCAGAATATAAGTATATTCTTTTATAGATATTAATTTTCATATGCAGTTTTTCATTCCACGTGGCACTGTTCCTGGTGTGTAGCTTACATCCCTCTCCGGAGTCTATGAAGATGATGGAAGATTATGAATGTGTTGCAAAGGGAGCGATATGTTTCCCTGTAAATCTCCCAGGAACAGGTTTTCACCACGCGCTCAAGGTGTATATATACATATATATAATATATACGTATATGTATACTAATTATCGTTTTTTATATAGAAAAGTAGAGTTATATTACAAGCTATAGAAGATATTATAACAAAGAGGAGGGTGGAGAAGAGCAGCCACGATGACATATTGGGTGCTTTGTTAAGCTCTGAAGATGGAAACGGGATTAAGTTAACAACCGAGCAGATTAAGAGCATCTTAATTACACTACTCTTCGCGGGACATGAAAAACTGGTGTCTTACTTGTGTGGATTGTCAAGTACTTGACAGAGAACCAACATGTTCTCCAACTAGTTAAGGTGTGTATATGTCACATACACACACACGTGTGCGTGTGTGTATACACACGCATACACGTGTCTATACATATGTTGTCTTTGTCTAATGCAGGAGGAACAGGAGCGTGTGCGACAGTCAAAGTCAAGTGACAAAGAGCCACTCACGTGGTCAGACGTTAAAAATATGCCTTACACACTGAAGGTGATATATATATATATATATATATATATATATATATATATATAAATTAAATATATAATATAAATATATAGGTGGTCCAAGAGACACTAAGACTAGCAAATGTAGCACCATTCTCGCCAAGGGAGATACTGGAGGATGTTGAATATAATGGTACTTAATCTCAAATGATAATTTAGATTAATTAAAAATTAATTAAAAAATAATAATTTTTAAATAACAGGTGTATTATTTCCTAAAGGCTGGAGGGTACAAGTCTATTATAGACATTTCCATCTCAATCCACAGTATTTATAAGGATCCCCTCAAGTTTGATCCTTCAAGATTCGAGGTATAATATACATAAGTTTAACTGTCATATGATTTAATATTTATATATATAAACATTAATAAATTTATCATTATTGAGACCAATTATTGCTCATATGCATATAATACACATGTGCGTGCGTGTGTGTACACAGGTACCTCCCAAACCAACGGTGTATACACCTTTGGAAATGGAATAAGGCTGTGTCCTGGGAGCGAACTGGTAAAGCTAGAAGCACTGGTGTTTACACAGGCTAGTGACAAACTACAGGTAAAAACAAGTCAGAAGTCAAAAACTAAATATTTTATTATTTAATTAATTAATTAATTAATTTAATATTTTTTAATATAAAAAATGTTTATTTAGTTGGGATGCAATTGGGGCTGACAAGGGTATTCAATACTGGCCAACACCAAGACCAAAAGGGGGCTATAAAATCAAAGTACATAGCCATGGTAACAACTGCTCACTCTCATAATCAGGTTTTATATGTTATCACTAATTTGGCTAAATCATGCCAAATTAGTGATAATTACAGCGGTATATTCCGCTTCCTGTAGCGAAGGTTAGTTCGCCGCTCGAGGTTTAGAAATAATTTTGATAGCAGAGATGATTATTAACATGTATGTTGTCAACATGGAAAAAAATCAAGTATGTTCCATACTAGAGAGGAGTATATTGTGTCATATATATATATATATAACATGACGTGTACAAGATCTTCTAAGATAGCATAGGCTGCTATCACTATCTAATTACATCAGCATCTAGTGTGGATACATCGATGACACACACACACACACACGTGTGTGTGCGTGTGTGCGTCTAACCCATTATTTACAAGGATGTGTACTAAGAAGTATAAATACACTTCCCAACTAATGGCTTAGCCGTCGTATTAGTAGTTGCTGATGTAATCTCTAAGTACTCATACATATCATATGAAATACTATAATGATATATGCACATAATATAAGAATAAGTAAAAAAGCTTGCCTGGATATGATGTCAAGACATAGTGGAGACCATGTGGTTGCTGTGCCAACATGGTACCCTTAAAAGCCCCTTTATAAAAACCTTTAATTATATTATTTTTCCAATGGGACACAAGTTGCTCATACTCTGCCAAAACGAAACACAAAATGAGTGCAAAAGATTGCATACACGTATATATGCGCGCGCGCGCCGCGCGTGTAGCATGTATAACCAAACACTTAGTCTTACATTTTCTAGATCAACCGCCTAGACGCTTATACAGTATCCAGATCGTTAAACCAAACACCCTGGCCAGATATACCAAAATGTAAGTACACAAATACAAACTATATGAAGTTAATAGAAATGTTAATAATTTTTTATAAGTCTTAGTACGAACTTCGCTTTACACACTTTACTATATTATAGATTAAAGATAATAGATTACATATACAGTAAACAGCTATTATTGTAATCAGAATATACTCACAGGAATCCAAAGAAGACTATAAGGATCCTTCGATCAACTCTTGACTGACGATGATAACGTCGACGGGGATATTCTTCATCTTTAATGGTCACCGGCAAAGTAGGCTGTGACCGGAAAGGTAACACGTTTCTCAATATCTGCTTGTAAAGTGGACCTATACATGGGGGGTATAAGCACCTTAAGAGACAAATACCAGAAATATAATGTTGATAAATACGTGTCAAATATAGCATTCACAAGATTATACTATCAACCAATGAGAACACTCACACAGCACACGCACGCACACACAGAGTTGGACTTACCACGCCGGGCATACTTCCTTCTGACTGCATCTGGATCCTCGTTTTCGACATTATCTTCAATGTGAAGCATAGGACCCATAGCGACTTTCTCTGGTCGGTACGAACTTTTCCTTGCAATAGAGTTTGCCTATAATGGTAAATTTATGCAAACTATATTCATAATATAGTTTATATATTATTAAGATATATCATATACATATGCACACATCCACACACATTACACGCATGTGCGTGGACGTTACATACACATACCAGCTGAGGAGATTGTACAGAGGTAGACGGCGTCGAAGGTTCTTCAGAAATCTCACTTGCTGTTGTTACTCCTGATAACAAATATAAGAATACAAGTAATGGATATATATAATCTAATACATAATACACACACACACAATATATATATATATATAAACCTGTATGGTCTTCAACAGGAATAGTAACAAGTGGCATATTCGAAAACGCTGGTGGTGTTGTGTTTTGTTCTGTGGTAAAGTATTCTTATCGCCAATAAAAACTCGTGCTAATCCAGCCTGCACATATAGATAGATTAATCAATTAAAATCTGAGTGTGATTATTATCAAACTGTTTAGCCACCTGGGAAATTACTTCCTTGAGTTTAGCAGGAAGGCCAGAGTTTGAGTCCCGGAAGTTTGGAGGAGGCCATACCTAATACATATATAATACTGGTTTAGATGTTATACGTAGTTCTATATCAGTGTTACAAAATATAAAATGTTCAACACTTAGAATAATCTTACAGGCAAGCTGCATTCTGGGCATCTGTAGTCCGCAGGCTCAGTGTTATCCGGAAAGCTTTTGAGATGAGCCTCTAAGCAGGATATATGGAAAAGATCTATAACAAAACACCGAGTTATACACACACACACACACACACATACATATATGTGGCTTTCTACATATATGTATCTGCATCAAGAACTCTCTCTCTCTCTCTCAACTTACGTAAGCAGCCGAGTCTGCACGTGGGTTTGTCATCCTGAAGCTCTTCCTGGCAAGAATTGCATTTTGGAGGCCAACAGAAGTCTCCATCGATCACCCACTCACCATATGTTCGCACCTGTTACACACAAATCATGTTCGCTCCGTGTGTGTGTGTGTGTGTGTACGTAGAACAATCTCTTGCAAGTACATTTCATGATATATACGTATAACAAATCCGATCCTCACATCTATGAATGTGTGTGTAGATCTAATTTTGAACCACTTACCACACAGATCTGATGTTCTTCTGAACAGATGCATTCTCCACAAACAGGAACCTTATGTACATAGCAATACAGTTTCGTTGCCTGCCACCGCCTTTCCACAAAGGGTAACATGTTAGATCTCTATCCAGAAATTGCAGATCTAGAGAGCAGAAGCAGTACTCACCTTGCGGCACTTGCAGACGACCATAGCTGCTCTCGCCAAACCCTAGATTCACGCCCTAACTCGCGTACTCTGTTTTTAGGGTTTAAGGATTAATTAACTAATGTTTAGGGTTTTTAAAGTTTTTTAAAATGTATTTTGGTATTATGTTTAATTATAAAAAAACATTTTTGTGTTTGTGATTCTGCCTTATGGCTTGGAATTATTATGTAAATCCACATTTATTTATTTGTGTTACAACTCTTTGTATATAATGTGTTAAAAATAAAAATGTGCTTTATGTAACACAAACACAAACATGTGTGTCTCTCTCTATATAATTAATATTGTTTTGTTCAGACATTATTAAAAATGCCATGAGTTTTATAAGAGATTAATAAAAGCTAGATTTAAATTTAAATATATACATATACATGTATAGCATTAGTTTACATATGTTGTTAGGATCGTAATTAGACATGTAGAAGGATCCTAGTTGTGTTTATTCTATGGGTAAATATAATAGGAAAAAACCAAAAAAAGTATATATTGTGGAAAAACGAGAGTCGGATGGAAATATCAGAGTACGAGACACTATTATAATACGAGTGAGTCATTACCACAATATGATGTTTGAAGCGGAGTACGACATACCCGGATAAGGATAAGGAGTTATAGTAACTGAATGGATAAGGCTGAGAGGTAGTTATTATAACTGCTAGTACGGGACCAAGAGTACGGTATAAAGAGACCATATTAGGATTATAACAGGATCCCAAGTATACTGTAATTTTGTACTATGTGCCTGTGCGGACATAATATAAATGCAAGTTGTAACTAAAATGGGCATGGCTATAGTCCCATTTCCTAATAATTAGCAATTTTAGCTATTTAATTAGCATTTTCTAATATTAAAGGAATATTCTTTAGAATATATGTTTGAAAAGAGAATATTCTTTAGAATATTCTATTTTGTATTCTACCCTTTAATAAATTATAGCATTCATTGAACAAAAATTAATAACATTATAAAAGTAGAAGGTATTAAATTATATAATATATTGCCTAATATAACAATTAAGGAAGAGCATAAGAGGTACATTATATAAATATTGATGTTGTTATTAAAATATTAATATTTAAATATAACATTATTAATTAAAAATTTGTAGTAGTAATAATATATATATAAAATCCTATAATAATATAGTCAATCTTCCATATCATTTTTTAAATTTATATAGTTAAGTATACAATTTGGTACTATTATTAAAGAGTTTATAATAATTATGAATATTAAATATATGATATTTTATAATTTTGTAATTGCTTTAAGCTTCAGAAAACATACATTCCCTTGCAGTTTTGTTAATCGTGACTTTATCAACGCTTCTTGACATCCACCCATATCGAATGGATTTAACATTTATAAAAATGCTGGGTCTTTTTGATTGGGAGACCATGTTTTCTCTAGGCATCCATTATATCTTTCGCTCTCCTTCTCGTGTCGCCTTTTTTGTGGTTTGAACCATGCAACCTTAACAATACTATTTTTTGTGATTACTTCAGGTGTGTCGATAATTTGACCCATCCAAATAGGCTGATTATATGACGCATCTGGAGTAATGAGAACCATCATTAGTTTTTGAAGATCCTGCAACAATCAAAGTATGCTTTAGGTTTTTGGTTCCTTTGTCCAACAAAGTGTGGGGTTTGCACTTCCACATCACTACTGGCTTCTATGTCGTCTATGCTCAGTGATGTCATTTCAATCTCCTCTCGCCACCTTGTTTTAGGCCAGAAAGGGTGTTGCAATTCTGTACTTGTGACAGTAGGCCCTTCCAACTCTCGAACAACAGTCTCCCAATAGTCGACCACATGCTTATATAGTTCTGAGTAACCAGTTGCCTTATCAGAATTCTTTGGCATCGATTTTTGAACCCATGCCACATATTTTTTGATGCCATCAATAATAACCTCTTGTTCCTTGAGCTGGGCACTCAATGGAATAGGGTCTGGTTGTCCTTCTGGGAGAAGTGGCTTTCCATCCTCTCCACTTTTGAAGAGCATTAAGCCCTCTTTCGGTAACCACTCCTGCTCTGATGGCCGTAACTTGTACTGCATAATAGGTATACCATCTCGTATGGAGAAAAAGAATTGTAGCGGCACAAGGTGACCAACTAAAGAATCACTCCCTTCTTTTATATACTCCTTGAGAAATTTTTTGAAGTCTGGCACCTCAGTCACAAGCAAAGCACAACTTTTTTTGGAGATGCAATTTTCAAAAAGATTCATCATATGCGGTAAGTAAGTGCACTTGTCCTTTTTGTAGAGTTGGAGACCTTGCTGAAGAACGCATCAATATCTTCATGAGTGTGACCAACCATAAGGAAACTGAGCGTGATTGTTTCAAACACACCTTTGGCAACAAGCATTGACAAGTATGCTAGCACATATCTAGAAAATAAAAGTAAGTATGAGCTTGAGAAACCCTTAAGTAAAATGATTTACCTATTTTTGTTCTCGCCTGCACAATTATCCATCTGTAAAAGCAAATGACGAGGAAGCTTATTTGATGTTGAGGACACATGTACACTATTTGAGCTAGATCCCTCCACTGAACCAGAACTCTCAACAGGGCCATCTATTTTCTGTGCAGGCTGTTGACAATGCCTCTCATATTCCCAAGTAGCCTCAAGTGCAGACGTGTTCATGAGAGCATTATGTAAAGGTTGAAGGTGTTGTTTCTTCACTTTGAGATCACTGATAGGACTTGTCTGTGAGTGGGCTTCAAGGTTTCTGAAACACATGGCTAACGACCCAATAGTGAAATTGGAGTCGCTAGACCAATGTGGAAGTGAAAAGTGTCCATATGACTCACAACCGTGTCCATGTGTTAGCACACCTGTCAATGAAATCGGAAGTTTCATGACATTTCCAAGGCACTTTGGTGTTGCAAAGAGCTTTGGAATGCTGGTCTTTGAATGATCCATCTTGTCATGGATCAAGCACAGGTACTCTGATGGGCGTGACACAGAAAGCATGCGGTGTGCATAGTACTGAGACCGGCAAGTTTGTTGTGCAATCATGTGGGCCTCCATTCTTTTGAATGGCAGTGATCTCCACCAAGGTTTTTGCACAAGCCTCTGCAGCCTTCAATGATGTACAAGTGTCACACTTGGAAAAGCTAGAGTGTTTTGCAATCTCCACATCCTTAAAATGAGTATTCCATATGTTGTTGAAGGTACCAGTGCAGATTGCTTGGAGCCCCATCAAACTGAGGCACTTGTTCACATGTTCACACAGCTTCAATTGAGTGTAGATTGAAGGCAAAACCTTGAGATTTTCCCTGACCCCTGCATTTGTGGTTCGGCATTTGTGAGGCATCCTGTCTGCATTTGCTTCCACAAAAGCCTTGAGTATCTCTATGGCTGCCATGATGTGAGAGCGGGTTTTGACCAAGCGAGTGTTCCCATGAACTGAGGTTCGCGCTCCATCTAGCCACTCATCCCTCCGACGGTAGAACGTGGTCTTTGGGATCCCGTATATACTGTACCAAGCTTTGAAGCAGATGGCCACCTTATTAAATACCATGGATGTACTCTGATAACCTGTGTCCGAGGCCATTCCATCAATACACCCAGTTAGTGCAGCATATACAAACTCATGCCTTTGCTTTTGGGTGAGCATACGAAAGACATGTCTACATTGGGTAATTTCATTCCGGTCTGCCATCTGACAACACTTCTTCTTGCAACAGTCAATCGTGGAAATGCTCGTAACACTTTCGGAAGATGTAGGATCCATCTTTACCCTCTTGCTGAAACTTGCAGGGGAAGATCTACAACCCATGAATCGCCTTTTTCTTACAATAGGACCAATGCAAGGAACCTCTTCAAATATGAGTTGTTCTTCCGGGTTGTTATTATTGAAATCCAACCCAGAATATGTTGAACCATCTTGCCGTCTTAATTCAGATGTTCGCCACCTCACGAGGGATCCAGGATACAATGTGCCATTAGGTGAAACCTCTGTCACAACTACACCCACGAAGTCGGACCCTAGTTTCTCTTCTGACACTGCTTCCATTGGATTTATAGCTGTGATGATGCCTCTTCCGACTTCAATCTCACGAAGAAAGAGAATCACCTCATCCATCACAGCAGGCAAGCCATCATCTGGTAAACTCGTGCTACTATTTGTTTGTGACTCTGCATATTCTGTGTCAGCCTTGACTTCATCCAAATTCCACAATACAGGAGAACCCTCCTCAAATTCCATTCCCAGAACCTCAACATGCTTGTAAATGGTGTTCACCCATACGTACACACAAGATCCTTGGGCAATATTGTGACATGATGCATTATTATCTCGAACTTCCACAGTTCCAGTGCCAACTATCTCGTTGTTCCGAAGAAGACATACTTTATCTCCAGTATTAAACATATTGTCCTGCACATAAATAATTGTATTATTTATGATATCTGTTTTATGCAATATTTCTAAGAAATCTGAATTACGGTTACTTAATAATATGCATATGCAATAATACATAATTATGTTTAGAGATAATATCTCATGTTTGATTAATACAACTGATGGGCGGGATTAATCCCGCCCACGAATCCCTCCGACGAGGAACGGTCGGCGGGATTAATCCCGCCGCCGACTCAACCCCTTCGGAGAGAGTCGGCGGGATTAATCCCGCCTTGGACTCCCTCCGACAAGGAAGAGCCGGCGGGATTAATCCCGCCGCCTCTTCCTCCTCGGGGGAGTCCGGCGGGATTAATCCCGCGCTCTCCCCTTCGGAGAGAGTCGGCGGGATTAATCCCGCCCACAATTCTTACGACGGGGAATGGGTGGCGGGATTAAACCCGCACATAACTCTCTCCAAAACTATGATTTCAAAGAGATCTCGGGATAAATCCTGTCCCCAAATCCTTAAAACAGGGATGTGGTGGCGAGATTAATCCCGCCACCCCTTCCCTGCCTCCTAAAATGGTTGGCGGGATTAATCCCGCCGACAACTCTTTCTAATAAATTCTGGTAACTCTTCATCAGTTGAGAAGGTTATCGGCGGGATTAATCCCGCCACTCTTTTTCAGTGGCGGAGAAGCATTGCCCGAGAGATGGTGGCGGGATTAATCCCGCCACCTCTTCGAAGAGGCGAAAAAGAAATGGCCGGATTAATCCCGCCGCCCCGGTTAACCTAGAATATTAAGTTAAAAGGATATTTAAACGGGATAAATCCCTAACGGAATATATTATAATCCTAATGCATTCCTAAACCCCTAAATTGTAATTTTAAGAGAGAATGTAAGAGAGTGAATCTTTATAAGTATTTTTAAATTTGTTTATAATACTTACTTGTAAACAGCACTGAAGGCGCCGTGCTTTCCTATAAAGAATAGCACCCAATTTAATCTCGCTCCTGAGATGATCACTATGAAGAAAAAAGAAGATCTAAAGAGTGAAAAATACAGAAATGAAGAAACCCTTGCCGGAGAAAGAACCAGATCTGAATTTGAGTGGGAAATTAAATGCATTTTCAAATTTACATGTCAGACCGACAATACATATGTCAGAAATTCAAATTTTTTAAAAAGAACAGAAAATAAAATTTAAGATGAGTTGACACAAATATCCGACACTCTGACATATATACTCTCCAGTTCCAATGAGTATTTTAAAATTGCATTTAATGTTATTCAAGTGATTCAAGCTGTTTAATATTACGAAATTTTAGACTATATTCTACATTCTTAGTATTCAAGTATATTTATATTATATATATATATATAAATATATACTTATACAATAAATAAATTGATATATTATTATGTATCATTTAAAATATATTCATAGTCTGTTTATTATTATTATTTTCTTAATTACTCGAGTATTTAGTTTTCATTTCCTAGTATCAATGGGATATTCTTTAATTATTTTATTAATATTTGAAGAATATTCTAATATTAAACCTGATTATCATAATTAAATTAGTCTTGTTCTTAATTATTGCAGTAATTATTCTACATTTGTATATATTAATGGGATTTTCTCAATTAATTTGTTATTATTTCAAGAATATTCATGTGTTAAACCTTATTATCAATATTAAATTAATACATATGAACATATTTTAAATTATAATATAATACATTATTTTATCTAATATATAGTCATATATGTTTTAATAATATATATTAATATCATTTCCTTAATTACTTGAGTAATTAATCTTCTTTATATTAATGGGATATTCTTTATTATTTTCTTATTATTCCAAGAATATTCCAATATTAAACATGATTATGATAATTAATTTAGTTAATTATTTGAGTACTTAATTTACATTTGTATATATTAATGGGATTTTCTCAATTAATTTCTTATTATTTCAAGAATATTTCAATGTTAAACCTTTTTATCAATATTAAATTAATATATATTATTAAAACTATATATGGCTATATATTAGATAAAATCATATATTATTATGTATAATTTAAAATATGTTCATAGTGTGTTTATTAATATTATTTTCTTAATTATTCGATGTTTGTTTTGCACACATATATAAACACAATCATAAATTTACACACGCATTACAAGAACTTACAAAAACACATATGCACACACATGCACAACCCTAAACCAAACTGAAGAAATATGTTGCTTCTTTATTGAAAACATCATGTTCAACGCATGTATGATATATGTACTCAATCTGTGTGTATGTAACACATTGAATTTACATGTGTAATATTTATATTAAGCTTGTTGGGAGCAAACCCTAAACCCTAAACCCTAAACCCTGTGTATACATGTGTGTACAAAAATAATTTTTCAACACTCTCTCTTCACACCATGCATGATCCATCCTAAACCCTAAACCCTAAACCCTAATATGTAACACAATGAATTTACTCATGTAATATGTATGTATGTCTGTGTGTATACACGTGTGTATATATGTGTACTCTGTATGTATATATGTGTACTTTCTCTCTTCTCTCAAACATACACACCATGCATGATCTATAATATGTACTCGGTCTCTCTAATATTATGTACTAATATGTATGTATGTCTGTGTGTATAATACACACCATGCATGATCCATAATATGTACTGTCTCTCTTCTCTCATATACTATGTATGTATATCTGTGTATAATATGTGTAAGTATTATATGTACTAATATATGCAATGTGTACAAAAATAATTTTTCAACACTCTCTCTTCTCTCATACATACACACCATGCATGATCCATCCTAAATCCAAAACCCTAAACCCTAAACCCTAAACCCATGTAATATGTATGTATGTCTGTGTATACACGTGTGTATGTATATATTATGTGTATTAATATATGCAATGTGTATGTATGTATTGATACACATGAAACTTTAACACTCTCATGGACACACACATGTTAAATCCCTGCATGATTTATATTTTTGGGGTGTATGTGATACACCCATGCACACGCACGCGCTAATAATATAATGAAAGAATATTCGTTTAGGGCGAATCTATATTTTATTCTTTTTTAGGGTTTAAGTATATTCTCAGAAGGAATATTTATTAGGGTTAATATATATATTTAATTCCTTTAGGGTTTAGGTATATTCTTAGGGTTTCAAGAGGCGCGGCGGCTGTGCACACAGGTGAGATGTGTGTGTGTGTTGTGTGTGTGTGTGTGTGTGTATGTATATATGTATAGGAGTGTGCGTATAATTTTATGTGTACCAGTATCTATAAATTTTTTATTGATCTATCTCTCCCACACACACGCACACTGCGCTATATATATATATATATATAATCAATGCATATTAACAAATAGTATACAACACTAGTTTATATATTGCTTATATATTCATATGGGTTATATATTATATACACTATATATATGTGTGTGTTTATCTGTATTAATTTTATTTATTTATTAGTTTTATCTCTCGCACACACACGCACACTCCTGTGTATATATGTGTGTGTGTGTGTGTGTTTGTTTATCTGTATGATTTTATTTGTTTCGCTCACACACACATACACACAATATACATATATATATATATACCTATATACATATATACATACATATATTATGTGTACCAGTATCTATATAATTTTTTTATTGATCTATCTCTCCCACACACATGCACACTGCTTTACATATATATATATATATATATATATAATCAATGCATATTAACAAATAGTATACAACACTAGTTTATATATATGCTTACAGACTCTCTCTCTTTCTCTATGGATTATATATCTATATACACACATATATATGTGTGTGTTTATCTGTATAATTTTATTTATTTATTAGTTTTATCTTTCGCACACACACGCACACTCCTGTGTATATATATGTGTGTGTGTGTGTTTGTTTATCTGTATGATTTTATTTGTTTCGCTCACACGCATACACACGATATACATATACACACATATATATACCTATGTACACACATATATTATGTGTACCAGTACTGTATAATTTTATTTATTTATCTATCTCTTGCACACACATGTACACTCCTATACATACATACATACATACATATATATATATATATATATATATATATATATTATAATATAATATATATATAATATATATTATATATATATATTATATATATACACACACACATATATATATGTGTGTGTTTTTATCTGTATAATTTTTTTATTTATTAATTTTATCTCTCGCACACACGCTAAGCCCCTCGAGCGGCGGGATTAATCCCGCCGCTATATGGTTGGGCCATGGCGGCGAGATTAATCCCGCCGCTCACCCATGCCTTGCGCGGAATGCGGCGGGATTTATCTCGCCGGCAATGGCCTGTGTGAAGGCCCTAATGGGCGGATTAATTCCCGCGGATTTCGCGCAGGGCATTTACATGGGATGGGCAGCGGGATTAATCCCGCCGCTCATGAGGCTAACCGAAGAGTCTGCATGAAAGATCCTGCACGGAAGGCTAACCAAAGAGCCTGCATGACATGTCCTGCGCGTAAGGCGGCGGGATTAATCCCGCCGCCCAGGGAATTTACGCAGGACATGAACGGCGGGATTAATCCCGCCCCACGCTCATGCCCTTCGCGGAGGGCGCGGGATTAATCCCGCCGCTCAGGCATTTTCGCAGGATATAAGCGGCGGGATTAATCCCGCCCCCACCCATCCCTGTTCAAAATGCGCAGCCGATATATATGTGTGAGCGCATGATTTACGAGAGGGCGGCGGGATTTGTCTCTCCGAACCTTCATTGCCCGGTGGCGGGTTTAATCCCGCCACCCTTCTTTTTTTCCTCTATTGGTATGTTGAATCAATCCCGACTAACTCTGTCTGAGACGGAGAAGGTTTACAAAATACCAATGGAGGGAACTGAGAAGGGTGGTGGGATTAATTTCACCATCCTTACATGGTGGGCGGGATTAATCCGCTGTGTACGCATGCCCTGGGCGGAATCGGGCGGGATTTATCCCGCCGCCATTGGCCTGCCTGAAGGGCCTAGGCGGCGGGATTAATCCCGCAAGATTTCGCACAGGGCATTGGCGTTCGGCGGGATTAATCCCGCCGACTAAGGCCCGAGTGAAGGGCCTGGGAGGCGGGATTAATCCCGCCGGACGCCAATTCCCTGCGCGAATCGGGCGGGATTTATCCCGCCGCCATTGGCCTGCCTGAAGTGCCTAGGCGGCGGGATTAATCCCGCCCGATTCCGTGCAGGGAATTGGCGTCCGGCGGGATTCCTGCCGCATAGGGACCGAATGAAGGCCTTAGGCGGCGGGATTAATCCCGCCGAGTCTTCAATGCCTGTTGGAGGAATGAATCCCGCCACCCTTCGCTTTTTTCTCCATTGGTGAGTCGGACCAATCCTAAACGTTTCTGTCTGAGACATAGAAGGTTTTCAACATACCAATGGAGAGAATTGGGAAGGGTGGGGAAATTCATTTAACCATCCCTTACATGGGGGCGAGATTAATCCCGCCTCCTTTCTGGAGTCACTGAAGGGGTGTGAGAAATAAATCCTGCCCAGTTCTCTCTGAGACCGAGAAGGGTGGCAAGATTAATTCCGCACTCCCGTTCAAGGCCTCTAGAAAGGTGGCGAGATTAATCCGCTCACTCTTTCAGAAGGCATTGAAGGGGTGGCGAGATTAATCCCGCCGCACCTTCCATGTGAATATATATGTGTATTAGTATATATAAGTTGCATATCTCATTTTATTTACTTTTATCATCTTATCATAATATTTCGAGTAAAAGCTAGGAATCTATGTAAAACTGTCCAGAGCTCACATTTGTGGTGGTTCTAAAACGAAATGTTATCTTTCTTTTGCACTAGCACAAATGTGAGCTTCGGATAGTTAATTGTCTACTTCTCTTTGTGTATTATTTTGTATATTCGGGTTTATATACAAGTGTGTGTGCGTTTTTATATGATTTGTATTCATAGTGTATTATTTTGCAGAAGGACGATTTGATCAACAAGGAGATCGAGTCATTAGTATGGAGTCGTCGTCAAATTCTAGGTAAGAATTAAAATAAAATCTGTTATACTCGGATACTTGAACTAATCATTTTTGTATTCAGATGTGGAATTGAGGTGACATTAAAGACAAGAGCAGGAGAAGAGATGGGCAGGGGGATTCTGGAATCAACTTGGCCATATTTTTAAAAATAAATGGGAAGCGCATTGGAGCAACCATGGCTGCTGTCAAATTAACCTCTGTCACATCTCATGGACAAGCAAAACAATGGAAAGTAGATTCGCTAGTCAAGCACCCGAAAGCAGGCTGCGAACCCAGATTGGACGATTCTCGACACATATGCCTTGTCCATCCAATGTCACGTTCTCGGATCCAGAGTCGTCAGTTACAACATTAATTTCGGGTGGTTTTGTCGACTTGTGGATAATGACGTTCACGTGTTCACTAATGATGTTGACCTTGGAGTTCTTCTTCAACTCAACGAAAGCCCATTTATGGGGGGATCCATCTGGATGTCTACTTCAAAAATCTTCAGACTCATCGAGTAGGTGTATTGTCAGGAGATATTGCTTCACAATACAGAAAATCAGTAAGTGAAGCAATCTTCCCTTTCACATTGAAGAAGAACACAGCGACATCATAATGGAGATTGAGAGGGTGGCTCGGTCTCAGGTTCTCTACAGATCACGTTCAATTTGCTTAGGAGCTTTGGGAGCTGGAAGAGTGTACCGAGAACACTAGAACAGCTGCAGTCGGGATCACACATGTTGATTCGGATCGCAAAGAAAATCATCAATCGTTTTGTCAACTGCACCTGTGGCATCTCATGCTGCAATAAGTCACAAGGAAATGATGTTGGATGATAAGATTTATCCTTGTAGGGTTAAATATTGCAGCGTCAACCCAAACTTCAATTACAGCCACTCAACCAGGAACGTGTAGCTGAGCTCATGGAGAAGATGAAGGACGACAATTCTTATACCGTTCCACATAATGCTGTTTTTGTGTCCATACTATGAAAGAAGGAAGGGCGTTGACAAAGTCTGGATCACAACACCAGAACAACTCATGAATTCAGACGGAGAATAGAAAATCTATCAAGTACTACATCATTAGTGGCCAGCACACAATAACGGCAGCCCAACGACTTCTCGATGACACAACAAAGGAACGATGGCAACAAAACTTTCCGAGCATACCCGTGAGAAGCTGACAAAAAGATCGGCGTTTTTAGCTAAGCCGAATCTCACAATCGAGCAGTACCATAAGTTATCGGCGGAATGGGACGCTCCTGCCGACACCAACCACTACAACAGCAAAATATGGGAGAAGTTTAAACACACGCGAGCCGTGTGGGAATTTCTTCAGCGACCCAAAGAGCTACCACAGGGAATACACAATCTGCGGAATACCGGGTAAGCAAATTGTTTGGGCGGGATTTATCTCGCCGATATATTAATCTGTCTTTCCTCAGAGAGTTGAAGAAATTGCAGTAGTGATTTTGCCCAGGTGGGCGGGAAGGAAACATCCTTTCTGATGATGTTGATTTCTTGCCCCGAAGATAGGATCTTTGCCAAATGGTTGGGGATTATGGAATCCTTTTCAAAAGGAACACTGAAGAAGAAGCAGACAAGTGAAGGGGAGCCCTCAGAAAAGTCTGCAAAGAAACCCAGTAAGACGCCGAAGGCTAAGTCTGTTCAATCTACAAAGGATGTAGACAACGATTTCAAGCTCACATGGTTGAAGCCTTTAAATGGAACAACGATGGAGGAGATGGAAGTCTTGGCTGATTTGGTGATCGATGGCAAACTACAAATTAATAACAGCAGCCCAACCTCTCCTTTTCATCTCAAGGCAATGGAGTTGAAGACGGTCAGGCATTTCAAGGAGTGGTTGGGAATACACTGCCACAAACTGGGTTGGACCTCGACTTCAACATATGAAGAGGTCAGCAAATATTTGCATGTGACGAACGATGATATGCTTGTCGAATGGGTGAACCAATCGGAAGATCTAGGCAAGAATCTATTGCACGCCAACGCCAAAAAGGAGAACATTGGGATGACGCCTTCTCTTATGGCAGTCCTTCAGCAGCGGAGAACCGAATTGAACCTTATAAAGGAGGATGCTACGAATCACGACAAGCCCTACAGATGTTTGTTGTTAGATTCGGAGACTTTATGGGGTAACATCACTGCTTGTAGGAAACCGTTTCAATTGTTCGTGATGGATCGGCGGGTGTCAAAAAATCTTTCGACAGATAGGGCACTAGAGGATCTGGTGGAGAAACTTAGCCGTGCAAGCATATACATAGAAGGTATTTATTATTGAATTCATGCTTGCGCTCTTCACTGATACCTACTTTTTCAGGTATTTATTTCTTGATTCTTGCTCATGTCACCGATACTTTTGCCTTCGCCTTCGCCAAGAAGAATAGACATCGTTGGACAGGATTTTATATGAACGATGCTAATCCCAAGTGCATTGATACCGTTGTTCACTTGGTTGTTAGGAATGCGCCAAACAATTTCAAGCTTCCAAATGACTGGCCAGGCATCTGTTTGCACTCCAACGGCCCTGAACCTCCATCCGATACACCGATAGGGAGTGACGTATTCGGCAATGTACGTTATCCAAACATTACAAGTCAAGCGGCACGGAGCATCGTCAACTTGATTAGGGGTCCTGACAGTGATGCGTGGGTTTTTGACTACTGCACTAGGGGGTCCGTCTTGAAGGAGTGTTACCTTCGGCATACATGTGTGTTTGCCGTTGAAAAGGATAAGACCATGGTTGAGGACCTGAACAAGTGGATAGATTGGGTCTCAACTGAGTACCCCAACGATCCATAAAGGCGTATTTGAGAAAGTTCCCTCCAGATAAGTGCGATAGCTCTGAAGGTGAATCTGGTTCAATCTCGGAGTCTGAGAACGAACTTCAATCAGATATTAGACCGGAAGTTATCTCGAGGAGTACAGAACATTCGCACACTCCAGGACCCATGGAAACATCAATAGAAGATGCAGAAGATCTTGAACCATCTCACAAGCGGCTTAGACCTTCTTCGCCTCACTCAGAAGGTAATAGCGAAGAAGAATTGATAATGAATTGATAGAGTGATGAATAGTTGTAAATGAGTGTAACATAAGGCATTTTTGTATATTTCTTTTATATTTGTACAGAAAATAAATTCTCAAGGATTAATGAAGCTTTTAGTTCAAACATGGGTCACACATTAACAAGGTAAATAATATACCTTGATAATTTTAAGGTCAGCTAATTATCATTTTGCAGATGTAATGAAATAATTGAGAACATGGATTTTCAGCATTGCATGAGGTAAGAGAGGGGTTTGGCGACAATTTCTTGTGCCACATGTCAGAATGACAGAGTTCATGCAGGAAATGGATAATAATGCAGCTCAAAACATCGTTACCATGGGGGCCACTTCATCATCATTTTTATTGGCTTCAATTCCGAAATCAATTTCTTCAGCGCATGCAATATCTGAATCTTGTAAGGATGATGTACAATTAAATGATGAAGGGATAGGCAACGAGATAGTGGCAACGGATAAATGTGAAAGGGAGCAAACAAGTGATTTGCAAAGTATTCAAGAGGCAACGCTATCTCATGTTACTCATGGCCATATTGTGTTGTTGGATGTCAATGGTGTTCTGCTTCATCGACAAAGGCCCAGGATAGAAAAAAGAAATCAAACAAGGAGATTTCATTCCTTGTCATGGTAAATTTCGATATGATATTATTTTTCGTCCAGGGTTGGATCGTCTCTTTCAAAAGCTTAAGGAGATGGGTGCGCTTGTGGGGATTTGGTCATGCATGCAGATTCATAACTTAACACCGCTGTTGAATTTACTTAAGAAACATTGTAGTGTTGCAGAAGAGGTGATTCGTAAAGATTGGATTTTTGACCAGCGAATGTGTCATAAACCTCTCGAATTTCACAATATAAGAAAGGAAAGCAAGCCATACTTCTTCAAGAATGAAAGAATAATTGGGACTCATGGGGAGATCAGTCGCTTAAGGATAACGAAGAATGCACATATCTTAGTAGTAGACGACTCTCCTCAGAAGGCTATGCTCAACCAAAACATTGCTTGTATTCATCCAATCACTTTCGATCCATATTCTGATACCGATATCATGGATGAGCTAGTGAACTACTTGGATACGTGCCTCAGAAAGAAGAATCTCGAAAATTTTTGTGAGCAGTATCCACCGTATCATACATTTCCTGAAGCTTTTCTTTCTCGTGATATTGAATTTTATAAAATGAAGGATAGCAACCGGGCGCTTTATAATATTATTCTTAAGGAACGTCAGTTTTTAGAGAGCCTTTATGCAGACCTTCTCTTATCACATCTTATGTATTAACAAGGATGGCAACTCCCAATTGCATTCGTGAGAGTGTTAAGTGGTGGCAACAACATCAAGATATTGACCAAAATGATTTGATTAATCCGGAGAGTGATGATTTAGACAAAATGAAAGATTTCTTTGTATGATAGAAAAGAAAGTATTTATAAAAAAATTAACATGTTGATAAGAAAATGATTTCATTTGTAATTATGTTTGATAGTATTTCTTCATTATTGTAAACTATTTTTAGAATAATATGAATATTCTAAGATATTTTAGGAATATTCCTTACTAAGTAAGGTTATTGAAGGATTAATTAATTAATTAATTAATATTTAAGGCTTAATTACATATTAATTAAATGATTAATTAATAATTAAAACTTAAGTATTAATTAGTAATTTATTTTATATTCCCATTTTCACGTATCATGCCCACTTTAGTTACAATGTGCATATAAGTTTCCTTTCACTCTCAATACGACTATCTCTTATTCATCTTTCTGCTTTGATGTATACTATTCTTTTCTCAGTACTGTTATGGATCCACAGTACTGCTGCCTGCTACATACTTTGCCATCCTTACCCTTTCCCGACCTTCTTAAGTTTGATATGTACTCTATTTTTGTTCTTTTTTATTCCGATAGACCCTTAATACGGGTTTGTCGGTGGCGACCACTACTATGTTTTAGTTCGTAGGATTTTTCTATGTTTAACATATGGCGACCACAGAGGGATGGTCGTATTAGTAGGTAACTAACAATGTGTCTGTAGAAATGTATCAAGATGGGTAGACTAATACCCAAAGAAGTATTGGAGTTTGAAGAGAAATTACGGTGGAAGAAGAAAATTGAGGCTTTCCATGTGAGTACTTAATATAATCGGGACACTATCGTAGAGACAGAAGAACCTTAGCAAAGACAGCATGAGAATGGATCTGCTCATCTAATAGTAAGTGAATGGATGATTACTGATGTATTCTTGTAGAACGTCAATGATATGAAGAAATAAGGCAAAGACAACAAAGAGAGCGCGAGGACGATACTTACGATGACAAGCAGTAATAGAGACCTGAAAAAGTTGGAGGAATGTGAAGAACAGAGGAGGAAGGAGCAATCTAAACACGATGAGAAGAGCAACAGTAGATGAAGTACGACGAGGTTACGGAGGAAGAGGACAACAATAAGGAAACTAAGATCACGAAAAAACATGTACCAACGCGAGAATACTGGGATCTGTTGACAATTGAAACACCTGACAAGATGGGAACACTAACAATTACGGAAAAAGTCATACCATCTACCTTTTCAGGTTTAGAGAACAAGAATATGAGTTGGCATATATAGCAGTTGAGAAGGCGTGTGAAGCTAACAAATCAAGGATGAATACGAGAAGCTCTGAATATTTTCCATTTACACTGAAGGGAGATGCTAGCGATTGGTATTACAAAATGCCATCACAATTAACAAGTACAATACACTACTTGCATTGTTCAAGAATTACTATGTACACAATATTGCAAACGAGACTTGACAATATAGTTACAGGAAACGGCAAGGTCCTACAGAGGCGGTGGAAGATACACGCATAGATTTCGAAGGATACACAATCGCTGCGAGGTGGAAAATGTCAGTGATAAATTGGCAAGGAAATGGTATATCAACTGACTATGGACAACTTACAGCTTCAAGTACAACTGATAAAACCACATGACTTAAGAGATGCAATCAAAGAGGCTGAGAAAATTGAAATACTGATACCTTCGAGATACATAGACGATGATGAATGAGAACCAAGAAGGCAATACTAGAAGAAGAACGAGATACGAGCAAGATCCAAAGTAATATTTTGTACAACATGCAAGAATGAAGAACATAATGCTTCTGAATGTAAAGTACCTCAAGTGTCAGATGTGTGGAGGAATAGGTCATGAAGCAAGGCAATGTCGAAGTGCGGGATATAACCCCAACCGATGATTGGATGCACTGAAGGCTACCCACCACCACCACCCAGATGGGACAACACTAGGAATGTGAACCATATGACTATCCCAATCTCGAAATGCCAACCCATACAATTATTCACAAAGACCATATAATGGGGAATGAAGAAACAACAATGGAAGGAGATTTCCCGTGAATTCGGAGCATTTTATCGACAAGGCAATAATACGGAACACCGTGAGGGGACAATCTCTATTACCAGCCCCAGCACAAACGGGACCCCTTTATGCCACTAATACCACCTTCACCAGCATTACATGGTCCGAATCCAAATGTGACATGTTTCAGATGTGGAGAGAAAGGATATTATTTTACTGAATGTAATATACTCAACAATGTTTGATGCTACATGTGTGGAGAGCTGGGACATTATTCACTAGAGTTTCCATAACGCAAATTTAACACTGGAACACCACCCACAGAACCAGCAACACGGAGCATTGAAGTCCAACAAGAAAATGATTAAGAGGATGACTATGAAGAGTAAAGTACGGGTAAAACCAAACAAAGAAGAGCCAATACGCAAAAACTGGGAAAAAGAGAAGGCTACAATACAGAGAGTGGCAGATTAAATTCAGAAATACAGCAAGAAGAAAATCAAGACCCTATACCTAATAAAGCAAGCGTGCATTCACAGCAATCCACGTCAGCAGTACCACTTGGAGATCGTATTGTCGCTGTCATTCTGCAACAACCTATACAGTTAACATTAGGAGAGTTATTCACCTTAGCACCATTTCTGCGGACACAAATAACTAACGCTTTGGACTTCAGCAATATCCAACCTAATACCAGTCAAGTTGGAGTGAATACCATCGGAGTTCTTAGAGATGAAAAGTGAGGAGGTGCCAATGATTACCGCTCGTATCGGCAAGAACAACATTCAGAACATACCCATTGATGGGGGCTTAGGAGTCAATATAATCGAAGAGCAGACTTGCAAGAAACTAGGTTTAGGGCCCATAGAAAACACACCATTCTTAATACAAATGGCTGACCAAAGAAAGTAAGACCTGTTGGTATAATAAGATCCGTATGTATAGAAATTACAGGGATTAAGTTTAAGGTGTCTTTGGTTGTACTACGTCGAGCAGACAAGCAAACCATACCAAAGATTATTAGGAAGACCTTGGCTAAGACGTGAAAGTACGACGTAATTGGGAGAACGACAAAATGGTACTATATAAGCATGGACAAGAAGCAGTTGTTAGAACACAATAGAAGAAGCTGATTGAATGACCAACTCGACCATTACGAATAGAGGATTTCGCTTGGCATTGCGGCTTAAACACAGAAGAAGAAAAACTCCTATTGTCAGAGTTTTGACCCAAAGGGCCAACACGTGGCAACACGTGGCTGCCAACTGGCCATTTGGTGTCATCACCCTGTGTGAGCAACGCTTAAGTTTCCCAAAACAACCCCAACGACCCCTAGGGTTAGACTCTAATGTCCAAGTGGACAGGAGACTTAGGGTTTAGCCTAAGTCTCCCTAGAATGTCTGCCCCCAGAACCCTTGAGGGATAACCCTAGTTGACTTAGGGTTTAGCCTAAGTCTCCCTAGAGTGTCTACCCCCAAAACCCTTGAGGGATAACCCTAGTTGACTTAGGGTCTTGCCCTAGAAGACCTAGATAGGCTCATGCCCTAACCCCCATCAAGGAGACGTGTGTTCCACACATACCCCTGACAGAGCTAAGGCATCGTCACTTACCCTTGAGGAATCACCCTCATCTGGGAGTACAACCCCTTTAGGGCGACAAGGGGTACCTGAACCACGACTAACCCCTAAGGGTTTGAGTGGCCAAGTTATACCCTAGACCTAGGGCTAGTACTTAGTGAGGACACGAGTGTGCGCCGTAGGCACACGAGTGTTCTGCTAAGCAAACTCCCTAAGGCTAGGTTTGGGATAACCCTAAGCACATGACCTTGCGAGTGCCTCACGAAAGGGCTCATGCTACATGTTTAGGTTGTTCAACCCTTGAATTCCAAGGAGAACACTCCCCTAGCCAAAAAGCACACCTAGTTATGAGACTAACCTCCCTTGAGTGGATGCCCAAGGCTTAGCACCCTAGTGCAAGCACAAGCATGTCTGTTTGCTAAGTATCCAACCCCTTGGCGACAAGCCCATGACATAACCCCAAAGGGCGTGCCTCAGGCGTTGTACCATGTGACGTTTAGCCCAGTGTCACATCTCCATGTGACATGCCTTCCCGATGTGGGCTATCATGCCATAGCCCTTAGATTCAAGAGTTGCACCAAGTGCCACAACGTGGCTCCTAAATGCCAACTCTAGAACCCTCAATGAACCCTAGGAACCAGTAACATGAACCTGTCAATCAAGATCCCACGCCACAGTTGGACAAGGACACGGATGTGCCTTGCTTGGCCGTGAGTGCTCCTAGCTTGACATGGAGGAGGAGGCTGGAGACAAGCCTCAACCTTTGCCTCTTGGAACGTGCATTCCGACAAGACCTCCCAGGCATGGATTCGCCAACGTTAAGGGTAAGCTACCCCGAAGGTGGGACGTACCCCTGGCATCTGGAAGTTAGGGCGGCACAACAGAGGGTTGTGCCTTGACGACACAAGCTAGAGCTTGCACCGGGAGAAGAGTAACGAGCTCAGTCATGAACCCAGGAACCCTCACTCCTACTACTACTACCTTATTTATGTGACAGAGCCCCCCCCCCTGTTTTCCTATTTACATAAGTGGGCTAGCACTGAAATCTCATTCCCAGAGGAACATACTTGGTGAGTTATCCATCGACCCCTAAACCCTAACCTGTCAAACCTGGGGTATTTCTAAGCATATCCGACATGCCGAACTCACCGGAACTAGCCATTAATCCAACCGGGACATGGAAAACCAAGGTAAGAGTTTTTAGATGGAAGTGCTAGCTTCGCCTAGAGTTTCTTAAAATACCTAATGACACCGGCCGGACCATCACTAGATATCCAAGTGCACTAAGCGGGCCTGTTTCTTCTACACCTAGGGCTTATCAACATAGTACGTCCCAAAGTAAAGGGTTGAGTCATAGTAAAAACTATGACACACTCCCCGCCTTTGAAAATGTCAACGTCCTCGTTGATGTCCAACTCCAAGACTAGATAATGTTAGAGAAAACTAACCAAAACTAACATATCACTCTATGAGTCAGCCAAAAGTTCACATAATTTTTATTACCCCTTGCATTACGCAAAACCAAGTACTTCAGAACCGTCATTCACTGAAGTCGTAAACCTAGCTGCCGGAGGCACCACCTGCGACATGAAGTCACTTGGAGACCTTTTGCACGTCTGCAAAGTCTGTCACCCGACGCACACAACACAATGGTTAATTTCTTTACTTAACTAGAATTTATATTGGAGGCCTCTAGTTAGTGTTGTTGCCGGCCCCTTGGTTAACAAGAAATAAAGACTTGCTTTATTCCTTAATATTAAATGCTATTGACGACCCTGTCGTCTACACAACAAGCACTTCTCAAATGCTTGACCAAACACCTTTGCATTTCTTTTGATTTTCCAATGGTCCCACATCTCCACATGTTACGATATTATAGCTTACATCTCTGCATCCCTCGGTGCTTCTCATTACCCCTTTTCATAAGGGTCTGCTACTATACCTATCTCTCATTAGTATATAGCTACGCCAGACTAAGTATGAGACTTTTATCGGAATCAAGTCTCTTTTCCGATATAGAGTACAAGTCATAAACCCTGTTCTTTGTAAACATGTCAATTGGCCAGAGCGATCACAGAGGCGCATGGCTGTACACATGTATACAACAAGGTCTTGCCAATCTACCAACTGCCATTCACTTGGTGTGTTATTAACATAAATTTATTCCCGATAGGAATCAAATTAGTCAAATCCGCGACCAAGTGTGATAGCCTTACCATTTGTCCTTCGCAACCATCTTTGTACTCTTTCATAACACCGACCAGTTCAGGGACCAGATAAGCTAACATACCTTTCTTACAAACTAATGTGGAAACCAAGAAATTCAACCCATCTCTAGTTCCTCAATCACAATCTTTAGATAACACGTCTCTTAATTGTCACTCTCATTGTACTCATTCCCCAAAGAGCACATCATACTAGATGCCGTTCAATACTTCCTAACTCTTTATCCCACTAAGTTTAAAAAACCAATTTTAAAGACTTAGTTTCCATGATAAGAGTCTCTCTGAATTTGTAATACTGCACGCCTCCAACATATATTTATTTCCAACTTTGAAATTGATTATGTAAATGTTTCTCAACACTATACCGAAGTATAGTATTTTCACTAATTCAAGCAATTAGTGTTTTTGATAAACATCTTTTTAAACTAATCCTTATTCCATAAACAGTTGTAATTTTGATATTGATACTCTTGAATGGATAATGATCGTTTTAATGTTCAAATCCTAAGTTTACCAACTAGTTGTTATACTAGCAGATATAACTTACATATTTATCAATTTATCAAAATGCTACACTATAATATAGATATGGTTTAGTTTACATGAATCAACTTCAGTTTTGAGACGGAAAATAAATGTAATACAGTATTTCGAGGAACTTTGTTTAGAGACCGAGAATCATGAACTAGTGTCTGGTTCATCTAAATGATTTAGTAAGATATGTTTTCCACACTAAATGTTTATCATGACACCAAAGTGCCACACAACTTCATGTTTCAGTTATATCTTATACTTTAGCAGATCTTCCCAAACATGAATAAAATATCTAGTTCAGTATTGAACTAAGATACATTATTCATCTAGACACTAGCAATCCAGAAAGTACACATTGCCCCTCAAGCAATGTATTGAGAAATGTCTCATTTCTCAACTAACTTGAAAACACGTTTCAAGTTATAACACTAAGGTAGTGCCTTACCAAAGTGTCGAACTCAAATCTTGAGTCTTTATTATATGATTATGGCCACCTCATGTGATCATAACCAAGTTTGATATTGAGCGCTCCAAACTCAATATTGAAGAGATATCATACCATATTTTGACAAGTCATTTATAACCAATCTTGAAAAGATTGTCACAAATTCTGTCCAAAGTTTAGAATATAAATATCTCAACAGATGAGGTGATAGGAAACCTCATATTCTCGAACTGGATATTGGACGAACCTTGAACTACAATCATCAAGAAGGGACACCATCTTCTTGAGCTAATCCCGCTACACAATATCATACTTACAAGAATATTGAACCAACTCAAGGAACACCATCAAACCTTGAGATAGAACTAACAACTAACCCAAGGAATACAATCAAACCTTGAGTCAAGAATAGTTTATTTTTCAATATTCTGAAAGATTGAAGATACATACTTTATTTGTTCTTTTAAGTGCCCACATTTGCGACCATGATGCAGAGTCAAGAAACCGTCTTTTGAATAATCGTATTCGACTCTAAAATGAAATTGATATTGAAAATCAATATCAACTTCTAATTCTCATCGAACACCGACTCTCTGAGGAGGTACATGCACTTAAACCTCCAATGGAAATCCGACTATTACTAGCTCATTGATAATTCTCAACATAAGTTATCAAACTTAGCAAGTTTCCTTACTTAGTCGATAAACAAAGTGAAGAATCCCAAATCATGCTCTTCTTAACCAAGGAATCACCCTTGTTCAAGACTTCTCCCCACATTGCAAACAACGTTACAGTTTCAAGATTAAAGAGTTAACAATGAAAATGCACAAGTGTGCGCCGAACGCCTTCACTATGCAAGTTCCTTCATTACTCAGTAAACTAAAAATGTAAACGTATGTTTCCAACATTACTCTTTCTGATAGATCAGCCATCTATCCAAAAAGTGCATTGATAGGGATGCAACATTAAATCCGTCTACTGCCAAAATCTATTATTCTATCATTCTTAAGATCCCACATGAGATAACTAATTCATAATCAAGTTAGTTGAGTTAGCTAACTTGAATACAAAGTGCGCGCCTTACAACCAACTAAGGTTTCAAGTTGTACTTTGTTCAAATCAGACGACTTGAACTTAGTAAACTATTTCACCTAATGTTACTTGTACTAGCGTCATCAAAATATTGCGAACATCGACAATACTTTGATTACATTGGATGTTCGAACCAACTGCTTAACATATTCATCATATGTTAATATTGACATTTTGTTGTATTATAAGTTCAACACCATAGTCTGCTTCTAGAGTTACACTCTCGGAAACATGCACATATAATGAAGAGCTTATTTACACTTTTGTCAAAATGTAGTGTTCATCTTATGTTTGAATATGCCCCTTTTCCGAAGTCAAAGATGCACTTCTGAACATAAGTCTTTCCCCGTTTGAACACTATTGCTGAACCTGATATTGAATCTTGACCCTAAGCCAAAACTCAATGGACACTATTTGTTTCAAATCATGTGTTATCCCAAATTCAAACACCTTAAAGAAAAAAAAAAAATTTTCAATAATGTGTAAACTTAGCATATCACATGATTCACTTCATAAGACTTAGTTTGTAAGCCAGAAACAAACTAACACCCACGTCTTGTGGAAGTATATGGTAAAGCAACAGAACATTCATAAGGTAAAGTAACCTGGCATACAACTCGGAAGTCGCCTTCCGAGTGCTGCCCTCGACATAAGTCCATAACCCACACCACTTATGAAGTAGGTGTTCTCTGAAGAGTTATAAATCTCAGGACCAACTCTCCACGCAGAATTCAGACGTTAACCGAAAGTGATTAGAAGTACTTCA
>PUQB01000026.1:899559-1054431 GCA_003024785.1 Selaginella tamariscina
AAAGGGCGGTGCCTCATGCGTTGTACCATGTGACGTTTAGCCCAGTGTCACATCTCCATGTGACATTGCCTTCCCGATGTGGGCTATCATGCCATACCCTTAGATTCAAGAGTTGCACCAGGTGCCACAACGTGGCTCCTAAATGCCGACTCTAGAACCCCTCAATGAACCCTCAGGAATCAAGTAACATGAACCTGTCAAACAAGATCCCACGCTCATAGTTGGGCAAGGACACGGATGTGCCTTGCTTGGCCGTGAGTGCTACACCTAGCTTGACGTGGAGGAGGAGCTGGAGACAAGCCTCAACCTCTGCCTCTTGGAATGTGCATTCCGACAAGACCTCTTAGGCATGGTTCACCAATGTTAAGGTAAGCTACCCCGAAGGTGGGACGTACCCCTGGCATCTGGAAGTTAGGGCGGCACAACAGAGGGTTATGCCTTGACGACACAAGCTAGAGCTTGCACCGGGAGAAGAGTAATGAGCTCAGTCATGAACCCAAGAACTCTCACTCCTATATACTACCTTATTTATGTGACAGAGCCCCCCCCTTTTTTCCTGTTTACATAAGTGGGCTAGCACTGAAATCTCATTCCCAGAGGGAACATACTTGGTGAGTTATCCATCGACCCCTAAACCCTAACCTGTCAACTTGGGGGTATTTCTAAGCATATCCGACATGCCGAACTCATCAGAACTAGCCATTATCCAACCGGGACATGGAAAACCAAGGTAAGAGTTTTCTAGATGGAAGTGCTAGCTTCGCCTAGAGTTTCTTGCAAATACCTAATGACACCCAGCCGGACCTCACTAGATATCCAAGTGCACTAAGCGGGCCTGTTTCTTTTTACACCTAGGGCTTATCAACATAGTACAGTAGGTAACAACAGTCAATGTCCAAAGTAAAGGGTTGAGTCATAGTAAAAACTATGACATTCGCCAACGTTAAGAGTATGTTACCCTAAAAGTGGGACATACCCCTATTGTTTTACAAGTTAGGTGGCACAATAGTTGCACCGATAGAAGAATAACGAGGTTAGTCATGAACCCAGAAACTCTCTGACATATTCTACTTAATATATGTAATAGAGAGACCTCCCTCCCCCCCTTTCCTATTTTGTAAAGTGGGGTTAGCACCGAATCTCATTCTTAATGGGAATATACTTGATGAATTTTAACTTAACAACCCATTAACCCCAAAACCCTAACCTAAGGGTTTAGGGCGTGGGATTAGAGCACCCTAGACCCATATTCAACATGCCAAACTCACTTAAAACTAACCAATAACCAATTAAGACATGAAAAATGAGAGTATGAGTTTTCTAGAACCTTCGTTTAGAGTTTTTTAGGTATCTAGTGATAGCCAGTTGGACTACTTCTTACTTAAGTATACTAAACAAAGTTGTTTTTCACTACATCTAAGGCTTGTCAACATAGTTTAATATAATAACAATTAATTCCAAAGTAAAAATAAAGGTCATAGTAAAATTATACCAATGTGTCAAATGTGTTGTTGGCCATGGAGCATTTATTGCATAAATTGGTCACACAATAAATACTTCACTGTGTGACATGGTATGACCCAATGACGTTTACTTTCTTTATTTCTAGGTTATCACAAGTTGGAGTATTATGGCATATATATACACACCATCATAGACAATGACACAAGTTATATTGTGGCAACAAGGGTGGTCACATGAAAGAATGCAATTATTATGTTCGATATTTATGTTGAGATGGTGGAGAAGTTTACACAATTAAAGATAAGCTGATTTGATTTTGCATGGGAGTTTGGTCTTGTTAAGTAAGACATAAACAATTTGTGGCTCGGAGAGCAAGCTTTCATTCACAACAGTAGTGTATAGAATCATGTATGACAATTTGCAATATAAAATCTAATGATATTTATGATAAATTGAATTATAGTGAATAGAACACATGTGGAGGGACTTGTTTAATTAATTTCACATAATGGATAAATTAATGTTGCAAAGTGGATCTCAATAAGTGGATAGTTAATGTTATAAAGTATATGAAAATTTAAAAAATAATGTGGTGGACCTTAATATTGTCATGACCGGATACAGGATACGAGTTACAGGATATGCCTATAGGATATACTTACAGGATATGCTTGCAGGATATTCCTACAAGATATGCCTATAGGATATACCTACATGATATTCCTATAGGATATGCCTATAGGATATACTACAGGATATGCCTAAAGGATAAGGGTCACTATTTTTAGCTCATGACCATATTAGACTCATGACTAGATTAGCTTGGAGTTGTGAGTATAAAACCTCCGACCTAATTGTTGTACAATCAGTTACTATCAACACCAGTCATTCTACGATCATTCTTGTCTTGTTCCTTGCTCTTGCCTTGTTCTTGAGTCAAGCCTTATTGTTGTTATCTTGCTCTTAAGTCGTGGCTTGACAGTTTGATAGTAATTGATTTCATAGCTTTTCGATTTTCAGCTACTTTTTTTTTCCTTGATTCTTCTCCTTTGTTTTTCTCCTTTTTTTTTCTTTCATAAATCATGGCCGATTTTGAGCAATTTCAACGCGAGCACCAAATATTGCTTCATGAGCTAGCCACTTTGCGCCAAGTGGTCACAAATCTGCAAGGTTCCACTAACGCGGCACATGCAGCTGCTGATGCATCCTCCAAGGCTGCTGCACAGGCTCTCTCTCAAGCATCCGTGATTTCCTCTACATCGAACACTTCTTCGGAACCGAAAATTAGCATGCCAGAAAAGTTCAATGGCAATCGTGCCGATTTCCAAGGGTTCCTGAATCAGATTAGGCTTTTGATCCGCATGCAACACACCGCTACTCGACTGATGCACAAAAGGTTGGCCTTTTGGCATCCCTACTAGTTGGATCTCCACGGGCTTGGGTTGCCCTTTGCTGGAACGTGACGACCCATTGATGGAAGACTTTGAAGGTTTCGTGGCTGCCTTTGAAGCTTGCTTTGGAGATCCCGATAAGTACAGTTCCGCATGCACGAAGTTACGAAACCTCACACAAGGATCTCGACCAGCTTCCGTTTATGCATCCGAATTTCAGCAACTTTGCACGAACATTCCATGGGATGAAACTATTGATTGAACACTTCCATTTTGGGTTGAGGGATGATGTGAAGGACCTTCTCCTTTTGTTACCGGATGCCCAAACATTAGCGGAGATCATGCAACAGGCCTTTCGCTGCGACAACCGCTTGTTCGAGCGTCATCAGGAAAAATCCCGTCAGCAGTTCCTGCAAACCAATCCTGCAGCTGTGATACATACTGAGAAATACAAGCGTGGCCCACTTTTCGTTGCTGAGAAGCAACGTCGTTGCAGTGAGAATCTATGTTTGTATTGTGGTGAAGCAGGACACAAGGCGGCGGAATGTCCTATTAAAGCCAGGAAGTTCAAGACGCGTGAAGTTGAAGCTGAAGTTCAGTCGGAAAACTTCAATGTTCACTTCGTTTAGGAGCACGAAGTTGACGTAGGTGCAGGCTCCATTGGTGCTGCTCATACCATTCCATCACTCAAGTTTCTATACACATTCATCTTAATAATCGAGAGCTCAAGGAGTTTGCCCTGTTAAACACTGGTGCAAATGCATGCTTCATGGATGACACTTTTGCAACTCAACATGGCATTCCATGGTGAAGTTGAAGCGTGCAGTTCCTGTAGAGGTGGCCGATGGTCGTCTGATTGCTTCTCGCAGTTACCCATGCTACCAAACCTCTCTCTTGCAGTCATGGCGCATTCAACTGTTCAATTTCCTTCAACTTGATTAAGACTCGGTCGACTCCCATCATTTTGGGCATGCCATGGTTCGTTGTTGCAAATCCTCAGATCAACTGGAGGTCTAGGACATTCACGTTTTCCTCTCCGGTAACCAGGACCAATCCTGTACCTTCATGTGTGCAAATACATCCTTAGTGTCTGAGGCAGTACAAGCTACAGGATTGACCGTGCCTGTTCCTGTATCAGTGTTGAAGACTTCCTCAACAGGATCCACCTCCTATTGGTTCGTCAGCACACTCACAAGTTCTCCTCACTCCTGTGCATCCACGGACTTCTGTACAGGATTCTTTCCAATCCTGTACACTTGTCAACATCCACACATGTTTCTCCCAATCTGCCTCTTTTCATTACTCTTCTTCTGTTCCACCCCCCAAGATCCTTCCTCTTTTTCAATCATAGCTCCCTCCTTCTCCTCTTCGAGTTTTACCACTACCATGCATGAACTTGCCACTGATCCTGCTCCTTTTTATCTTTTTACCTTCCAAGTAACTCCTACGTCCTCTTTACCTTTCCTATATCTGATTCCCCTGTTTTTCAATCTCCTTCTCCTGTTCCTTCTTCTTCTCCTTCCTTGCCATCCAAGTATCACTCCTTTCAGAGTTTTTTGACAAGCACAAGGCTGCAGTTCTTCCTGTTCACAGGTCCTACGACTGTCCTATCGATCTTGTGGAAGGAAAGACTCCACCGTTCGGACCGATTTATGCACTGTCACCTACAGAATTGGAGGTTCTTTGTCAGTACATCGAGGAAAACTTGGCATCCGGCTTCATTCGTCACTCAAAGTCCCCTGCAGGAGCACCTATCTTCTTTGTCAAGAAGAAAGATGGGAGTTTACGTTTGGTTGTGGACTACAAGGTTTGAATCAAGTCACCATTCGGAACCGGTACCCGTTGCCATTGATCCCGAACTTCTCGATGCAAGGAGCAAAAGTGTTCACGAAGATTGACTTACGAGGGGCTTACAATCTTGTACGGATTCGTCCAGGCGATGAGTGGAAGACTGCCTTTCGTACAAGGTATGGACACTTCGAGTATACGGTGATGCCTTTCGGACTTACCAATGCCCCAGCCGTGTTCCAACACATGGTGAACGACATCTTTCGTGACTTCTTGGACCAGTTTGTGGTAATCTACCTCGATGACATTTTGATTTTCTCCAAGGACCAGGCGGCTCATGACAAGCATGTACGACTAGTCTTACAGAGGCTTCGCGAGCATGGCCTGTATGCGAAGTTGGAGAAGTGTTTCTTCGACAGGGATATGTAGAGTTCTTGGGCTACATCGTCTCTCCTGCTGGCGTTTCCATGGACATGCACAAGGTGAAGACTATCGCGGAGTGGGAGAGGCCCAAGTCTGTACGAGATGTACAATGTTTCCTTGGCTTTGCAAACTTCTACAGGCGTTTCATACAGGACTTCTCCAAGCGTGTACTTCCACTCACGGAACTCACCAAGCGCACAGGAGTGTTCTCTTGGTCCGACAAGGCAGAACATGCATTCACAACACTCAAGAACATCTTCACGACAGCTCCGATTTTAGCACATCCTGATCCTTCTCGTCCCTTCTTCGTTGAAGCAGATGCCTCATTTTGCAGTAGGATCTGTTCTATCACAAGTTGGAGAAGATAAGTTGCTTCATCCTGTAGCTTTTCACTCTCGTAAGTTCCTTTCGGCGGAGATCAATTACGAGATTCATGACAAGGAACTCAAGGCCATTGTGGATTCGTTCGAGGAGTGGCGGCATTTCCTGGAAGGTGCTGCACATCCTGTACAAGTTCTTACGGATCACAAGAACCTGGAGTATTTTCAAACGGCTCGAGTTCTCAGTCGGCACAGGCTAGGTGGGCGGAGTTCCTATCACGTTTTGATTTCGTCATCATCTACAGGCCTGGTTTTCGAAATGGCAAGGCGGATGCATTGTCTAGGGCTCTTACCTTGCACCGGGGCGATCCTGCATATGACTGTCAAAAGCAAGTGTTGTTGGGTCCTGATCGACTTCGGCTTGCAGCACTACAAGTTCATCAGGCTCCAGCAGATTCCACACTCCTACAGGACATCCGTTTGCAGTTGGCTACAGACGACTTGGCAAGGAATGTGTTTTCACACATTAGTCCTGACATCGCAAGTTCCTCTTCCTCCAGTTCCCGTACAGACTACAAGTTGTTTACCATACAGGACGGACTCCTGTATCGGGAAGGTCTCTGTATGTTCCTGTTGGTGTTTGCAGGACTCGTGTGGTACAGGATTGTCATGATACCCCGGCTACAGACATTTTGGTGTGGCCAAGACAGTTGAGTTGGTGACTCGCAACTATTGGTGGCCTGGGTTGCGAGGTTTTGTGGACAAGTTTGTACGGAGTTGTGACACCTGCAATAGGTCGAAGATGCCTCGTCACGCGCCCTCTGGTCTTCTTCGTCCTCTTCTGTTCCTTCTGCTCCTTGGAGATCCATTTCTATGGATTTCCTCACAGATCTTCCTCCTTCTCGTGGATTTGATGCAGTTCTTGTCGTGGTTGACCGTTTCACCAAAACAAGCTCATTTCCTACCATGTCACAAGACTGCTACAGGCCAGACAACTGCTGAGTTGGTGATCGCGAAGTATTCCGACATCATGGTCTTCCTGAGAGCATTGTTTCTGATCGAGGCCCACAATTCATGTCCAAGTTTTGGCGAGAACTTCTCCGGAGTCTACAGGTTAAAGCGGACCTTTCTTCAGGATACCATCCACAAACTGATGGGCAGTCAGAACGCACGATTCAGACCTTGGAGCAATATCTTCGCTGCTTCATCAGTTACCAACAGGACAACTGGTTGGACCTTCTTCCAATGGCGGAGTTTGCCTACAACAACTCCGTTCACGCATCTACAGGCCAGACACCTTTCTTTGCTCTTACAGGCTACCATCCACGTTTTGACTTTGCTCCTCTTACTTCTCCTTCTTCTGCTCCTGCAGTACAGGATCGTCTCCAGCATCTTCGTCAGGTACATGAGGATCTCCGGGTTCATCTTCAGCAGGCACAGGAACGGTACAAGCATTATGCTGATGCTCATCGTCAACCGGCACCTACATACAAGATTGGTGATCTCGTGTGGCTTCTTTGTCGGCATATTCGCACCAACAGGCCTTCTTTAAGTTGGATTTTCAACGATTGGGCCCTTACAGGATTGCGGCTGAGGTCAATCCTGTAGCTTTCCGACTCGAGTTACCATCTACGGTGAAACTTCATCCTGTGTTTCACACTTCTTTGTTGGAGCCGTATCATCCTTCTTCTCTTCTTGGTCGTGCTTCTTCTCCTCCCCTCCTGTGGTCATTGACGGTGAACCTGAGTATGAAGTTGCAGCCATCCTTGATTCTCGTCTTCATCGCCGCCAACTTCAATACTTGGTGGATTGGAAAGGTTATTTGCCTACCGATCGCACTTGGGAACCTGCATCCAACTTACTCCATGCTTCTTCCAAAGTTGCTGCTTTCCATCGGCGTTATCCTGCTAAACCAGGTCCAAGACTCATGGAACTCGTCCTTAGGGAGGAGGTGCTGTCACGACCGGATACAAGATACGAGTTACAGGATATGCCTATAGGATATACTTACTATAGATATGCCTGCAGGATATTCCTACAGGATATGCCTATAGGATATACCTACAGGATATGCCTGCAGGATATTCCTACAGGATATGCCTATAGGATATACCTACAGGATATGCCTGCAGAATATTCCTACAGGATATACCTATAGGATACTCCTATAGGATATACTACAGGATATGCCTAAAGGATAAGGGTCATTATTTTTAGCTCATGACCATATTAGACTCATGACCAGATTAACTTGGAGTTGTGAGTATAAAAGCTCCAACTTAATTATTGTATAATCAGTTACTATCAACACCAGTCATTCTACGATCATTCTTGTTTTGTTCCTTGTTATTGTCTTGTTCCTTGCTCTTGCCTTGTTCTTGAGTCAAGCCTTCTTATTGTTATCTTGCTCTTAGGTCGTGGCTTGACAACCATATATTAACTTATGAACATTAGCTAAATTTAATGCAATTGTCTTCGTATCAGCCTAAAATTACATTAAATTTTAAAAAGATAATGTAATGTCATTTATTAATGCAAATCTATTCACACCAATTAAACATTAAATTAAAAGATAATGTCGAACTAATGTTTTCTTTATAAAATTTGGCATTAACTTAATGCAAAGGCTTTAAGGTTTACATTAAGGCATGGAAACGGTGAGAGCTCTAAACGCTCCTCCCACATTGTAGATAGATAAGCATATATTTAAATTAAAATTTAAATTAAATTAAATTTTTTAAATATTAAATATTATTTTAAATCTCAATTTGTGTGTGTGCATGTGTATGCGGAAACTAAAGGAAAATTCAAAATTTGTGGAACCTAAAATAGTATTTAATATTTAAATATAATAATTGAGATTTTAATATAAAGTTAATGTAAAACATATGTGAAAACACATATATGTTAATAACTCTAATGTAATATGGTGTGAAGTCATTTACATTACATTAAATTAAGTTAGGTTACATTAACTAAAATTTTCTAATGTTGTGATTAACTAATGCTGGTGTGAAGATCGATGGTATTAACTAATAACATTAAGTTAATAATAGCTAATGTAATATTCACAATTTAATGTGCAATGTGAATTGGCCCTAAAGCTTTATGAATATTTAATAATAATTATTAAATCTTAATAACTAATATTCTTTCATATTTCATTTATTTCTCACATTCAACAACACATACTTGTGCACAAAATCAAACTCAATATGTTCTATAAAAAAAAAATTATAATGATTGTGGTAGTTTCAATGAACATTTTATGAACATTTATATAGCTTTATGTTTTTAAATAGAAGTCTAACGAATGTGGCTTTTCAACGGTAAATAAAGAAAACGTACGTTTCCATTTGAAAAATATTAATATATATATTACTATAATAATGTAGACATTGTAATATATTATATAAACATATTATTATACTTTTAGTATATACACGTATGTTATTTTAACTTTGACGTACACAGTTGTATTATAATAATTTAGGATATATATATGTGTGTGTGTGTGCATGCGAAATTTGTATGTAGGAATTAGTAAGCAACCCTATGCAATATATGCAAGTATATGAAAACGTGATATAACCTGTATTTAGTGTTTGATTTAATTTGTTTTATATTAAGCAATTTATACAAAGTATTGGATATTGCTTCCTAACCTCCAAGAGAGAGGGTGGTTCCTACTCGTCTGATGCCCTTCTTGAAGAGAATATTATATTTGTATTTATTTATATCATATTACTTTTGAAGTTTTAAAAGTGGATATATATTTAAATTATAAAACTAAAAAATAAATTTTGTATAAATATATTATTCATATTTTTTATTCAAGCAAAATAAATTTCAGCTATTAAATTGAAATTATAATCGGCAATTTATAAATCAAGTCAAAACTGACGCCCCATATGAGAACCATGAACTAGTGATGCAATGTATAATAAATTATTATTTTAATGATGATTTTATAAATGTTAAGAACATTCAGAATATATGTTTTATATGTGTAATTTAAAGAAATCTATTATATACATTAATTTATGTATATATCAGAAATATTAATATAAAATTCAAAAGCTACAATATAATTACTTATATAATTAAATTATATACTTAATGTATTTATTATATTTTTATTTTTATATGCTTTGAAATACATGTAAAATCTGTATATCTTTTAATTTATTGGTTTTATGAATTCATTGGTTAATATTAAATTATTTACATAATTTAAGAAACCCATATTGTCCCATTCACATGCAACTTTAGTATATCCTTACACATATACAAAATGTGTTAATATACTTTCATATGACACACAAATACATATAGATATACATAGTATATAGAAACATCTACTAAAAAACCAGTGATATATGCAGTAGTAAAAAAATGCTACGGATTAATAATTAAATTAAATTAATAATTAATAAATTAGTAATTAAACATTTCCGTAGCATTTTTCAACTACGGATTTAATCACTGCTAAAAAACTATTATATTTTACATTATACGAATCTAAATTCTTTTGCGTTTTGGTTTATGTTTTGAAAACTTCATTGGAAGTTTGAATGTCGGACTTGTAATACCTCTTTTCACAATAATATAATATAATTATTTCAAAGATACTCTTAGGTGAAACAAGTTACCTATATATAATGCATAAACCTCCCGTTCAGATATTCAAGTCAAAACCAACGGCCAAGATGACTATTTTAGTGCGAATACTGTTTAATACGAGAATTGTTAATGAAATGTATATTAAAAATTACATATTAAAATTTTCAGGTGAAGTTAAGGAAGGGCATTATAACAACTCACAAGCAATACATAGTTCTTACATGATTATTTATTTAATGTCGAAACATATAATTTTGTTTAAATAATAAAGTTAATTATTTAGATTTAGATTTAAATTTTATTTTACATGTGAATTTATTATTTATTAAAATTAACTTTACAATAATAATCTCAATAATCCCAAGTCAATATTAATTTATGTTTAATCATAATTAAAATTTAAAATCAGAATCTAAATAATCTAGATTAATCTGGTACGTCTGTTTAAATCATACGTGTGCTTTTATATTTAAATTAAATTATTGAATTTAACCCTAAATCCAATTAACATATTTTTAGTTATGTCTTAACGCATATCAAACTTTGGGACGATTATGTTATACATTCCTTTTTATATTAATAATAATTAATTAATAAATATTAAAAACCACGTAATTAATGTGTTTAAGAAAATTTATATATACCAAATTATGTGTATATATAGAATGTATTAAGCATGAAGGTATTTTACTTTTATTAACAAAATAGAATTCTATCTTAATAAAAACCATCAGAACGAATGGTACAGAATAAAATTTCAATTCAGATATTCAAGTGAAAGCTGACGGCTGAGATGATCACACGTATAACATCCGACTGGCAGAAACACGTCCACGTCGGACAAGACTAGTGATGCATGAATTATTTACAATATACATGGCGAAGGCGGAGGAGAGCTATGGCGATGCTCGTAGGGTTAGGGCGTGAATGGCCGCGGCAGTCGCTTCCGGAAGCACGATCAGCAGGCTGGTGGTGGGGAGGGCGGAGGGAGCTCGCATGGTGAATCCGGGAGGTGTTCTGGTGTGTTCCTGGGGGAATTCGCTTGTTCAGGCACAAGATCAAACTCATAGATCGTCGCGGAGCTCCAATTCGCTTCAGGAAGTCGAGGATTGCATTCCCTGTCTGCTTGCTTCATGGATTAGGCGGCCCGTTTTGGGAGTCTTTTCGGATTCTTCGGATGATCACTTGCTTCCGCGAAAACCGACTATAATCTCAAGGTATGCTATAATCCCCAGCGGAAATAGGAGTAAATCTGTGTTTTAAATGAAAACAAGGGAAATGGCATTGTTTAATATATAGTTGCTAGATATCAAACAAGTTAGAATCCTCGAAAACAGGCAAAAGGTGCAGTTTCAGATCGTACCTTGTTTTGCCAACGTGTTGCTATAAAGCTAAAAATCACGGTTTTAAGACGAAAACAAATTATATATTTGGTATTCTAGGGGGGGATTTGCTTACATATAAGAATGTAAACTTACTTCGTGTATATATATGTATAGAGAAGTGATTTTATACAAACGCCGTGTGTATATAATAGTTTTAGATACATATATGTTGTGGGATTCACTCATATACGACTCTTACAAAGTCTTTTGTTTGTCTAAGTTTGCGTCCGTATGTAGATAGATAGATAAGAAGGAACTTTGTAGGATTACTTATATATGTGCATATACAAAGTGCTTTTACTGTTGTTGTATATATGCGTGCATTTGTTTACGTGTTTGTAGATGCGATTCTTATGAATTAATGTTTTCTATGTAGAAGGATAAGACGATGCTCCTAACATTGGTACAGCAAATTGAGCCGTTAGATGTGAGCAGCATAAGCAAGGATGCATCTGTAGATAGCATGGACGCAATGAAGAGAACAATCTCAGGAAGCTCGGTCTGTTGCCCTCTGACCAGTTCAAGGTTACTATTGAAGCGTACAGAGAGCCCCTTGCACGGCTTTTAGTGTCTTCTATGATGACTGGGTACGTATATTATTATATGTATAATATAAAATATGATTTCATATTTATATATACATATAAATATACATTAAGAAACATATGATATAACGAGTTTGGTGGTTGATCTGACGTCAATCTTGTAGAATGTGGAACACGTTTCTAAATAGGAAAGCTCTTCGGCATTATTATAGTCATTTAATATATATTTTACTATGGCAGTGCAGTATAGGACACGTTAATAGAATAAAGCGTCTATATACATAAAATACATGTTCGAATAACTCATAACACACGAAGCTTATCATATATCGTGCATGTTACTAGTTTTAATATATTTTTGTTTTCTTTTACAGTTACACTCTCAGGAACGCTGAGTATAGACTATGCTTGCAGAGAAGCCTAGAGCTTTCCGAGGAAGAAAATATTAGTAACAGTAATAAGAAAAACGAAACAGAAGACAAAAACCTACAAGAATCTATATCTTTGACTTCCATGAAAAGAAAGTACCATGCGGTGAAGAAGTATTGAACACAGAATCAAAATTGGAATTGAACATTCCTGACAACCTTGGTCCTTTGCCTCAGGAAGTCGAGGACTATGTTAGTGAGCTCCAAGCTAAGTTGCTCTCAAAAGAAAAGGTAAGATCTCACTCTCTATCCATGTATGTGTATACCAGTCAATTATATAAACATATATACATATATATTTATGTCTTAGTTCTTCCTCCTTCTCATCTTCAAGTCTTTTCATCTTTCTCTTCCTTTATTCGGCGCGCGCATATCGCTGTCTCTGTGTGTATAATGTATATTATCAACAGGAACTCGAGGACTGCAAGCGTGCAAAGACAGCACTTGAGATGGAAAAAATCGTTGGGGATGAAAACAACGATTTGCTCGACTACCTGAGATCCCTCGAACCCGATAAGGTACGCATACCTATGTACATTTTTTAACACACACACACACAGAGAATGGACAATATATGCAGAGATGTTATAAGTAGGTTTTTCATTGTATGAAGGTAGCGGAGCTTTCTCATCCAGCATCGAAGGAAGTAGAAGAGGTGATCCAAACAGTGATAAGTGGATTGTTGGACAACTTGTGCAAATCAAGGCCGTTGAATCCACACAAGTCAATGGTGCACTTTCAAGCTCTTCATGGGAAGAGGGTGATTCTCCCGAGTTACTATCAAACGTGCCCTTAAAATTTCAATCAACTGTAACTGCGACTCGGGATTACCTGCACGGCTCCTGTTTCTGGTATGTATATACATATGCATAAAAGCGTATCTATGTACATAACCATTGGTGTAAATTCTTTTCAGATTATTATAACAGATGTAACACAGAGTTTTTAATACATGCAATCACACGTCGTAAATGTATGTGTGCATGTAAGTATATGCTTTGGGTATATATACATTATATGTATTTGTTTTTGTTCTTATTGTTAATTTCATGCATAGTACGTACTAGGCATGACTATACTTGGATGTAGTATATATAGATGACGTGAAATGCACACACACACACACACATACACCCCGATGGAATAATGAAATAAACATGATGAAGACATACATGTCTGTTATAACATAGATAGAACCACAGTCATCTATATCTCGTGTATATGTATATTATAGTGTCCAGTTCTGTAGGAACATGAATGAAACACTGTCATGAATGAAATCACTAGACACAGGCATGTTTATGTCATTACACACACACTCACATGTACATGGTTTAAATATACAGGATCGTATTAACAAGCTGTATATGTGTTACAGGTGCATGCTATTAGGGCATCATATGCGAGGGTTGGAATACAGACTTGAACTAAGCCATGCACTTAGTTTATCTGGAGCCGTCGAGTTAGGAGTGGAAGATTGAACAAGTAAAGAAAGCACAGGCACGCACACACCAAGTGATGAACTTCTCTCAATGTAAATCTATTACTGCGCGTTTTGCAAGGTATGTCTGTAGATTATACAGCAATAAATATTTCCATACGTTTTTTGTTACTCATTTAATTATTTATATTTGTACCCAGTAATAATATTAATAACTTGTCATAAATGACATTGAATATAATTCATATCCAATTATATTCGGAAATACAAAAACTTATTCCTAAATATTCCTCAAGGCATATGTTTATTTATTGATGATATAGATATACGTGTATGTGTGTGTATGGTGTGTGTAAATGTGTGTATTGTCTTAAATTTCTCTGCACTCATAAAGAGAAAGATGAACTGTGTGCCTGGTAAACTGGTAATGACTTACAATAAGTTAGAATAACTGCTAGCATTATAGAATATAATGGTGGCTATGTACATTTTTTACACATTTATAATGTGATATTAAATGTAAATGTAATATATATATATATATATATATATATTATATATATATATATGTATGTATGTACTGTGCATTAAAGATTCATCATCACCGTGAATAGAGAAGTTTTTGAAGAATAATTTGTATGTTAAATTGTATATTAATTTAACGTCTAACTTGATCATAAGAATTTAGTTTAATAATATGAATCTGTTGTTTATTGATAATGAATAATTTTTATTTTTATTTTTTTAAATTTGACTAGTCTCTTCGGTACTATGAAATTTAAAAATTAGGGGAAATTACTAAATAATAACTAAAAAATGAGAAAACTCTTACTATGTATTTTGAATAATATTAATGTAAATTTAAACTTGTCCCATGCAAGACATGTAAAAAGGATGGATTGGGGATGAGTAAGACATGATATACTTGGGTTAACACCCTTATATGTTTGCCAAAATTACCAACCTTTCGGCATTGAACCATGACATTATCATGGGGGTGTAAGGTAGCTTAGGTATGAAGTAATACCTAAAGTTACTTTGACTTGCCAAATGCCATTCAGTATGAACCTTAAGGAATTAATAAAATAAACTTGTCTATTAAAACCTACATTCACAATTAAACAAGGGCACAAATAATACTCAAACTTGTGAGTTAGAATGTGTATGCTATGAACATTTTGTATGTGATTGACAATTTTGACTTAGGTCATAATTTATAAACCATATTGATTTAAATTAATAAATTTAATTTATATAATTTTAATTTAAATCAAGTATATTTTTAAGAAAATCATAATCTAACCCAAAAAAAATTAATCCATGGTTAAATGAATTTACAATCCCAAATGTCATAGTTAATCTCAACATTTATGAACTCGGGTGGAGAGTGTGACTAGCACCCTCTTGCGATAACACACAAAGTCTGATGCACCAGTTGTTACGATGTATGACTTGATAGGCATAACTTTGGTGAAAGCAAACTTTAATATCTCAAAAGTTGTGTTAACCTTGGTTGTCCTTGGATATCCTTGGCTGTTAGTTTGGTGAGAGGCAACAGGAGAAGTCCTTGATAAAACACTAGTAGAAGTTGCTAGTCTCCATCTCAAGGGTAGAGATGGATCCTACAAAAGTTTGTACTATTCTTGATTGGGAATGTTCGATGTGTGTTTGAGAAGTGCAGGTAACCAACAAACTCAATAGTGGGTTGTTAAAAAAACACTTGATGAATAGTTCATGCTCCCAAAAAATGACCAATGCATTCATTAACCTGAATGACATTATCATGTATTCAAAATGTTCGCATTGAGTGCAAAACACAATTTTTCATTATCACCTTGTTGAATGCAAATTAAGTTGTACACTCCCCACAAGTCAATTTTGATGAAATATCATGCTCTAGACAGTCGTTCCAGCATATTAAAAACAAAAGAAAATAGATACCAATTGGACATGGGATTTTATTGAGACCCGGTAGTGGATGACAAGGCATAGACTACCATTCTTTTTGGAGACAACCAAGGGCTGATCAGAAGTGGGAGTGCTAAATGAACCCTATTACTAAAATCTCCTCAATGTATTGCATGAGTGTTTCCAAGGATGTGGATTTGACACAAGACATGACAATCCATATATCAGACCTAATGGTGGCAATTTGCCTTCAACTAGATTGATTGGACAATCATAATGGTGGCAGTGTTGTTGCTCATTTTTTGTTGAAAACATCAATAAAAATTAGAATATTAAATAATTGTAATGTAGGAGAGACAATCATTGTACTTATTGTAAATGAATTGCAAAGGCGAAAGATGGATCCCGACGCCCATTGTCCTTGTATTGTTGAAGGTTAATATGTGAAATGCTAACCTATGGGTGGACATATGTGGTAAATGTTTTGTGGCCCTACAACTAGACTCATGAGTAGACTGACAATGTGTGGAGCAGCAAACCTATTGATGTTCACATGGTGTAGGTTCTCCAATCTAATTGCAAATTTACCAGCTCAAACCAAATTGTAATGTTGAACAAGATACTGCATTGGGATGCAAATGGTATAACATTCAAAAATTTAAACTCATGGATGATGATGCCAGAGTTGATGGGGTGACCATCAATCACCTTGTATGATCCTTGTACCGAGACATGTCAAAGGAGAACCTTGTGCAACCATGAAATGAATGTGCTCATTGACCAGGACAACATGGACAACTCTTTAGGCTGTGCTTCAAATCCACACAATAATGACAGGATTATTGTTGATCTTCCATTGTTGTTCAGTTGCTTATAGTCAACTATGTTGAAAAGCATTGACTTCCATTGGTGTAGGTTCAAATGATAAAGTAGTTGTATCCAGCATGGTAGTAAGGGGCTAACTCCCTCATGGTAGTGGGATGAGGAAAAACTCCTCGTTGTCACTCATGTCACCTTTCAAACAAGTAATTATTCAACCTATCAACCCAACTTTAACAGTATCTAATCCATACCTTTGTGATTGCATCATCATAACAAGTTTTAACTACCAAAAAAATCACAAAAAGCCAATTAGGACCCATCATTTTTGGTTCAGATTTTGTTGTTGTTGTTGTTGGAGCGTATTAATTCTCCTTTAAGTTGATCCATCTCCAACTAAAGAATTGCATGTAAATCTCGTGAATTCATAATAAAAACTATTGAGTAATGAGTTGTGATAGAACATAAAAGATGCGTCTTTGTTAAGAAGTAATCAAACTGTTAGGTTGTTGGCAAAGCGATTAGATTCATAAACTAAATTGAAGCAAGACTTTGATTAAGGTGAACCAATGATGATTGGTGTTGATTGTTTATATTGAATATCAGCAAATGCCTAACTTATACATAAATTATCTTGTTTTGCCCAAATATAAACATGGTGACATAAGTAGGTGTCGGAGGTCCAGAGGGTTGAAGGTCCATGGAAGCCTAGAGGTCAAGTGCCAAAGGTGTAGAGGGTCGGAGGTTGGAAGCCCGAAGGTCCATGCCATAAGAGGGTCGAAGGTCTAAAGTGAGTCCTGACATCTACACTAGACAAAATGTGAGACTTTTATTAGGATTATATCAAGAACATCAAAAGTACAAGTGTAGTGTATAACGCTCTTTATTTTTAAATTAGAGACGCATAGTTGTACACATGTATATGAAGGTAATGATTATTTTGCTTACTTGATGTTACAAAAGCTTGTCCTTATAGGAAATAAAACTAGTCATCTTTCAATATTAAATGTAAGTACAATATTCCTTATTTTGTACTCTTTTTATATCACTGACTAGTTCAGAGAGTGAAGGTAAGCTAGAATACTTCTCTTCTATGGAACAATTCATATGAACTAACTTGGAAGACCACAACTTATACCTAGTGCACTTAAGTGTCACCTAATGTTTTCACTACTATACTAAACGACCGTAACATTATATAACTCTTATATTGTAGAACTAAGATTACATCAATATTTCAACAAATTTATATTGAAATATAGCATCTCCATTAAATTGCACACTAGTGTTTAACATGCTTAACAAGTACTTCAAACTAATTCCCATTCATAAACAATTGTATTGTCGATATTTATAATATTTGTACCCATGACCATCGATCAGCCTTGAACTTTAGAATTTAACAATTAAGTTGTTATTTGCATGCTCAAGTGTTTTGCTTTTATATATAGTTACATTAGCAGTAAACCTCTATTATTTATAACATATCTTTCATCATTTCTGCCTTATGGACATTTTTAACATAACTTAAATATAAGAATTAGCCCTTTATAAGTAAAGATGAATATCCTAAATTTATTACCTTTGTTAACCAAGGGTCAACTTGAGCTCATATAGAATCTGTAGACTAAGTTAGTAATAAAATATATATGTGTGCACTAAATGCCTTTACCATGCAAGTCTTCATTTACTCAATAAATCATAATTATAAACATATGTTTTAATTATTTTCATATTTTGTAGACCATGTCATTCATCTTGAGTTGTATTAATAAAATGTTGTTTTAATCCCTTTATTATCACAAGTTGTTATTATCTTTAAGTTTTTCTCATAATTCTACATTTGACCCACATTGACACAACTTTAACTAGCTTAACTAGTTAATTAATATTGGAAATAAAGTGTGTTCTTACAACTAACTATTGTTTCATGTTATATTTGTTTAAATCAAATGATTTGAAGTTAATAACTAATTTAATCTAATGTTACTTATAACTAACATAATTAATTATTTATCATATGTTATTATATTTAATTTCTCACTATAGTTTAAGTTCAACATTATAGCCTACTTCCTTAATTAAAATTCATAAATACATGTGCTCTAACAAAAACTAGTTTCACACTTTTCATTAAAATATAATGGTCATTCTTACATTCAAATATGCCAGTTTTTCTTTTCATAATCAAATATGCACATTTAAACATAAGTCTTTCCCCATTTAAACATTATTGTTAAAATCAATATTGAATTTTAATAAATAGTATCACATTTTAAAATCATGTCACTTCAAAATTTATACTCAAGAATTTTTTTTATTGTTTTTTAAATATGTAGACTTAGAATTTAAATATCACATAATCCACTTTCCAAGTTTGTAAGCCAAAACATATGTCCTAAATATAAGGTAATTTAAATCAACCTTAACATGCAATATGGAAGTTATCTTTTTAAGTGCTACTTTAATATTATAATTCATACCCACTGAGGCTTTGTACATTTGACTTTTTAAATATAAGTTTTAATATCAAATGTTAAAGTTTTAACTCAAAAAGTTAACACATGGCAACACATGGTTGTAAAATGGCTATTCAACATTATCCCTTGTGTGAACTTGGACAACCCTAACGACCTAAAGTCATTCTAGTGAGACATATAGGGACCTCCCATACAGTGACTACATTCAAAACCCTAAAGGATAACTCTACATTATTTGTAAATTACATTATAAAATTAATATAAATTTAAACTTTAAACTATATATAAATTAAACATTAAATTATTTTAGATTTATATTTTGTATAAAACCCACTTTTCACTAGTGGGTGATTAATTGTTTTAAACCAATATAATTAAAAAAAAATTATTTATTTTACCATGGATTTTATTTTTTCACTTATTCATTATTTATAATTTATAATCTATATGGACATGGTTTTTTTTAGTGTAATCAAATAACCATGCAATTTTGCTCAAGTGTAGGCATAAATTAACAACACATATATAAAGATTAATTCACTAGTTAATTAGGTTTTTTCAAAGAGTAGCTTTTAAGCACCTTTTCTACCTTAAGAAAGAAGATTCAAAACCAGTGTTAACCGGAGCAATGAAAAACAGTTCAACAAGACATGATGGTCATAATGGGCATAATGCAGGAACTTAAGTAGATCGCCATTACTGTCAGTATAATTGCTTTCTGGCTTGTTATTGCAGTATCCTGCCCATTGATCCTTTGCATTTAATCATTGCAAAAATGATAATGAGTCATGTACAAACCTATAAATCACTTTTTGAATGTGTTTACAGTTTAGACTGAACAGTAAGTTCCTTTCGTAATATTTTTCCAGTGGGAGACTTAGGTATGAAATCCACAAAGATGACCTTTCTAATCTTCTTATATGGTGATACCTGTAAATTAAACATAATTTAATTAAAAAAACTCAATATAAAACATAGATATATATATAACATAATACTTGGCTAGCTACGAACTCCATAACTTGCTCTCCTGTCAAGTTACTGTTTTGCACTCGAACAATATAAGCAACTGGTATCTGTCCTGCTCGTTCGTCTGGAAAGCTGAAAAACACCAACAAGACAATCACACACGCACGCACGCACGCACACACTCACGGTACTACTGCACAATCTGCAATGTGTTTATGTGTCAAGAGTAGAGACTCCAGTTCTGCGGGAGCAACTTGGTAACCTTTGTACTTAATAAGCTCCTTAACGCGATCCACGATGAACACATAGCCATCCTTGTTGAAATATACCATGTCTCCAGTGTGTAGCCATCCATCTCTGTCCTTAGCTGCTGCTGTTGCATCGGGATTGTTCAAGTAACCTGAAAACACATTATATAATTATATAACACGCACACACACACACACACACACATATATTACCTTGCATGATACATGGACTTCTGATATATAATTCTCCCTTATGCCCAGGAGGCAAAGACTTTCCTGTTTGTAAATCTATCACCTTAGCTTCGTAACTAGGAGATAATTTTCCAGCTGCACCAATTGGACCAAATCCGCCACTAATCGGAAAGGTTGCCTCAGTCATTCCATATCCCTTCAGATAATATATATATATATATATATAAAGCAAATAAATATGGTTTAAATAATGATTAATACTATTAATAAGATACCTGAACAAAGCTCTCACAAACAGTGGGAAACCTTTGAAGAAAAGCCTGCATGGTATCTTTTCCAAGTGGAGCAGCACCACAGTGTATATATTTGAGTGTGTTTAGCTTAAACTCCGACACATTGGGGTTATTTAGCATATCTAAAACCACTGGTGGGGCAATTATTAATCGCGTAACTTCGTATTTCTCAGTGGACTTGAGAAGCCTGAAAATATCGTATTTCCTAGAAATACCAATGTTGGACCCATTCTTAATACGTTGTAACACACTATTGAGAAGCCTGCTGTGTGAAAGAATGGAAACTGCACTTGTATAACATCATTGTCTTGTGACATATTGTTTTCGATATATTCATGCATTCCGAGGCTGCAATCATATTCCCATGTGATAGCATCACACCTTTACTTAGTCCTGCACACAAACATGATCGTATAAGAGAGAAAACATGTAGCACCACAATTCCTGCATATCAGCGACTGCGATGTACGCCCACGCCCACGCATGCATGCATATCCTCTTCCCCCCCCCCCCCCCCCCCCGCCCCCTCTTTCACGCACGCACTCACGCACGCACGCACACGCACACACCTGTGGTGCCAGAAGAATACAGCAAAACTGCAGTATCCGAATGCATTATTTCACGTCAGGACCCATGAAGGATCTCCCTTAAAGCAGTCGATTCAAACGGTAAAGCACCGTTTAATTTGATGCAGTTGATGTAATCTTGGGTGTGATCCTCAATATAACAAAGGGCAGATTAAACTGCTTAACCTTGTGAACACTATCACTTGTTGTAAATATTAATTTCGGTTTAGCGTCGTTTATTTGTTACTAATCTCCACGACCGTACTCACTGGATTCATAGTGGTATAATTGCGCCAATGTACAGACGGACAAAAGTATAACTGGTACGTACAAAGTGTTCCATGACATGACCATAACAACATTCTCCCTGTATATGTCTATAAGATATCGTGTGTGTGGTGGAAGATGTCTACACATATAGTGTGTGCTTCTGTGTGTGTGTATGTGTTAGAATCTCCATTTAACAATACACATGGAGTGTACACCAGAGAGATTGTCACCTACATCACACGCACACACGCACCTGTTTAATGCCAAATATGGATACCAGGGAGTGAGGAAATCGAATTGCAGATTCGCACAGAGCTCGACTCCTGTGAGAGACTTGTCACAATAAGCATCTACAATGATAGATTTCTAGCAGGGCATGAAAATGTAGAAAACATATACCTGAACGAATCCTTTGTCAATGAATTTTCCAGTATCTGGATATTCATATTCACTCTTATATATAAATTCTTCCATTTTCTCCTCAACAAAATTATAAAATTATACTACATTAAAAGGGCACATGTTCTTGTCATTTGGAAACGCAGCCCCACTTTTGTATTAGCGATAAATAATTAAAAATGGTAAATACTAAAACCCATAAAAAAATATTATTTAAAGAAAACTTATATATCAAATTATGTATATATATAATTAAGGAAGGAGGCTGAATTGTAGCTGTCATTTGTTCAAGTTGCCTTTCGAATTTAAAATAGCCCTTGATATATTATATATATATTTTTAAAAGTTTGTGTCATATATACGCTTTACATCAATTTAACATATCACATATGCATAAATAACATGTAACTTAGACCACAATTTAAATCATATATATAATTAAGGTTTATTATTTATAAATAATAAAAATCATGATTAAAAGCAAAAAAAATACTTTATTATATCTATTATATTATATATATGGGAATGGACCAACTAACTGCCAACTTTGACACTTGATCTAACTTTAGTTACACTTAATTAAGTTTGTTAATACATAAGAATAAGATGCAAGATTATAATGTAAACAAGTGAGAAAAGTTGACCTATGTGATATTTAATAATGATACTAAAGAAACCCAACTGGATTTTGGTCATTAATAAAAAGTGATAAAAGCGGATTTTCCTATACATGACATTAAAGTTTTAAGGTTTACAGTGACACTTGAGGTTTTATAACTTGTCAAGTGTAAGTATGGCATTATTCTCTCCACCTGCAACTGCAATGACCAATTGCAATGACAAATGTGTGTACACACATGTGTGTGTTATGGAAAGTAAATCAACTAGCACATACATTGTGTACAACAAGAGATTATATCTAACTTATTTCATCAAGATTTTGATTAGAAAATCTAATTTAAATACACAATAAATGTAATACAAACATTTTATATTATAATCGATATATTAGTCTATGCGGGAAAAGACAATTCATTTTGAGATACTAATTTTAGACTTAATAATTATTAATTTTAGTACATGATACAAATTTCAATGTGACAGTGGAGTATACTTCGAAAATATGTCCCTTCGTGTAACAACAACAATCGCACACGCACACGCACAAACAGCTTGTGTCCCAGATATATTTTCTCAGGCATGCTTGTGCAGGGAAACGTGCACTTCTTCGCAGTGCTACTCCTGTGCTGCAAAATTTAGTTACAAAAGAAGCAAGATTATTTAATGACATGTAAGCATGCATTACATACTACTGTAACTAAAGAGCCGCGTTTGACATATATAGTCGTGAGCAGTGCAGACATTGCATTTAACATATATTTATATAGTCAGTGTGATGGGATCTACACAAGTCTGTATCCTGGGGGGCAAATCCCCCAGTATCCCCACATTGACTTTGTCACTAGGTTCGGCAGGCCGGAAAATGCCAACCTATCGGGTGAGTCCCTCACGTGTCCCCAGCTCTGGGAGTCGATTTCCCGCCTCGCCTCTGGACTGCAGGATCGTGGGATACACCACGGTGACTTTGTGTTGATATCTGCTTGGAAATCTCCAACTCGGTATTCACCGGGTTCGACGTGGCGACCGCCCCTCCGATCGTCAGAACGGCATTGAATATGATAGAAAATTCTAAGCACTGGACTCAAAACCTAAGATGATCTTCAAGAATCCATCTCTGGCTCACAAAGTGAGATCGTCGTTCGTAGATGAACACGAACACAAACACAGCATTTCCTTTGCTGAGCTACTGTCATTGCCAGGATTCGTCAGAGCGATCCAGCAGTTATACTCTACTCTTTTGGAACAACCGGATTGAGCAAAGGAGTGGTAATATATCATTCAAACTTATCGCACTTGCACTCATGGCAGTTGCAGTATGATCGAGGCCGATGGTGGAGATGCATGTTTCCGACGAGACAAAGCGTGTTTTGTTCCTATGTACATATAGGCGGTCTTTTCTGGCTAGCCTGCAGCACAGTTTCTGGTGGCCCTACGCTTGGTCTTCTTAGAAAGTACAATCTTACTATCGTGCCAACTCAATCGTTACGGCTCCCTGTTGGTGATGTGTACTAAGCTCATTCAGCTAGGGTCTGAACGGCTCCCTGCTGGTGACGTGTACTAAGCTCATTCAGCTAGGGTCTCAACTGGCGGAACGGCCAGTGGTTAACAGAGGTGTAACAAGGAGCGGAAGGGCATGAATTTCTTAGCATAGGGACATATCCCTGTACATATATTCACCAGTAATGGATGTGTTTTTATGGGAAGCTCTGAAGGCAGTTAAGAGGAACACATGCAGACCTTTTTACGTGTAGCTTCTTGAGTGAAATAACACAACAATCATTATCAATCAATATCGCCTTCATCTTGTGGAGCAATTATTCACGAGCAAGGTTGGTATGTGACGGAGATCTTGAACAATATGACCACCAGTCACAAAGCTCTACCAATTCCCATCTTTGATGAGATCGATGGGGAGAATTGGGCCAAGGAAATAGGTTTTATTTTTTTGCGAGACAATTGCCTGTTATATACATTAATAAGCCTGTATGTATTCAAACTTCTTGTTGTGTATACCCTAACGTTACATTTTAACTCTATCTAAATAATCACGATGCATATGGTCACCACAGTACGAATGTTTTCGCCCTCATTTGTGAATGGGAGGCCATGTCATCACTCCCAGTGATTTGTGAAGCTTATGAAAATCGGCTGGTGGCAGAGGCTTTGCCAATATGTCTGTCACCATTTCTTGTGTTGGACAATATTTCAACTCCAAGTGTTCAATTCATAAATATAGTAAAATATGACCTAGATGTGTTTTGTTATGGAGTGATAGTGGGAATTCTTTGTCAATACAATTGCACTTTGATTGTCACTTACTTGATACATGCGTCGGTTCATTTTGATGTTTCTTGAGGCAGCCAAATGGTTTCTCAGCCAAACTCCTTATGCTACCATAGTCATGGCAATGTATTTTGCCTTAGTTGATGAAGTTGCTGTGATCACTTGTTGCTTGACCAAGTAATAGCACCAAATCCCATACCAAAAAGATATCTTGAGGTTGACTTTTTGCAATCTGGATCTCCTGCAAAATCTACATTTGTGTAACATGTTAACTTGAGTTCTTTTGTGCTCCTGTGCTAGTATACTAGCCGCAGATCTTTAGTGCCTTTTAGGTAACAAAGTATTCATTAACTATTGTCCAATGCTCATAACCTAGATTTTTTATGTAATGGGAAACTTTTCCAATAACGTAGGAAATATCTAGAATGGTACACATGGTTAAGTAAATCAAAGAACCAACTACTTAGTGATATAGAACTTTGGACATCCACTACAACTCTCCCTCTATCTCAGGCTCATCTCATGAGAGAGATGGATATTGTTCTACATTGGAGTGGGAGAAGGATTTACCTCACTAAATTCAAAGCGATTCAAGATGTCCAGATATACTGCTTCTGTGATAACATGATCACTCAATCTCTTTGCTGAATCTTGATTCCCAGGTAGTAGTGAATATCTCCCAACTTGACCATTTCAAACTCTGCCATCAGCAACCTCTTCGTCTCACACATCCACGTATCAGCATTTTTCAAGGGTATACAATCGTCTACATACACTACAACTATCACCAGCTTATCTCCATTGCTCTTGATGTAGATGTTTTGTGTCTATTGCACTACATTGAAAGACTACCCATATGAGGAAATTGTCAATTCTTTCATACCAAGCTCTAGGGCTCTGCTTCAGCCCATAAAGTGATCCACAAGCGATAGAATGGTGCTTTCTTCTCCCCCTCAAGCTCAAATCCGGCTGGTAAGCTAACATATACCTCCTCTTTGAGTTCGCCATTTAAGAATGTCGTCTTTACATCTAGTTGCTCAACGTGTAGCGAGTATTGAGCAACTAGGGCCAGTAGCAATCCAACATATGTTAGCTTCACAACAAGTGAAAACATCTCTTAGAAGTCAATGCCTCTACCTGGGCTTGAGCTACTAGTCAAGCTTTATGTCTATAGAGCTATCCATCAACACCTGCTTTGATCCAAAACAACACTGTGTATTCACTACTTGTCGGCTAGGAGGAAGTCTGGAAACTGGATGCAAACGCATTCTCCAATGACTACAATTCACTTTGAATAGCTCCCTAGCATTCAGGGGCTTGAGGGATGGCCATCGCTTGCTAGAGGCAGCGCATCCCTAGAGATTGACTCTATAGTGAAATAAAATTAAAACATGTGGGGGGTCCAGATCTTGCTGAATTCTTCGCATGAATTCTTCGCATGAGGTAGCCTTTGCTGCTTTCATCTTGATCTCTTCTTTATATTGCTACCCTTTCTCTATCAGATTTTATGGGAGTTGATCTCCACATAGGAGCCCTAGGAACATTATGTAGATATTTTCTTGATTTGAATTATTAGGAGATGGCTTAATGTGAAACAATAGGAGAGGGCAGCTGAAGCTCCATACTCCCTTGTTGCCTTTGTGTTGGATGTGGAATAATCTCCACTTCCTCCTCTTTGTCATCCTCTTCGACCATGCTATTCACTATAGTGCATCATGCCGTGATTCATAGGTTCTTCATTCATTAAAAATTACGTCTTGAGCAATGATCAAAACTCTGGAGTTAAGATCTAAGAGCTTATAACCATTGTTGATCTCACTATACCCCAGCATAACTGTTGGAGTAGTCTTTGAGTCTAGCTTTTTTGTTGAAATCTTTTGCCACGTGAGAAAATGCCAAACATCCAAAACTCGCAGATCTAACTTTTAGTTTACTTCTCAACCACACTCCTCTGATGTCTTTTCATTTTCCACAGATGTTCAAATATGTTGCGGTTACAACTACTTCGGCCAATATGTTTTCGGAGTCAGAGTCAACTAACAACGCACAAGCTGCTTCAACTAACAGGAAACCTGAAATGGTGGTAAGGGTCTAAAATAAAGGTTGAAAACAAAGGTGTAAAGAATAAATATTTGTTTCTTGTTGAAAACGATGGTTGTGAAATGAGGGTCAAAGTATTATAAGTATCAGCTTTGTAAAACAGAACCTCTTCAAAAGTAAATGGTTCACTGCATGTGTAAACCTTCTTGGACTGACTATTGTTTGCCTCACCAACGTACGAGATAGTAAACATAAACAGAAAACACTAAATCTTATTAAATACATCACATACCTAGACACCATATAGGAAACGTGGTGGTTACAAAGGGCATGGCAATCATATTACCATTGCCTCTCCCATCCCTAAAAGGTAGCATACACAACTCCCCTTTCAAACTACTCACAGGTTGCATGTCTGTGGATCCAAAAATGTCATAGTTGGAACAACTATATATGCACCAGTTCCTGGATCTCTCTCAGTCCCATCTCTGTTACACTATATTGGTGATAATCTCCAAGAAGAACACCTTCATCCCCTCCACTGTTGAGACACAACTAATAATTAAAATGCTACCCAATCCAGTTCACCTGGAGTGGGATTTAAGACACATACATGGTCACCTGTTCCATATATGGTGCCATTCATTAGTACCTTACTAAATTGTATACCGATTGGCTCTCCAGCTATGACACATTGTGTGACCCCATGTACGCCATTTCTGTGGTAGACAATGGCCTCCTCACACCCTTCCCGATAACCACACCCTTCTGCAGTAACACAACTCTCCACAGACTGTTATTTTAGCACGACCACAAGTACATGGCATCCTCTTCCTTCTTACAAGGACATAACCTTGTTTGGTCTTCCAACCACATATTCATCTATGATAGCTCGAGCTAAAGCATTTTGTCTCCTCTCATTCGGTAATAAGCCATCCTTGTCCATTAACTTAACAAGAAGAGTTTTTGAAAAGAAATACCGATTCATACTCCTGCAAAAGTGATCTCCAATTGTTTCTTATTGGTGCTTATAGTATTGAGATCACAAAACATGCGCTCAAATTTGTAGCACCAAAACAGATCATGGTGCCCAAATCTGTAAAGTAAAAACTTACATAAGCAAGTACATATGTGTGTAAATGTTCTATATATTATTCTCTCTTGTGAATATTGGTGTATATTTACTGATCTCATGATTTCAATGATGTGTGTGTGTAACTTGGGAGCTCTTGTGTGTGTGTGTGGAGAGTAGAATAAGTGTTTGTGTGTGCAGAGGTAGAGAGAGGCCAATACATGTTTATGTGTGCATGGAGAGAGAAAGAGTAAATTACATGTATGTGGGAAGCTAAAATACCTTTTTTGTCTGTGGGAAGGAGGGAGATGCGTTCTCTCTTCTCTCCTTCTACGTCCCTCCACACACACACACAAACACATCTGTGTGTGTGTATGGAGAGTAGAATACGTATTTGTGTGTATGCAGAGATAGACAGAGACCAATACATGTTCATGTGTGTGTGAGAGAGAAAGAGTAAAGTATGTGTGTGTATGTGGAGAGAGACTAAATACTTGTTTTGTGTCTGTGGGGAGAGAGATGCATACTCTCTCTCTCTCTTTCTCTATGTGTGTGTGGAGAGTAGAATATGTGTTTGTGTGTTCAGAGATAAGAAAAAGACTAATACGTGTTTATGTGTATGTGTGGAGAGAGAGTAAACTACATGTTTGTGTGTGTGGGGGCTCTCTCTCTCTCCACACACACAACATGTCTCTCTATGTGTGTGTCTGTGTGTGGAGAGAGTAAAATACGTGTTTATGTTTGTGTAGAGATAGAGAGAGAGACTAATACACATTCATGTGTGTGGAGCAAGAAAGAGTAAAGTATGTGTTTGTGTGTATGTGGAGCTCTCTCTCCCTCCTGTCTCTCTCCCTCTCTCTCCACACAAATCACATGCAAACTCTCTCTCTCTCTCTCTCTCTCCACACAATCGCATGCAAACATGTATCTCTCTTTTCTTGTGTGTGTGGGGTCACCTATATATGTCGTCAATAATGTGGCATGCACCAAGTAAGTGGTCCAATATACTTTGGTTAGCTCCATGTAGTTGATGTGTACGTCGTCTCCATGCGCAACAATGTCCTTGTATTCTCTAGCCACTCAATAGTCCACCCATGTCTTCTAGAGAGATCAAAAAAATACTCTTGACAAATCCGTCACAAGTCGATTTATGTCCGCTTACTCAGAACTCAATAAATCATGATGCACATAGTCAGTGTACCAACAGAAAAAATGCTCATGCTCATCTGCTCTCATGAAGCTCAGATGATCATGTGGATTGTCTGGAGCTCTAGAAGTTGCTTTCATGCTGCGGTACCTGCGACCTTAAAGTCCTCAATCCTCTTTGTAGATCGAATGAATGATTGTGCTAACCTTCTCTCTTTAGCAAATGATGCTCTATTAGCTTTCCAGCATGCTCCCAAAGACCATGTCTATAACTGTATCATGTAACAAGTTCAATCCTTGGGTATCACATAAATTTAATATTGCTGGCTGTCGTCGGAGCCACGTTGACACTTGCCCCAAACTTATCTGATGAAGTTCATTTGCCACTGATTGCATATCACGGTGCTGAAATGCACATGTGAACTCCCCTTCTATGTTTACATACCTGACCTTGTTTGAATGTTGTCAATTGCACACCGCCGACATGGATAATGCCCACCTGTAAGTAGTTTAGTATGGTATACCATACAAACCAATAGATACTTACATCGTGAAGTCTTGGTTATTTCGCACTGGGCTATATGATCTCTAGCTATAGCAAAAACGATTGCCCTTTGTGTAAAGTTCTGCTCCATATGGGGAAGGCTCGGGTCCACCTTGCCAGTAGTAGATACATTCACTCCATACAACAAGATATTGTTAAATCATCTGATATGATCTTCAAAAAGATGTCATACATATCCCTACTAGTAGGAACACTCCCAACTGGCAAAGATCATTGGGAGTATGAAATCAGTCTTTGCCAAGAAACTGTCAGTCCCTCCATTAAGTATGCCACACTCCATGCCATAACACTTCGTACTCTAGTACTCGTTGCTTGGAAGCCATCCATGTAGTAATAGTGTAATGTTGTGAATGTTACCCATTACACGTTCTGGTTGCCAGTTAAACCCTTGCTTACATGGAGACAAGTTAACCGAAAGAGGTCACTTCGAATGGTCCTCTTCTTCCGCACAACGTCATGTTCATCAGGCCAAGCTGCAATAACTAGATCTACAGCTTGAACAAGTTTGCCGGGAGAGTCCAGTCCTTGTCAGATCTGAAGAAATCTTGGTACTTCCTCCATTTTGAGCCATGCCACACTCTCTCGCATAAATCTGGTGTTTGGTTTTCTCATGTTTGTCTTTCCAAGGTTGTGTACTCATCAATGACAGTGCTGCTGCCAGCCATTTGCTAAAGTCTTGGCCCTACTGGTGTGGTGAAGAAATTGACTGCATTCTTTCGGGTTATGTCACACAGGAAACCTGAAATGGTGGTAAGGGTCTAAAATCAAGGTTGAAAGCAAAGGTGTAAAGAAGAGATATTCATTTCTTGTTAAAAATTAAGGTTGAGAAATGAGGGTCAAAAGTATTATAAGTATTAGCTTTGTAAAACAGAACCTCTTCAAAAGTAAATGGTTCACATGCATGTGTCAACCTTCTTGGAGTCCTCACCAACTTACGAGATAGTAAATATAAACAGAAAACACTAAATCTTATTAAATACATCATGTACCTAGACACCGTGACAACCAAAATTATATATGCATGTGCCCTTGTAGGGCATTCATACAAGTATGTAAGTAAAGCTTACTTCAAAGTCATTGGATTTGTAAGCATGAGATATAATGTTAGTTCATTGTGGTGGTTGGATCTACAAGCTTTAAACCATTGGATCAACATTCATAAATCTAATCTATACACTAAAGAAAGTGAATGCACCAAGAATGTTATAGATGTATATATATTACATAAGTATGTATAAATATATATATAATATATATATATATATATATATATATATATATATATATATATATGTGTGTGTGTGTGTGTGTGTGTGTGTGTGTGTGTGAATGTTGAAAAACAACCATATACAAGCTTAAATATCCAAAAAATGTGGTAGATATTCACTTCAGACTCTCATTTTATGGCTAAGGTAAGGGTTTGAAGTGAACACTCACGTAAGTGTTCCAATCCGGTCCTTGCAGATATTCACTTGTGCTAGATAGTCTTATAAGGAAAAAGGATATTTGTTATACACCTTCATTTTGATGAATCTTAGTGTTGGGAAATGAATATCCATTTGTGAATGACTTTAGAGAAAAGTGACGTTCATTTTTCACTCCGCTGGTCATTCAATTTTTACACGCAGCACATATACAAAACCTTTTTCTACAATAATTTCATTATGATATGCTAATATAACAACATAAAAACGAACTACTACTACATCACTACACTCAACTATAAAACTTCATACAACAAACTTCAATCTATGTCATATAAGGTGTTGCAACTCTCCTCTTCCCATGCCTTCCTTTGTGCATTTATGCCAGTGACCCAATTTCCTCTCTGTGACTAGTTGGACCTGTGAATTTGTACTAGATTAGAACTAATAGTAACCTCTACAAACTGTCTTATAACTTTGTCTTTCTTCGCATTATGGACTGTTGCAAAAGTGTTGGGCCTAAACTAGTCTAGCTCAACTGCAAGCCTTTTCACATTTGACACGAATGCGCTGGGGTGTTACATGAGTGCATTGACTGTAAGTATAAGATATGCTATCTTGTGATGTCTAGAGCTTACCTAACAAAATGCTTGCCACCTCCTTAATGTCCCAAAGAGTCACTTCCTAAGCATATCCTTCCAGTCCCTTGGCAACTGCATTAACACAGTAGAAAAGGTAGATGATTTAAAGCATATAAATATCTGACCTTATACAACTCCAAGGAGATCTTCTTTAGTACTTGTTCCTTCTTGTTGCTGTTACCTTTCTGTTTATTTATTACCTTTGGCTTCACAAAATCTTTTTTGTAATGCAGACCATCCACTAGCCACAACACAGACACCCCTTCTTCCATTGCATCCTTCAATGTCTCCAGGGATGAACTATGTGTGTTCAATTCAAAATTATTCCTGTGTGCTTCTTTACAATCAATGTAGAATTATCATCACTGTCTCCAACTTCTGCAAACCCTAGTCATGTTTTGCTGGTATTGAGGCATTCAAGATGCTGTATTATTCCTGCAAGAAAACACGCTCGAATGCAAAAGAATGTATTTTGCCTTTCTTTATTTAAGTTAATATATACTTATTATAATAAATAAGCAGAATATATGGTGCATGATACATTGCATATAGATTATAATATATATAATATTATAATTTTATATCTTTTATAAATAAATAACATTTTTATATACATAATAAAGCTTAACTTCATCTATATATATTATATGTAAGTCATTAGTATAAGTATAGTAATTTATATAAGTATATATTTAATATTTAAGTAAAATTTAATATAGCTTATTTATTTGATATTATTAAGACCATGTGTGTGTGTAATAAAGTTGTGTAGAGAGTATTGGTTTTATACTTAATATTATATATGTATATATGTTCTTGTGTATATACATTGTTGAGTGTCTATGAACTGTACGTACATGTATAAATGTAATATACCAGGATTTTATATATGCATATATAAGGCATAAAATTATACTTACACTATCGAATTACATGATGTATATCCATATCTATGTTTAATATGTATGAAATGTTCATATATACATAGTGTTAGTTCAAAAACTATAGTGTTTTTAAACTTATTACATATATATTTAGTAACACCATTTTGTGAATACACACACATTTATAGACACATATTGTACGTATAACATTGTATAAGACACTCACCCCAACATTAATGGAGCCGATTGCCCTCTCAAGGTCCTTGGGTAGTGGCACATGAAGATCATTTCATGATCCATATTGTGTCAATGCAAATCTTCACATCATGAATGTTTCCATCTCTACGCTCAAGTAGTACACATGTCCCAAAAGTAACTTCCCCATTTGTCCAGTAGTTGTCACGTCTCTTGCGGGCCTTAAATAGCATACTAAGGAACTCCAATGCCCGAATAGTGTACTCCCTACGTGGCACATGCAACACTACCTCTGACTTCCCAAATTCATAGTTTCGACCTCCTCCTATTAAGACATGCCTATAGATGCCTTTATAAGACTATATACATGTGTACATGTGTATCTATGCATGTGCATTAGCTATACATATATAATACCCATATTATATGTGTGTTCTTGAACATGTGCCTTAGATGACCATGCATGTGAGAAAGGCTATATCCATATACATGTGTATATTAGATATAATATATCATGTATGCATGTAAATATGTGTACATGCATATGTATGTGAGTGTGCGTATTAAAGAATTAAAATACCTGAAGTCGATTTCTTTGGCCACCTATAATTCGACTGATCTTCGAGCTCACCCAGTCACACTCAGTGGGAACAATATGATTATCAAACTCAAGAAGCAAAGATCTTGCATTCGAACATGAGAATACTTACTAACTTTTCTCTGGTTGCTACATTTAACAACGATGATTTCGACACTGGGAGGGTTGAAGCCCACTTGAAATACACAATATTGTACATTGGAAAGGTGCGACATGCCTCCTCCCACATGATCTTTGTATTAAATTTCATTATGTCATGTGCAGTAGTGAAACCACACTCCTACAAGAACAATGTTAAAGTTTATACATTTTAATGGATTTTTCAATGTACATAATTTATAAAATGCATATAACATGTGTTTTACATGTTATGTGTAGACAGTTACAACTAGGCATATAGGGATTCCATATATTAAGTATAGTTTTATATATATAGTTTACATCTGTATTTAAGAGAGATGTGGGAAAAATATACTAACCTTAAGTGCAAGTCGTCCATTGAAAGAGCCTGCTCTCTTATTGGATTGAATCATATGACACTATGCTGAGGTTAGGAGCCTGTCACTACATATGTTGCCATATGACAACACCCCATGCGGCAAAACCTCTACCTGCAACAAAGGAGCTGGAAGTTGAAAAATATCTGTAGTGAGAGGCAAAGAAACAGAATTATTTAGGATCTTCCGTGCTCCTCGAACAAATGCCATGTACAACCCCAGTACAACCCTTCCTTCCACTGAGATTCAATCATCTCAAGAATGAATATCCCCTAATTTGCTTATCATCAAGTAATTTTTTAACCTCTGAGTTAGCTCCAAACTCTGTATGCAAGAAGGTGAAGAGTTGATTTGTGTTCCAAGACTCCACTTCTTTCACAGTAGGAATGCACTCTGCCATTGCCAAAAGTTTAGGACAAAACAATACCTTGGATGAAGAAGAAGAATAACTCATACACAATGACGAGGCAATATACACCGACATAGATTTCACACCTATTCAACACACTATTCACATTAGCTTTGGGGAAAAAAAAGTTTCCATAACTATCTTGACACGTGTTATTAATTATACCATAAATATTATGAGCTCACAATTTCCACCAAAAATTAATATTGTAAGATTTGATAAGTTTGAAAGTGATAATGTACATTAAATATGCATAAGAGAGCATATTTCATGGTTTATCTTAGATTATTGAATACACATATACACATGTAATATAGTAGTATGCAGACATACTACAAGTCTTTATTAATTCACAAGTCATAAAATGTATACAAGGATATTTAAGCTTGTATGTGGTGTATTTTCAACATTCACACATTCACACACACACACACACACACACATATATATATATATATATATATATATATATATACATACTATATATATATATACATCATACATTCTTGGTGCATTCACTTTCTTTAGTGTATAGATTAGATTTACAATGTTGATCCAATGGTTTAAAGCTTGTAGATCCAACCACCACAATGAATTAACATTATATCTCATGCTTACAAATCCAATGACTTTGAAGTAAGCTTTACTTACATACTTGTATGAATGCCCTACAAGGGCACATGCATATATATAATTTGTTGGTTTGTCACGGTGTCTAGGTATGATGTATTTAATAAGATTTAGTGTTTTCTGTTTATATTTACTATCTCGTAAGTTGGTGAGGAGTCCAAGAAGGTTGACACATGCATGTGAACCATTTACTTTTGAAGAGGTTCTGTTTTCAAAGCTATACTTATAATACTTTTGACCCTCATTTCTCAACCTTAATTTTTAACAAGAAATGAATATCTCTTCTTTACACCTTTGCTTTCAAACCTTTATTTTAGACCCTTACCACCATTTCAGGTTTTCCTGTGTTCATTGTGAGATTGCATATCAGATGTGTAACTACCCTCACAATCATCCTCATAGTCCTCTGAAACACCTGCCATCTTGTCTACCACAATGTCCTTTGACATATGCAAAAATTGGATGCTCACAATAGAACTGTCGTTAGTAAAATCTAGATATCTTTCGGTGCCTTCTAAGCCCACTCTTTGTCCATGACAACCCATCTGGATTGTGTGCTTTGCATAAAGGACATAGACATTTGTAAGACTTGCCCAAGATTATCTTGTCCCTTGGCCACAATCTCCGCAAGCGCTCATTTTCCATGTGCCTCACCACTATTTGCGATGACAAGTCTTTACCTGCTGAATTCTCTATCCTACATATACCACACTTGCACCTCTTGCCTTCTCCCTGGCGCCCTCACCATGCTTTTTGCCCCTGGTTCTACTCCAACCTAACCCCTATTTAGGGCTGATTTACCTTTTCTTGAGTATATATATATATATATATATATAATATATATATATATATATATATATATATATATATATATTTAGACTCCTATATTTGGAATATCAATGTGTATTAACCTTTTTTTCATAAACATGCTCATTTATACTAAGATACGTATATACATATATATGGATTTTATATGAGAGTTTAATCCACAAAGAATGATGTTTGAGTAAGCGACAAACAACAAATTATATATATGCATGTGCCCTTATAGGGCATTCATACAAGTATGCAAGTAAAGCTTACTTCAAAGTCATTGGATTTGCAACATGAGTTACTGATAGCCATCAGATATAATGTTAGTCCATTGTGGTGTTGGATCTACAAGCTTCAAACCATTGGATCAACATTCGTACCTACATCTAAAGATCTAATCTATACACTAAAGAAAGTGAATGCACCAAGAATGTATGCATATATATAGATGTATATATGTATGCATAAGTATGTATATATATATATATATATGCATATCTTTGTAAATTTACCTTCTAGGGAATGTTGAAAATACAGCCACATACAAGCTTAAATATCCTTGCATACATTTTATGGCTTGTGAGTTAATAAAGACTTGTAGTATGTCTGTGTATTACTATTCAATAATCTAGGATAAACCATAAAATATGCTCTCTTATGCATATATTCTAATGTATTATCACTTTCAAACTTATCAAATCTTACAATATTAATTTTTGGTGGAAATTGTAATATTTACCATGGTTAATAGTTAATAACATGTGTCAAGATAGTTATGGAAACTTTTTTTCCCCAAAGCTAATGTGAATAGTGTGCTGAGTAGGAGGTGTGAAATCTATGTGGTGTCTATTGCCTTGTCATTGTGTATGTTCATCCAAGGTATTGTTTTGTCCTAAACTTTTGGCAATGGCAGAGTGCATTCCTACTATGAAAGAAGTGGAGTCTTAGAACACAAATCAACTCTTCACCTTCTTGCATACAGAGTTTGGAGCTGACTCAGAGGTTAAAAAACTACTTGATGATAAGCAGCTTAGGGGATATTCATTCCTTGAGATGACTGAATCTCAGTGGAAGAAGCCGGGGCTGTACTAGGGTTGTACATGGCATTTGTTCAAGGAGCACGGAAGATCCTAAATAATTGTGTTTCTTTGCCTCTCCTATTGCAGATATTTCTCAACTTCCAGCTCTTTGTTGCAGGCAGAGGTGGTTTTGCCGCCTGGGGTGCTGTCGTATGGCAACATACGTAGTGACAGGCTCATAACCTCAGCATATGTCATATGATTCAATCCAATAAGAGAGTAGGCTCTTTCAATGGACGACTTGCACTTAAGGTTAGTATATTTTTCCAGTCTCTACAGATGTAAACTATATATATAAAGCTATTTAATATATGGAATCCCTATATGCCTAGTTGTAACTGTCTACACATAACATGTAAAACACATGTTATATGCATTTTAAATATTATGTACATTGAAAAATCCATTAAAATGTATAAACTTTAACATTGTTCTTGTAGGAGTGCGGTTTCACTACTGCACATGACATAATGAAGTTTAATACAAAAGATCATTCGGGAGGAGGCATGTCGCACCTTTCCAATGTACAATATTGTGTATTTCAAGTGGGCTTTAACTCTCCCAGTGTCGAAATCAGTTGTTGTTAAATGTAACAACCAGAGAAAGCAGTTAGTAAGTATTCTCATGTCTCAAATTGCAAGATCTTTGCTTCCTGAGTTTAATAATCATATTGTTCCCACTGAGCGTGATTGGGTGAGCTCGAAGATCAGTCGGATTATAGGTGGCCGAAGAAATCGGCTTCAGGTATTTTAATTCTTAATACGCACACTCACATACATATATGCATGTACACATATTTACATGTATACATGATAGATATTATATATAATATACACATGTATATGGATATAGCCTTTCTCACATGCATGGTCATCTAAGGCACATGTTCAAGAACACACATATAATATGGTATTATATATGTATAGCTAATGCACATGCATAGATACACATGTAACATGTATATAGTCTTATAAAGGCATATACAGGCACGTCTTAACAGGAATGAGGAGGGTCGAAACTATGAATTTGGGAAAGTCAGAGGTAGTGTTGCATGTGCCATAGGGAGTACACTATTCGGGCATTGGAGTTCCTTAGTATGCTATTTAAGGCCCGCAAGAGACGTGACAACACTGGACAAATGGGGAAGTTACTTTTGGGACAGGTGTACTACTTGAGCGTAGAGATGGAAAATTCTGATGTGAAGATTTGCATTAACACAATATGGACCATGAAGATGATCTTCAGTGCCACTACCCAAGGACCCTGAGAGGGCAATCGGCTCCATTAATGTTGGGGTGAGTGTCTTATACAATGTTATACGTACAATATGTGTCTAAAATGTGTGTGTATTCACAAAATGGTGTTACTAAATATATATGTAATAAGTTTAAAAACACTATAGTTTTTGAACTAACATATGTATATATGAACATTTCATACATAATATTAAACATAGATATGGATATACAGACATGTAATTGGATAGTGTAAGTATAATTTTATGCCTTATATATGCATATATAAAATCCTGGTATATTTCATACATTTATACATGTACGTACAGTTCATAGAGACTCAACAATGTATATACAAGAACATATATACATATATAATATATTAAGTATAAAACCGATACTCTCTACACAACTTTATTATACACACACACAATAGTATCAAATAAATAAGCTATATTAAATTTATGTAGCATTACATATTCATGTGTATTTATGAATTTTAGCTTAAACATATATAATATTTATTTTTATAATTATAAATAAATATATTATATACTTACATGGATTGTATATTCATAAATGTTATATATAAATATAATTATAATTATATTTAAATGTACTTACATTAATGTACAAGTATACTGTATCCAAAACGTGATTAAATCTACACAAGCACTAAGTATTCTTGTGTATCACATGTACTCAAGTGAATAACATCTGTCTTTATGAATTTCAGTTTGAATATATAAATATAAAGAAAATATGTAAATATAATAAATTTTGTATACATTATGGTTTTACTTAAATATTAAATATATACTTATATAAATTACTTATATACTTATACTAATGACTTACATATAATATATATATATGAAGTTAAGCTTTATTATGTATATAAAAATGTTATTTATTTATAAAAGATAAAAATTATAATATTATATATATTATAATCTATATGAGCAATGTATCATGCACCATATATTCTGCTTATTTATTATAATAAGTATATATTAACCTTAAATAAAGAAAGGCATGTTAATAAAATACATTCTTTTGCATTTGAATGTGTTTTCTTGCAGGAGATAATATGGCATCCTGAATGCCTCACTACCAGCACAGAACATGACCAGGGCTTTGCAGAAGCTGGAGACAGTGATGATGATTCTACATTGATTGTAAAGAAGCGGCACAGGAATAATTTTGAATTGAACACACAAACCACTGGTGATGAATTAGAGGAAGAAAGGCAAGTGTCAAAGAAGACAAGGGGCAAAGGTGTGGGCACATGGAAGAAGACCATTGTTGTGTTTCTCCATACAAAGTGATAACGGTGAGATAGAATTAGTCATGTGCACGTTTTAATATTATATCATTACAGAAATCAGCTACGTCAGACATGGCTAATACAAGCGGAAGCTTTGTAGAACCAATGACCCCTCATGGAATACAAGGGTCACTATTAAGGAATCAAAAGGTATAAATAAATTAACATACGTTAATTAGTTATCTAATATGCAAAATTTTGCAGAGTACCACGACATGCTTGCCAAAGGAATACAAGTTCTTCCAGCTTCCCATAAGAAGGCTTATCAAGTAAGGAATAGTGATAATCAGAATAACTACTTATGATAAATGTGTAATGCAGAAGAAGGCAAACACTATTGGCACCCATACCAAGCTTCCTTCTCAACATCTGGCAAAACAACCTTGTCAAGAAAGCAAGTTTGCCTCTTAATTCAACAAATGACCAACTAGATGATGCAGCAGACAGAAACCATGTCTGAAAGCAAGCTCTTGGAAGAATTAGAGGCTTTACAGGTATGTTACTTTTAAGTGTTTATCCTATCCAGACTCACATGCCTTTTGAATAGGGTGGTTTTCATATAGCTGATGAGGTTTACCTCATGAACTCAGAGCTTGGAATTGTAGCCTCGGGTATTGTAGTGGAACCAACGAAGCACTTGCAAAAGTGATGGCTAATTTGAAGGCCAAGAACCAGCTAATAGTCCTGTTTCCATTGATTGTATAGAACCCGATTGTGAGGCTGTGGAACTAGATTATAGCCATAGTTCATCCTTGGAGACATTGAAGGATGCAATGGAAGAAGGGGCGTCTGTGTTGTGGCTAGTGGATGGTCTGTGTTACAAAAAAGATTTTGTGAAGCCAAAGGTAATAAATAAACAGAAAGGTAACAAGCAGCAAGAAGGAACAAGTACTAAAGAAGATCTCCCTGGAGTTGTATAAGGTCAGATATTTATATGTTCTAAATCATCTACCTTTTATAACACTTCTACTGTGTTAATGCAGTTGCCAAGGGACTGGAAGGATATGCTTAGGAAGCGACCCATTCGGGACATCAAGGAGGTGGCAAGCTTTGTTAGGTAAGCTCTAGACATCACAAGATAGCATATCTTATACTTACAGTCAATGCACTCATGCAGCACCCCAGGCATGCTCGTGTCAAATGTGAAAATGCTTGCAGTTGAGCTAGACCAGTTTAGGCCCAACACCTTTGCAACAGTTCATAATGCGAAAAAGATGAAGTTATAAGACAGTTTGTAGAGGTTGCTATTGGTTCTAATCTAGTACAGATTCATAGGTCCAACTGGTCACAGAGAGGAAATTGGGTCACTGGCATAAATGCACAAAGGAAGGCATGGGAAGAGGAGAGTCGCAACACCTTCTATGACATAGATTGAAGTTTGTTGTATGGAGTTTTATAGTTGAGTGTAGTGATGTAGTAGTATTTTTTATGTTGTTATATTAGCATATATAATGAAAATTATTGTAGAAAAAGGTTCTATATATGTGTGTGTAAAAATTGAATGACCAGCAGAGTGAAAAATGAACATCACTTTTCTCTAAAGTCATTCACAAATGGATATTCATTTCCCAACACTAAGATTCATCAAAATGAAGGTGTATAACAAATATCCTTTTTCCTTACAAGACTAGCACAAGTGAATATCTGCAAGGACCGGATTGGAACACTTACGTGAGTGTTACTTCGACCCTTACTTTAACCATGAAATTAGGGTCTGAAGTGAATATCTACCACATTTTCAGGTTTCCTGTGTAATGTCTCTCTATTACTCTATTTTGTTCCTGAGTATAAGGGATAGCAATTTGTTGTTTGATTCCCTTAGCTTTACAATAATTTGCAAAGCATTAGAAACATACTCTCCCCACCATCACTGTGGAGGATTTTCAGTTTTGTGTCCAGTTTCAATCTCGGTAGCAATATGAAAATCTTTGAAGTGTTCAAATGTTTCAAACTTGTGTGCCAAGAACTTGACGACCACATGTCTTGAAAAGTCATCAATGAAAGTGAGGAAAAATTGCTTTACTGCTGGACTCTACACCTGCATGGGCCCACATGAATTAGTGGTATTAGCTCCAAAGTAGCTGAAGCTCTCTGCCATGTTCGTTTTTCAAATGGCAGCTTATGTTGCTTAAAATGAATGCATGGATCACAAACATGCAGATCCAATGGAAGGATTTGTATACATGTCACCATCTTGTCGTCAACCAACTTTTGAATCGCCTGTTGGTGGAGGTGACCAAATTGTTTATGCCATGTCTCAACATTTGCTTCTAATCCTCTATGAGTGAGAATAATTGTTTGCAATCAAGTTTGTTTCTGCTCTCTTTGCTTTGGTTCACATTGAACTGAGCAATTTAGTCGGAATAAGTTTCCAATCATGTTTGCATTTGCGACTTTCCCATGCTTCGGATGAATGAGGAAATTACCTTTTTGGAAGAGAAAATGACTTTAAATCCTTGATTGATGATCAAAGCAACTAATAGTAAGGTCTCAGCTGCTTGAGGTACGAATTTCACTTCACTTACTGAAGCAAAACATCTAACAATAATTGAATCATTATTGTCCCATGTCCTTCCACATGTAATTTCGTTCCATTTCTGATGATGATAATATCTTAAATCGTTTTGAAATTGAATAAAATCTCTCTACTATTTGTCACATGTTGCCCTATTGCTGAATCCAACCAAATTGTTAAATTGATTGTCTTCATCCTTTGTCTGGTTGAGTCCTTTCAACATTAGTAAGTAATTCACAATTGATTGAGTACTTGGCTGCTTCTTCTTGTCACCATGCGGGCATTCTTGTTCGTAATGTCCAAGTTCTTTGCATTTATTGCAGCAACCCCTTTGTGTTTAGAAGCCAAATGAAGAGGTTAAAGTTGAAATACCTTCATCTCCAAGACCTAGTATGTCCCAGACTGATCTCTTTAAATTCTCTTTAATACGAGCTTTTTGTCTTCCATCTTGTCTGGAACTCTGGCTACTAAAGTTGCTCTTTGAATTTGCAAAGTAAAAAATTTGATCTCTTCAGCAATCCTTGGTCAATATCATTTATATCTTCTCAGGTCAAACCCTCCATGAGCGACATAAAGATTTGAAAAGGTCCTTTCAACTCATCCTTCAATCCATTTTGCAAAACCCCCTTAATCTCGTCTTGACCAGTGGATGATCCTTGCACACCCTCCATTTCATGTACAAATATTCTAGTCGAGACCACTGAAGCTGACTCGTCCATTTCCTAATGAAGCTGAAACAACTTTGCTTTGAGGGAACCTAAAGTAGGCTTTGCTTTCCTTGCCAGGAGTATTCTCGATCTCGTTCCAATTTTTTGCAGCAGTTTTTGCTGGTGTCCAAATGGCAGCGGTAAAGCTTGCCAAGTGCTTTACCCATCATTGTCTTTTGAATCCTTTGCTTTCCAGTTTTGATTTCATCTGCACCAATATCTGGGCATTTGGTTGAACCGTTCACCACCTCCCACAAGATGACGCCATCATGATACCATAAGGTGGCTCCCATACCATATGAAATAAAAGTTGAACTAGCCCTTTAAAGTCTTGGAGCCATTGCAGCTAAGGTTATTATATATACATCAATAAACCTGTACATCTTGATCTTCCTGTTTGTATACCTTAGCGTTACATTTTAACTGTATCCAAATGATCACGACGCCTGACCTAATCGCACGGTCAAATGTTTACTGACAGAAGAAGCAGTCTCCACGATGAGCACTTCAGAAAAACCACAGCAGATGGCAATGTTTATCTCTTCACTTCAGGTCACTCAATGACTATTTTAACTTTCTATGTTGACAACAACAGCAATTGAGGTTTAGCTCGTTCATTTCTTTGAACAGAAGTTCAGTTTGAGATCTCTGCCATGGGAGAGCTATTATTTTGCATGGGCATCCAAGTTCTTAGAGACAGAGCAGCAAGGGTGATCCAGTTATCACAATGTTGTTCAAGTTTCACATGCAAGACTGCAAACCCATTTCTACTCCTATAGACACTGGCTATTCTTTAAACACAATATTGGCAAAGTCCTACATCTGAGAAGGAGCAGCAAACAATGGCAAGGTTCCCGTATAGGCAAGTTGTTGGTTGCTTGATTTATTTAGCAGTGGGTACGCATCCAGACTTGTCCTTCGCAGTGGGAGCAGTATCTAAGTTTTTAGAAAACCCAGGTGAACAACATTGAATAGCATTCAAGTGTATCTTCAGGTACCTGTAGGGTACAAGAGATCTCAGGTTGATGTACAGCAACGAAAGTACAAGTATGCTCCAATGCAATGGAGCAACAGTAATAGAGAAGCTCATGGTCGTGATTGGTTTTACCGACTCTGATTGGGCAGGTGAAGGAGATCAACTTCTGGCTACTTGTTCTTCTTGGATGGTGGCCTGATAAGCTGGAGTAGCAAGCGACAAGCAATTACAACACTATCTTCAACAGAGGCTGAATGCGTAGGAGCAACAATTGCTGCTCAAGAAGCTCTCTGGGTGCAAGACTTGCTACAGCATATTGAACTTTAAGTTCACCAACCTGTTCCGCTGCTATGTGACAATAGGAGCTGTTGAAGAACTCCAAGTTTCATGCAAGAACAAAACACTTCGATATTAAGGTACACTTTGTGCGAGAACAAGTGGAACAAGGAAAAACCTAGCTCACCAGAGAGATGACAGTGGGTATAATGACAAAGCCATTGGCAAGAGACAAGTACTTTCGGCAGCGGAAAGAGATGAAGATTTTCGATCCTAGCTGAGTGGGAGTGTTGGTGAGCTGTACTAAGCTCATCCAGCTAGGATTTGAACTGGCGGAATGGCCTCGTGATTAACAGAGGTGTAACGAGGAGCGGAAGGGCATGAATGTCTTAGCGTAAGGACATATCCGCTGCACATATATTCACCAGTAATGGATGTGTTTTTATGGGAAGCTCTGAATTCTACTCCCCCAATATCCTGGAGCTTGCTAAACTATGATCTCCGGTCACTAACATCTCTGATGTCAGCAGCTGCGCAGGACTTGCTCGAGGGAACGATGGTGAAGTTCCCCCACGTTAAGACGTTCGTACGTGTAAGACCTGACCAAGCAAGTTGACTTTGACTGACTGCAGTGTTATGACATGACTGAGACTGCAGTTGTGGGGACCGGAGGGAGGGGATTGTTGGGAAAGATTGAAACCTACACTGGAGGCCAAAGTAGTAGATCAGCAAACTAGTGAGGCTTTGCCACCGAATGGAAAGGAGAATTTTGATTAAGAGGACCAACCATTAAATGCAAGGTATATATATTTCTACTGTTGTAATATGTTTTTTTTAATAAATTTTTTATTGTAGGCTATTTGAATAATCCAGTTGCAACAGCTGAAGCTATTCATGAAGAAGGGCTACATGTATGTAGTGGATCGTCTCAGGAGTTGATTAAATACAAAGGTTACCAGGTAAATACATAGTACATGTACACACACACACATGTACGTATCTCTCTCTCTCTCTCTCTCTCTCTCTCTCTCTCTCTCTATATATATATATATATATATGTATGTGTGTGTGTGTGTGTGCATATCGAGAATGTCATAGAACATGAGATGATTTATGTTAGATTGCACCAGCGGAGTTGGAAGCCCCTCTACTGCCGCATCCAAGCATCGCTGTTGTTCCGTAAGCACCTCTACGAATAATCTTAATATGTATTTCTTTAATTGTTTTTTTTATATTTTTAAATTCCCAGATGAACTTGCAGGAGAGTTTCCACATGCTTACATTGCACAAAGGAGCTTATCAAGTGAAGAAGTTATAAACTTCATCTCTAGTCAAGTGATGTGCACGTGTCAACCTACAATATATAATACATAAGAAGGTGAGGAAAGTACTATGCGAAAGGGAAAATTCATCTAAATTTATAGCTGATATGTGTGAGTTTTATTTAATAATATAACATATTTTATTAAACAATATATACTTTATATTTATACTTTTTGTAGATTACTATATATATTTACACAAATGCTCTATCTATTAGATACCGTAACTCTGAAATACTTTGTAATGTACCTGAAGTTATCAGTACACTATGTACCAACATAAGTTAACATTGTTACATATTAAGATCGAGCACAAAGTAAAACAAGATAACGTGGTGGTTCGTGAGTTCAGTACGCATGTTCATTTTTGTATCATGTTAGTCCTAATCTTTATATTAGTAAATATAAATGAAATTAAGATAACCATTATAAATTTAAAATAATTATAAAATAAAATTTTATTAATAAATTTATTATAACTATCGAATGAAATTTAAAACAACATCAATACACATCATATGATTTTAAAAAATCACATGGTTTTCACTATAATTTTTTACATGGTTTTTAAGATTGTTATGATTAGCCACTGTGGCTGAAAAAATAGGACATGGTTTTTAAGAATCAATATGGTTTTAAAAATTGATTTGGTACATTAATATGGTTTTAACGATACTTTTTATAATTATTTACAGTGGTTTCATATTGAAAAACAATTGGTTTTTGTGCAATATACATGGTTTTAAAAATGTGATCTTTTAAAATGGTTTTATATAAAATAGTTTTAGTGATTTAATTTTAACATGGTTTTTAGCATGCTTCTTATAAAAGTAAATTTTTGTAATTAATTATTTTTAAAATGTTTTTAAGATATGTTTTTTTTTAATTAAAAAAAAATAAAAATTCATCATACAACATTTGGCCATCTAATATATTCTTTAAAAAATTTTATGATACGATAATATATATATACGCTTCTACTGATAGCTACTCCATTCAATATGGGTCATCCATAATAAATGGTTTTTTTAAAAATCATATATATAATTTTTTTTAACTTAATAAAATTTGTGAACTATAACATTACATAACTTGAGCCATCCATAATAAATGATTTTCCTACATGGTTTTTAAAAATTTATAAATATTAAATTTAATTTAGGTTATTCATCACTATAAATCATAAACTTAAATTCAATTTAGGTTGTTTTTCTGTTCCCACGTCTTTATTGTTTTCTTTTTTTTAGCCTTCTTCTTTTATAACTTTCATCTTTTAATCGAGTAGCTATATAGTTACAACAATAATTACATAAGTTTTAACAATGCCTCCACCTTTAAATTAAAAATTAAAAAACATATTTAACGATTATATAAGGTTTCATGAGTATGGTGAGTTATATGTCCGATTAGATATGTGTGTGTGGTTTTGTAGGGTATATAGGATGTTAAAAATACATTACAACATTATTTTGATGCTCAAAGTACCTATGCTTATGAAATTTTTAATAATATAATGAATGAATTCTATGTCATGTGATCATGTTAATAATACATGATTTATACATATTGTACATTGGTTTAGTATATAAAATATACTTAAATTAATTCTCTTGGGCCTTGGCAACCATATGTAAAAGTTATTTTTGCAAAGAAATTCTCAACTCTTACATGTACTCTCTCTCTCTCTCTCTCTCTCTCTATATATATATATATATATATATATATATATATATATATATATATATAATGTGTATGTGTGTGCCACTCTTTTTTACATTGCTCATTTTATAACCTCCATCGTATGATTTCAAATGTGGGCTAAAGTTGTAGCAACTTAAATGATAATGAGAGAGTTTTGTAATAAGTCCACATGTGTATGCATATGTATACGTAAAAAAGAAAGATACGTGTGTGTGTTTGTATATGCATGTGTTTTTTGAGCTTAATTGAAGCACATGCAATACCTTGTGTGTGTGTGTTTGTTGTAGTTATGTGGATACATGTTACTACATGTATGTTCTTTTAGACTTATCATATATTTATTTTTAATTTATTTAAATAACTTACACAAGGAGAGTTCATTATATTGGACATCATAAAGATGAGAAAGTAAACATTGGTATAGAAAGTGTTTTTAAGCTAGAGTGTCCAACAATACATGGTAGTTGTAATAAAGTTGTAATGCATAATCATACTAACGCTATGAAACCACCCGTTATGGGTGGTTTATGTTGTTTTTATGAAAGATGCCTTGTTTTTTATGAATGGCGTCAAGTTGTAATGTATAATCATACTGACATAGTGAAACCATTTTAAAAACCATTTATCTTTTTACGATTTTTTAAAACCAACATAAGTTTTTGAAAATGGTTAACTTGAAGTTTAGTCACAGGTTTTTTTAAATGGTTTTTTAAGGTAAAATTGTTAGCGTGCAAACTCAAATGTTATCAAACTCGCTTAGAAACCAGCCAAAATTACAGAGAAACAGCTAGCCTTTATACTACTTGTGATCTCCATATCTGGCTCTCCTCCTGCGGCCTTACAAGGCTGTCGTGATCTTCAGATCCATATAAGCATAATGTATATTATTATGGATGGGAAGGTTTAGGATGACCATTGGATATGATTTAAGACGATTGTTAACGATACACATTTAAGATGGTCGTTAAATATGATTTAGGATGGCCAATGGGGGCGTTGATGATAGATATACATACACACCCATTGAATAAACTTAATATATAAGACTAATACACATGTCCACTGTTCCAACACATTTTTTAAATCAAGTAAACTTTATTATATGAAAATTTTAATTTAAGGTTTTCTTGTACACAATATTGGGAATAAATTTTATATAAACTTTTAATAAATTTTCCCACATTAAGGTTTCTTGGATTATAATTTTGATTTCACGTTCTAATGTGCATCTTAAGAGAGTAACATAGAGTTGTACATGTGTGAAGACTGGTCCAAATAAGTAGATACTAATTATTTCTAAAGATTATCCTTAAGACTTGGAGATGGTCATTGAGAATGCTGAGCAAATTGGGAATTGTCTTTACTGAAAGGGATGTGGGAGTTGGATGGTGTTAAGTTGATCCTTAACAACATCATTTTGGTTCCTATGAATTTCTCTGTAACGATTTCGCAATCGAGTAATTGTAAAAGTGCTCTTCTCACTCTTAAGCATACATAAGTCATTTTAAAGATAAATGTTTCTCAAGAGTATGATAATGGCATCCTGAATTTATATGGGAAGATGCTTAAATGAGTGAGGTGGTTGATGAACTTGATTGAGAAGTCCCATGTATCATTTCCATCATATGTGTTTAAAGTGTTAACACTAATGTAAATGTGCAAATTGCCAATCATTTTGTTCAACACATTTTCGTTAATTTTCAAGGTGTTCTCATTTTTTGGTGTTAGGATAGCCTTGTGAAGAAGATGTTCCATTTTCTTAGGTCAATTCTTTCTTTAAATATCTTAAATATAAGGTCGTCTTATATGATACATTGTGCTAGTATCTCTACGATGTCACTTGGTAATTCCATGTCATTGTTCATTTTCTGTTTGAACAAAGTTGCTGACCATGTTTTTTGTGCTATCTAACCCTTATATTCTCTGTGAGCTTTAGTGTGGTAAAATTGGACCAAAGATGATTACTTTTAACACACTTTACTACAATTTATATGTTAGTCACACTTTTCATCATAATCATCCCTTTAAATGGCTTAATATTATTAAGTATCTCCTTCATAAGTGCATCCATTGCCGTGAGGGCATTTATATGGGTCATATTGATCTCATTTCAAACCAACACCTTTGTGCCTCTTATTGCCTCAACTTGTTTGCTCATTGGATGCATTATTGAAGTTGATTTTGGTGTGAGCTTTAATGGCAGCTTAAATGTTGAGTGAATTGTCTAAGCACCCTTGAATAATAAACTTGCTATGTTTGTCCATGCTACTACCATAACTTGTATACTCCTTTCTCTTAATATGTTGATGAGTGTGTTAAAGAGGAATGTCTTTCTTGTACCTCTTGGTCCATTAACATTAAAACAAAATGTATTTGAAGTTTCATCATGGTTAATGGCTTGGAGAAATATGTTGATGATATTTTTTTGGTCAGTATTCAACTTTTCATAGTTCTTTTATTCTTCAGCTTGTTCTTGATTGGGGTTGAATGTTATTTAATCTAGATGACCCTAAAGTTGATTCTTTTTTGGCTCTGGTAGTCGAAATGTTTGACAGCTCGTTCCATTAGTAATAAAGATGTCATTGATATTGATGAGTGCTACGTTGTATGCATGTTCAATTGTCATATGTCGAGCAAAGTTTGCAGCCAAATGCCCCTTGAACTTTTCTCATAGTTGAAGAGGATTTGATGGTGTGCATAGATGCATATAAAAGGAAATGTCTGATAAAGTTGCATAAGCATTTGAAATACAATTGCATCATCAATAGTCCTCTCCATTTCAAGCCATCTGCAAGAGACTGAGCTCTTTAGCACCTTCATGGAATGTGCTACATTGCTTGTCGTCGACATTGTGAAGGTTATTGAAGCTTCTGGAGAAATAAAAAAAAAGAAGTTCAAGCTTATTTCAAGGATGTACATACCTTGATGTAAGTTTAATGCTAGGGAAGTTTTGACTATGTGTAGTTGTGTGCAATTGGGTTGTTTTGTTCAACTCAAACCATTCTATCAACATTGTTCTTATCCTTGTTGTTCTTGCTATCATTGCTTTTTCTTCACCTTGTTGATAGTAGACCATTTAGTTGTTTGGTAGGTCGACTAGAAGTTGATAGATGGAGTGGGAGGTTGTACATTGGTGTATTGCCTTTGTTTGATTGTTGGACACTTAACTTGATGCATGCACAGTCATGGCCCTTGTGAATGTAGTTGTAGATATACTTGAAGCTCCGCTCCTAACATTAAAGCACTGCTCAATGTTGATATGTGTGACATATTTGCCATTTCCAAGGTATGGCTAAGCTATTGTCAATGGTGACGCCTCCTTGCTGATACTTTGTGCCATCTCGTCTTCAATACTCTAGGTAGCCATCAAAGTTCACAGTAATGGTAATCCTGAAGCGTTTTGGGAAGCCCCTGCTACATATCTTTACATGTATACATATGATAAGAGTGGCACATAACATCTTGGAACATACTTTTAAGCTAGTGCTGTTGTTTACTTGAAGGTAATGTGTTTCATGTGAATGAATCATAAACCTCTTGATAATTTCATGTAAATGTAGAAGTTCTTTGGGGTTTGGAATCTTAAGCCCATGATGTTGTTAATGTCATTGTTGTTTCTAATCTTATCTTCTTGCTCAAGAATAAGGAGCATGTGACAATGTGGTAGACTCCGCATTTGAAACTCAATTGTGTGCATTGACCCATTCGAAGATGTGGTATTAGTGATGTCTTTAAGGAAGGATTTTAATTTGTTGTGAAAGACATGTGCTACCAAGTATGACATGTCTTCCACTACTTGTCATGCTTCCATGTTGTCTCGTATTTTTAACCAACTCAAGTTGTATGTAAACATGATGAAGAGATATGCTTTGCCGAATCTTCTTATGAGTGCCATGGAGTCTTGGTAGTTTTGTTGCATTGCTCTTAGGCTTGACAAATATGAAAATGGGAGGATGATCAACTTTCCTATTACTGACCCTTATTGTTCTGCTTCATGGTTGATGTATTTAATGAGACCTTAGTACATTTCAGCACACAATTGCATTTGGTTGTGCATGCCATGCACACACATTGACAATAAATTATTGTGTTAGTTTTCCACCATTGAGTAAAAGGTTAATCTTTGTCTTTTTCCATTTATTGTTGCATGGTGAAGGTGTTGCTTCATTCTTAATATCCATCCTTAGTCACCATGTGGTAATAATAATATATATGTGAGGGAATTAATAAATGGGTTTGTTATTTCAATGTTCCTTAACATGCCACCTCTCTAGTGTATGCAAATATCATAATTAAATGATGGTTCTTTTGTTTGGGTTCACAAATATAGTTATAACCTCATTCTTTGTGGTCAAATTATAACTAAGTTAGGATGGTTAACACTAACGTACATTCTTACATCTGCTTGTTGGGTTGCTTATTCAACTTCATGCATCATCTTTAAAGCTTGAGCAAAAGAATTACATATTCTGAGTAAGTTATTAAATTGTCCTAGTAATGTAGAATTATAATCATTATTTTAAGCATTTGCAGTTCTTTTATCAAATGCATACTTTAAATTTAAAATGTGAAATTGTGTGTAACTGCATCGCATGCATTATATTTTGGATTTATAAACCATTATCCTTACCTTAGGCATTTATCGACATTTGGGTATGTAAGTCCTATTCTATGGTAGAGATGGCCATGAATCTTGAAGCAATATAGACTTGAAGTGTTAAAATTTTCTATGTTGACACTAAATGATGCAAACATCAATGCACTATTGCTATTTACCTTCTTTTTGTTAGTGAGTTTATCCATGGTAGTTGTGATAAACACACACAATAAAATTATTATATAGATATTATATATACTTTATGTGAGCAAAAACTAAACTCAATTGATGGTTTGTTTATTATAATATATATTAAAATCCTTATGTGAGAAAAAAATTAAAATATGTTGTAATCCTTAAGTACATATTGTTTAATGTGTGTTAAAATCAAAACAATTACTTACATTGTTAAAATAACATGTTAAAATTTCTTGATACTACAGATCAAAATATATCATTATATATAAACTTGAAATATTATAACATATACATGTAGTACATATGCCAGTGCTATAAATAAAAATATCAAAGATGGGTAGATTAAAATATAAATATACATTTTTTTTCTTTGTTATCTATAAAACTTTTAAAGATATAATATGTATGTGTAATAAAATGGATTAGATTATACATCATTATTTAAAATTTTAAAATGAATCTATGCATGTGTGCTTTAAATATGTGTATAAATTTTGCTTAAAACATATCATTCACCTTAAATTATTATTTCAAAGTATAATATAGATATACATATTTATACATATAAATATTATCAATATATACAATTCAAATTACATATGAAGCTTGTTTATTATAATTTTCAAAAATTAAAATTTAGTATTAATATTATATACAATGTATTATACCATGGTTAAACTGCTAAGATTTTATTTGACACCTATATGTGTTTATTTAAATTATATATTAATAAGGTTGAATATGAATATACTTGTCAGTAATTAATTACATGTTTGTGCATAATATCTTTAACTATAAAAAATGTATGTGTGACAAAATAAATTCAACCATTTAAATTTTACTATAAATGGACATATATTTATTTTAAATATATTATATGTGCATAATTTTATTTAAAAATAATAATTATATATTAAAATCAAAATATATTAATAATAATTTAAGTTATGGTATAACAATACACATATATATATATAATATATATATATATATATATATATAATATATAATATATATAAAAATATATTTAAATTATATGTGAAACATGGAATAAAATGTAAACCATGTATATTATACCTATGTTTATCTATTAGTAAAAGAATATGCTTTGTTAATTTGCTTTAACGAATAGAATTGAAAAAAATTATTTATTTTATTATGAATTTATTTTTCACTAGTTATTTAGTTCCTCAAGTGTTATGACTATCGAATAATTTTGCTTAGGTGTATAGTTACCAAGCAAAAATTAATAATATGTGTATCAAGATTAATTAATTAATTAATTAAGTTTTTCCCTTTTTTACGATAATAACTTTTAAAAAAAAATCAGGTATTCATTAAATCAAAAACAAAGAAATAATAACGATCTGGGATTTGAAAATAGAGAGCGAGTGAAGATTCATAAAAATATCAGCCATTTACATGTACAATATATTATATACATACACACATTTGAATTTATTTAAACAATAAAAACAGTAATAAATGTATTAATGTGTGCAATATGCAGTCTTTGGAAGGTCTTTCGTCTATAACACACATGTATAATTGTGTGTATATGTGTATCTATATATATATAAATAAACATTGTGCATATTTTTTATCAATCTCGTATAAAAATTATATCAATTTTAATTTAAATACATCCTGAACTGAATCTGAATCAAACAACATAGTTTACATATGTATAAATATACATATACATATAATATATTATACATAAAGTATGTAACAACTGAAAATTCTCTCTCTTTCTACACACTCACATGTTTGTGTGTAATATATACATATGTATATATAAATGTACATATACATTGTCTATATATATATATATTATATATATATATATATATATATATATAGGGAGAGAGACTATATCCAGTGACTCGTATATGAGGACCCATGTGGTTAAATAAAACTTCACACTTTTTTTAATGTCTTCACTAAACTAAATAACTTAAATATTCAGTAATCTGACTTATTTAAAAACACAACAATATGTATAAGAGAAAACTTGTACATAACCATTATCAACCTTGAATTTGTTACTTTTAATATTGGTTATAAAATAAGTCATTTTTTAATATTTTAAAGTTATTTTATTAGTGTGCATTTATGGTATTAATAATTAATGTGTATTAAAATAACTAGACTTTGTATTTGTATATGTAATATTTAATTACATCTTACATTTAATTTAATACACATAAATTTATGAGTATACACACATGTACGCTATTGATATTATTTTTGAATGAATTATTAGTTATAACACAACCACTAGTTACATGGTGTTTTATGACCCATGGATTTTTTCATAGATATCTTAGTATATTGAACTATTTGAACAAACTTTAGAAAAGAGTGTTTTTAATTATTATTGTACATGCTTAATAGTTAAGGTACACATTATATATATATATATATTATATATATATCAAATGTATGCAGGTATATATACATGTGTCTATGTGTATGAAATTATTTGGACGGGGTTAAAGAGAATACATGCTAGAGTTATTGTATGACATATGTGTGTACATATGCACATTTATGACAGTCGTATATATTATACATGTATGACACGTACTATACACACACCCAACTTGATGTATAATTTGATAAAAATATTAGTTATAATATTTCACTTAATTAATTTGTATTTAACCAACCACGTGATGTAAAAGTATGAATTTGACAGTTTTACACATTGCGTGGTCGTAATTACAAACTTTACGCACAAGTTTGACTCTATATACATTAATGCAAACAAATTAAATTGTAATTAAATGAATATCAAAAATTAATATAATTTTAAGAGTAGAAAAGGACTTCCCAGATATACAAGCTGTTTTGAGTTTGGAGGCTTAGTTGGGTTTTTAAATATTAGAAATAAAGTTTATCATATAATTACTTATTTATTTAGTTATAATTTATATATACATATTACGTTGTTATGTTGCTTGTACTCCTATATATAGCTTTTAGTACATATATACCAATTATTTATAAATTCCAATTAGAATTAAAAGTATTCAAGTTTAAGTTGTGAACTCAACTCTTTTAATTTTTTTCTAAATTGTAATTAACATATTTACATACAATATACAATACACTACACCATAAGATATTTTCGGTAGATACGTGTCAAATCGCATGATTAATATTAAACTTTATTAACATGGTGATTAATTATATAATTAAATTATATAGTTTGGAGGCTTGTAGATTTGGCCCACAGCATCATGCAAATAAACAAAGAATATTAAGGTGTGACAAGATTAGGCAGGATGTGATACCCCAACATACAGACAACAACCAAGTTTATATATATATAATTCATATATCATATTCAGTATACAAAGCATATCAAATATAATTAAATATATATATAGAGATATAATAGGTGATTATAGAATAAATGTTAAAAGATTAAGGAGAATAAACTAATGTTAAAGTCAAAGAATTTATACAACTTGTTTTCTATCAAGCTTGCATTCAAAATTCCAAGTTTACAAAGAATATGTATTTTTATCAAAGAATGTGTTTTATTCGTTTGATGTTTTTTAATTGGTAACAAACTACATTATATATTATTATAATAGATTTTTAACATGTACACATTATTATATAATATATTTAATCACTAACTAACTATGTGATTATATAGAAATGCATATATAATTGCTTTTTAATATTATTTATTATTACTAATTATGAAAGTGAAACTATATATATTTTTAAATTTACCTGCCTTACCTGTGATTGAAAACAACTACCTTGTGAGTTCTTAGGTAAGCTGTACACAGCAAGCAAGAGAGGTCAGTGCAGTAAATTCCCTGAAAAAGAAACTTCATTTACATAAAATATTTAAATTAGTAAATTAATTAAATACAAATTAGAAAACTATTAAAACACTTACTAATTTAAAATAAAAAACCTTTTTATATATAGGTAATTTATTAATAGATATAAAGGTAAACTTAAAATTTAACCAATGGTGTTGATTTAATTAAATAAATATATATATGTGTATATATATACATTGGATTAGCTGGCACACCTATTTGTTTGTGAAACAGGGATGCGTAATAAATAAACAATTAGTAAATTATATACAAAACCTTCTATTTGGGTTTGATGGATTCATAGTTTCCTACATTGGGTTTTAATTTTCTACTAAATAATCGGGTTTTCTACATCAGATGTCTAGAAATTTTATATATTTCGAGGAATTTTTATATATTTGTTAATTGGGTATTGGTTTTTATGAAGAAAATGTAGGGAAATATATAGAAAATTCTTCACAATGATTATATGGATATGCCCATGAGTATTAATTTGTTAGTGTTAGTTTTGTTATGGAGTATGGGGCTTGTTGTATTTGCTCAGCCTGGTGCAGGTACGTTATATATATATATGTAGATGTATGTCATATAAATACATATGTTTATAATTTTGTTTGTTTTGCATACTTGTTATTGTTCTTTTTTTTTTCTATATTTATTAATTGCATACTACATTGCCTTAAATTTTATTTATTAATGAATTTGACTTTCATTCAGTCCGACCATCTGACATTCTTTTGTATCTGTATATGTATTATGTCATGTATATGTATATACGAGAGACATATTTTGTGAGTTTCAGTATGTGTTTTACATAATGTGTGTGTATATATACATATAGACATAGATACACGTATATGTGTGTTTATTCTACACACACACGTTAATATCATCATACACGTTCAGAATTTTTATTACACAATGGCATTTTGATTTTTATATATTGTAGCTATATGCGTGTGTGGGTGTGGGTGTGTTGATGCTGTAAAGTTTATTTCAGTATGTGTTTTACATAATGTGTGTACATATACATATAAAGGTGTGTTGATGTTGTAAAGTTTCTTTACTGTGTGTGTGTGTGAGAGAGAGAGAGAGAGAGAGTATAATTATATTAACATTATATTGATTTAGTTGATGCTTTAAGAGCGTTCAAACAAGCTGTGGGGGATCCGCCGGAGCTTAATACATGGACAGGCAGTCCTTGTTTTCCTGCTGCATGGAGAGGCGTTGAATGTGGATATATGCGCACCATTATATCTCTGTAAGTTGCACACACACGCACGCACACATCTAATATTGTCCTGTAAGTCATACTTGACTATCTATAGATCAGATATATGCGTAGAGAATATAGATGTAAGTATGCATATATGTATTGTATTTTATTGAGTTGTGTTTCAGAAAACTTTCTAATCTTGGCCTCACTGGATTATTATCGTCAGAACTTGGGAATCTTACTAGCTTGGTCGTCCTGTAAGTACATACGCGCGCACACACACGTACACATATGATATGCATATGCACATGTATATACATACATGTATATAATTAATTTTAATGCAGATGGCTCGATAATAACCATTTATATGGATCAATACCCTCTGGTCTTGGTAAATTGAAGAACTTAACTTCTCTGTAGGTCCTCATTTGTTTATACATACACACGCAACACACAGAGTCATCCATATACATATGTGTGTGCGTGTGTAAAGTTATATGCCTGTTTCTGCTTAGATCGCTATTATATATATTATTTACTTACTTTTATTAACTTATTTGCAGTCGCCTTTCTGGGAACAACTTACATGGTGAAGTCCCAGCAACATTTGCAGAGCTGTCCAGTTTAAAGGAGTTGTAAGTTTTTATAGTACTCTATATAATATAGTTAATATATATATATATATATATATATATTTAAGAATATACTTCTAAAATATAGCTAGTTAGTAGTAGTAAGATTAGTTTAAAAGGTTAAGAGATGTTCTTTATTGTACTTGTTATATGTGTCAGGTTGGTGGATGGGAATCAGATCAATAGCACAGTGCAGCTGCCTCAGCAAGTAAATATCAAGTGAGAATGTGTGTGTGTGTGTGTGTGCGCGCGTGCGTGTGCGAGAGAGAGAGAGAAGTTGTGGCTGTATATGTATGTACACATACATATTAATGCGATGTTTTAATGCCAGATTAGATGGGAACTCTGATATATGTAGTCCAAATATTCCATCTTGTGCACCATCACTTGCTCCGGCTAGTATTTGAAGGAGGTCCACCAAAACAAGGAACGCGCAAGTCCCACGTTGGTGCAATAGCAGGTGTGTGTGTGTGATAACTAATCTGTGTAATCTCTCTCTCTCTCTCTCTCTCTCTCTCTCTCTCTCTCTCTCTCTCTCTCTCTCTCTCTCTCTCTCTCTCTCTCTCTCTCTATCTATCTATCTACACACACACACACGTAAGGACATATTACAAACATTCATTCATATCATATATATATATATATATATATATATATATATTAAAATGCAGGCGCTGTAGCTGGGGCAGTTGTGCTTGTTGCAATTGCAATCGCAACTGTTTCATATTGTCTGATTCGTGTAAAGAGATGGCCAAGTGCTGGTTCTGATACTGCTTCCTCCGATCCTTCTGCTCAAGGTAATATGCATGTATGTATGTATGTAGATATATATTCATGTCTTTTTTAGATATATGTGTATATATAGCTTAAAATTAACTAGCTTATGGCAACCAGTCAACCAAAAACAAGGTCACGCAAGTTTTAACTAGATAATTGGTAGCTTTTTTATTTGTTTACAGTAGTTAAATATTTATTAGTATTTCATGTAACGAGCTAACATTTCTTAATGAATTATTTTGCCAATTGATTAAGTAATCATTTACTCCAGTTAACTATCATTTTTAATCACATATAGAGAATTAAATATCAAACAACGAATATTAAGTGGTTTAGGGTTGAGGGTTTAGTTTCGATGTAAACTTATGCTCATTAAAAATATATATCGTATCTATAAAAGTGTGTGTGTGTGTGTGTGTGTGAGAGAGAGAGAGAGAGAGATGTAACTTTTAATTTGTGTTTATTAATTATGTCATTTAAATATATATTTAATTAAACAGTGGATTGGGCAAAGGGTGGAACAAGCAGTATAGCAGAAGGTGTGACTGCTGTACAGATGGAAACGCAACATATTAAGCAGTTTTCATTTAACGAACTGGAACACGCGACCAAAAATTTTAATCCTTCAATATGATTGGCAAAGGACGGTTTGGATATGTCTACAAAGGCTTACTTGAAGATGGCACAATTGTTGCTATTAAAACAAGGATTAGCCCCCCTAGTCACGAGTTTATTACCGAGGTAGTAATATTAATTACATTAACTTTTGTGTTGTATTAGTATTATGCATATATTATATCATGTGGTACTCTCTCTCTCTCTCACACACACAAGGAATAGTCATACATCTTAACTATATTAAATTTTAATGTATATTAGTAGGATGATTGGTATTATAAGTGTCACATATGTTAAGTAGTTATATATAGTATGGTTTTCAGATCTATATAAAACGAATAAAAATGATATGATCTTGTTCATTTTTAAATGTGTGTGTGTGTGTTGTGTGTGTGTGTGTGTGTTTACATATTATTACAAATTTTTAAATTGTATATATCTTATTAGTTGCTTTGCTATTAGAGTAAGAGAAGTTCACCACGAGTATATAACTGATGTATATTGAGTATTATATACACTAGTTATTTGAAATATAGACTGTAAATACTACTAATACATCATAAATACAAAAGTGCATATATAGTATGCACTTATGTTTATACATTGCAGCGTACGCTTGCTTAAATGTACCATATATATAGTTATGTTATATGCACACAGACACAGACACACACACACAACTGCAATATGTTATATACATATATAAGCTCATTTTCAGGTTGTAAATCTTTCGCAATATAGACATAAGAATTTGGTTAGTATTTTGGGATTTGTCAAGAACATGGTCATCAAATGATTGTATACGATTACCTTCCAAATGGCAGCGTATGTAGCCATTTATACGGTATGCTTTTATTTAATATACTTTTACTTAAAATTAAAAACTTCAACGAATTTATAAGTTTAATAAGCTTTAATTAACAGTTCAGTAATCTTAATTATAGATTCGAGTGGAAATCCTATTGGGGAACTTGATTTTAAACAACGTGTCTCTATCGCTCTAGGTGCTGCTCGAGGTATGTACAAATTATATCAAGAATACATGTATGTTTTAATATATTACATATTAATATTGAAATTTTCATATACTATATAATATATTTAAAATATATGAATAATACACAATAAAATTTATTAATATACTATAATCATACAACAATTTTACTAATAGATATTGTACTAAACTTTACAATATATCTATAATTTATACATAAAAATATATCCAAAATTTATTAATGTACATTCTCTAAACTAAATATCATTCAATATTATTTATCGCTAGTAATATATATATATACTAACATATATATTTGACAGGGTTAGAGTTTTTACATCATGCAAACCCGCCACGTGTACACCAGGACTTTAAAACAAGAAATATTCTTTTGGACGAGAATCTAATGGCCAAGGTTACAGATTTTGGGTTATCTCGAGTGTTGGTAACCAGCCACGTGGCAATGCCATCTTGTAATGGTGCTGGTGCTTACGTGTTTGCAGATCCAGCAGCAGCCACGTAAGCGTATATTATGTTATTTTATACAAGGGCTTGTGATAATATTTATTATGTATATTGTTATGTTCGTATATACGTCTCTCCCTCTCTTCTGTTCTGACATATATTCTGTGTGAAAATAGTGATTTGTTATATATACATGTCTTTACACTACCACATGTATGGTATGTAATATGCCATACATCCATATGTTTATAATGATATACTGTTGTGTGCATACCTATACATACATACATACATCTATACACACACACAACACACACACACACACACACTTTGACATCTCTATGGTAGTGTATCATATGCATGTGCATGTTTATGACACTGTCTGAATGAGCGTGCGTGCGTGCGTGCGTGCGTGCGTGTGTGTGTGAGAGAGAGAGTTTAGGAATAATATATACAAAAAGTTTTTTACAGGTCTAGTGCACCCATAGATACAAGAAGCGATGTATACAGTTATGGTGTGTTTCTTCTTGAGCTTATAAGTGGCCGCGAAGCCGTAAACGCTAATAGACCCCAACCTACGCACAGCATCGTTGATTGGGTGTGTGTGTGTGTGTGTGTGTGTGTGTTTTCAAGTTATATAGAAATAATATATATACGTCTGCAGATTATAGTAATATATATGCAATTGGGGAGAGAGAGAGATTAATATATATTGACACACCATGTACATATACACTTCAACACACACACACACACACATCATGTAATATGTTATGAAGTTAATATTAATATTATGTTAATATTTACTAATTATATAATTGACAATGCAGGCATTGTCGTTGAAAGATACAGATAATATTGGGGCAATGGTTGACAGGAGTTTAATGGGGAGTTTAGAGGACGCTAAAGCTTTATTAATGATGGGATTACATTGTACAGCGATTATTCCAGAGAGGAGAAGTATGAGTGACGTGGCTAACCAGGTTGAGAATATTCTCAGCAAGGAGAAGGGTATATTCGTCACCTCAGAAGCTCCCACGGTTGTCACACTTGGAAGTGAGCTTTTTAGGTGATTTATGTAAAATTAAGTCCATAATTTTGCTTATTTCACTTGTTTTTATTTATTTAAAACGAAAACGGAGGTTTTACGTTTAGTAAACACTGTCCACGTGTTTTGTATATTGATCAATGTATGCTAATTATTTAAAACAAAATATATTAGGGTTAGGGTTCCTCTGTAGCAATTCAGGGTTTGTGCAGATGGGAGACATGGGTGCGCGTGCGAGGACGCGGAGGATGCGACGGCGGCGATTGCTGCAATGGCAGAGGGTCTGTTTGTGTTGTCAAATACGATCTACGAGGCGCCTATCGGGTGTCGTACGTTCGTCCCCAGGTGCTTAACGAGGTTAGCACTTGCCTAATTCAATAATTTATGGTATAAATTTAACTTATAAGTGAGAAAAAACTACATTTTATAACAACCCACATTTTTTTATACAGTCACATAAAGAACTGCACTTCCATATTTAACTTATAACTGATATGAAAACATCATGTCTTGTAGAAAACCAATATCTATATCAGATATTTTTTATATCAATGAGATAACTATGTATAGACCATGAAGCACACACACTCACACACACAATGTATGCCAATGGGACTAAAATTCATATCAATAGAAAATTACACTGATATTTTATTCAATCAAATAACTATGTATGGATCATGAAACACACACACACACACACACACACACACACACACACACGCAACGGGGCTACATTATCATTCCTGTATAAGGTGAAACTCAAGCATTGATATGTATTTCAAAAGAGTATTCCATTTTCTAGCATTTTATGAGCCCATTTGAGTACGCTTTCTTATACTTTGCAAAAGTTATTTGTGAATGTAATACACACTTAATAACATATACATGCATATGTGTTTGTTCAGGTGTGGCATATCTTCTCAATACAATGATTGAACTTGAGAAAGTAAGACCTGTCGAGCAGGATATGTTACAGTATCGGTCAGAAAAATTGTCACGAGCAGTCATGATTCCTGTTGTTGGTCATTTACCTGAGATATAAAAGCATAGTTAGTGATTAACAATGTGTTACAATTTTGTACAATCGTGAAGAAAAGTAGTCAATGCCCTTGTGTTACAAGTTAGAATCCTTTTAAGGATTCTGACTTGTAACACAAGGGTGTTGGTTACTTTTCTTTACAACTATAACGAAGACAACAACATGTGGGACAAAGAATTGATGAAGGAACTGTTAGATATGTATCACAAAAACGAAGGTGGTTTTTTGGAAAATACATTTGTTTTGAGAGCAAACCACCCTCCATGTGCATAACAACCCTGGTGATCATGTGTGATGAACCACGCGGTGGCATATGGAGTGAATTGGAGAAAGTGATTGCTATTGAGTTAAAGAACAAGCATTTCTTTGGCATTTTGGGCACATACATCTATCTCTGGTGCCTGAATGAGGTCATTAAATAATACATTATTATAGAGACATTATTATAGAGTATTAACGCGTGAAGACTCATACTAGATTATGGGGATAATTCTTGCTACCACAGTTTCATGTCTTGTTTAACAAGTCTAGTGTTTAACAAATCTAGTGTGGAGACAAGTCTAGTGGGAGTTTTTACACGTTGGTACTTTTCATATTCAACCAGGTTGATCTTCACAACGACGTATTGACAACCTCATCTAGAATTATCACAAAGAAAACTCCCTCACAAACTATCACAGACACGCACAAACAATAGTAATATACTTGTGCATAATAATATATGTAATTAACATGTATTATTTGGTTTGTTCTCAAAGATGAATGCATTCTTCAAAAAGCTGCCTTTGTTCTTGGATCGGTTCTTGCAAATCTTTTAACTATGGGGTAGTGTACTGTTGTCAGTGTTATGTATTGTGGAAGCTTTTAATATGTTATCTCTTGCAATGCTTCACATTGAGGCCGCCAGATCCTTTATAGCCATCAGAGACAGCTTTTTTTTATATAACAGGTAATGCATGTCAAAAGCACATAGTTTTAGATAGTGGTATTTAACCAATAAACATACCCGCATACAATGCTGAGTATTATAGATTAGAGTTGTGTATAGGACTGAATATACACTGATAGGTGGGACGCTTTTGCCTTACTAGAAGAGGCTTGATCAAGTTTTCCATGGAAAGCTCAACGGCAATGAACACAATAATGGTGAAGGTGATGGCAATGGAGACACTAATGTTGACCAAGATGGCCTAAGGAGACAAGTGCATATCCGTGTTGATGTTGTTAGCCGGCGTTTCACTCACAGGGGTATATATATGTGTGTGAAACTATGTATATAAATGTAACATGTTTTATTATATGGATCAGGTCTTCTATGCAGACAATGGATGGGTTCCATACATTGTCCTTTCTCATCCTGAAGCAGTTAGGGGAGACTTTAGTCTTGCTCGTGGTGGAGAATTTATGCGTACAACGAGGCCACTAAGAAAATCGTGCATAGGATGCTTGTCTAATGAGGTACTATCATACTGATATGCTTTAATAATCCATACTTTCACATTAGGTAAAATAATACATGTTTTACGACTTAATTACACATACTGTTGAGCACAAGTATATTACTATCGTCTGTGCGTGTGCGTGTGCGTGTCTGTGATAGTTTGTGAGGGAGTTTTCTCTGTGGCATTTCCAGCACACATGCACTCACTCACTGATGTATATACATGTTTTTGCATGTGTGTGTGATTGTGCATGTAGTATAATCTGTTGTGTATCTGCATGTGTGCGTATATGCATTTTTATCAATATACTTGCTACTATACAAGACTATTCGTTGTGTGTATGTGTTGCGACTGAAAGATCACATATAATACAAAACACTAATGACCTCTTCAGAACGAGATCTCCAAAGAAGCTCAAGAAGAAGAACTGCATCATGTGTGTGCATATATACCTGTATTACAGCTAGCTGCATCTATTTGAAGCAATGTATGCATGAATGTGTGTGTGGGTGGGTGCATCTACTGCTCACTTGTATATAATATGTGTACATGTCAATCTATATATATACAAACGACCGATAGATTACTGAGTTTCCTGTTTTTTACTCGGGGAGGCACAGAAGCATGGATTCAGCTGGACTTTTTGATCAATATGGTTTATAATTACCAAGGTTAGGCAACTATCTCTGTTTTTTCTGTTTTCCTTTACCTTTGCTTTAGTGTTGTTTGTTAATGATAGAATAAGCGCACTTGCTACATTTTCCATATATATATATCACATATACCAAATCCCTCTCTAAAATCCCGGTGCTTCAGTAAACATACAGTCTCTCTCACACACGCACACATGTCCATTTCACACATTGTTTTGGCTCCTTGTACACATTGTTTTGGCTCTTTGCACAGTCACTGGAAATTTAATATTATCATAGAACATTAGTTCCTATATCCTTGAAATTTAATGTTATCATAGAACATTAGTTCCCATCCTTGAAGACACTGATTAATTACGATCAATTGGAATCTCTCTCTTGTTTATGTCACATCTCTCTTACCCAGTAGTGGTTTTATATTTTCTCCCTGTGGCAAGGGGTTTTATCTCCTTCCTGGTCCTTGATCCTTACACTGCACTGGGTGCATTTCAGGTTGGACCAGGGGCATGAAAACTCCCGGTCTAACCACAAGTTATAACTGGTGCTCCAACCGTTTTGAATCTTACCCCCTTTAAGACTGTCCATCACATATTTATGACTAGTATTTAGCTTACTTGTACATGTTTGTATATATATATTTATATATCCGAACATATTTGTTGAACGTAATACTGACACACAGCACACACAGGAATGGGGAAGGGATTGACAGTTAAGAAGAAGCTCTCTCATATTTGGTAAGTTTCTCCTTGTACAGGGTGACGAGTTTAAGTGACGAGTTTAAGGACACTGACAGATGCACCCAACTGCATAGTTACAAACACGGCCAGGATCCCGGCCATGTTCACCGTGTTTCACGAACACGGCTATGGGTCGTGTTCCTACAGCCGTGTTTGTGAACAGTGTGTCATGTTACGAACATGGGCCGTGATCCCGGCAACCACGGCCGAGATCACAGCCCGTGTTCGTAACATAAACACGGCTGAATATACTTGTAGAATATTCTTTTTAAGGTGTACGGCATCACACAGGAACGGCAGCAGCAATCCAAGGCACAACAATCGTGGCACAGCAATCGTGGCACAGCAATCCAACACTGTGAAAGCATTCTTCTTTGCGACAGTGGTAATTTTGTATATATAATCATGTACATTTGCATATATATATGTACGAGAATACTTATAAACACACACACATTTATATTTATATAAAATTTAAACTACAACATGTAAAAACGTGGAGTTTTAGATAATATGTACAACATATTCAAATATTATATTCTTATATAAGTTAGACACGTATATGATGTATTTTATTTTATTTTATTTCTTTTTTGAAGAATGCAGGATATTTATAAGAGAGGTTTTGGCAACCAGCTTATATATGAAAAAAACATATTTTTAAGGTTAATGTATACATAATTTGGCATGTATATGTTTTTTTAAATACATATTATTTTTTTGAGTTTTATATTTATTAATTAATTAAAGTTTATTTATTATGGTTAATATAAAAATGATTGTGTGCAAGCTAGAATATTCACTAAAATATTCATTAATATTCATTAGAATATTCGTGAGCCATCGTGAGTCGTGATCGGGTTTTTGGAATCTGAGGCTAGTGTTCGTGTTCCGTGGTCAGGTTTTTGAAATCTGAGGCTCGTGTTCATGTTCCGTGTTCGTGTTCGTAACTATGCCCAACTGTGTCAGAGAGTCAAGGTAACTTAGTGAAATCTGTTTACAAAAATATAAAAACATACAAATATGTAAAAATATAAAAGTATACAAATGTGTAATATACACACATAGAGATAGATGGTTCGGCTAAAGTTGGTTATTGTGTGACATGTGTCTACTTGATATCGTGCCTCTACTTATTAAAACACAAACTTGAACATTAACGTCTTCCTTATACAGCAGCATGTGGCTTAGGTGATCCTGCGACTCCGGTGAGATGTTGAAGATATGCCAGTCATTATACAAATATCTATATTATTAAAATATATATGATAATGTCAGACTACTCTATATTTATCTTTAGAGCAGTGTCTGACCAAGCTCAGGTTTGTTCATACACATGGGGCAACATTACACACACCATTTTATTCATTTTTAGTCACATGTACTTTGTAACTTGTATGAGATTCAATTGCATGGTAGCTTCTCACTATTTTATTTTTATTTTCCGCTTCCTCTCTCATATATCTTACATATATATTCTGTATATATTGAATTTTATTGCACATACACGGCGAGGTCATGACGCCAGTTTTCTGAATGTATACGTGTTTAGGGTTCAGAATTTAGACCTTCCCATAGCACGAATACGTTACATATGTGTGTTTATATATATTCAGCTCACATTCAAAATCCTGTGTGCTTATATACAATGATTAACATGAGCATTTAAACCAATGTATGTTTAAATAAGCTGGAATGGCTCAGTAGCAAGTATGTACTGTTAACGGTTTAAACCCCTCGTCTGTCTGTCTGTGTTTTCATATATGTGAACATCCTGTTTTGAACGCATGCACATGCATGTCTGATCAATCTATCGATACTGGGTTAGTTAGTATATAGACTTTTTTTCATATGTGTGTGTGTGTGTGGTGTGTGTGTGCTTACACATTAAACCAAAATTATTTATGTGAATGTGCATACTTTAAAATGTATTAGCTGGAATGGTTCAGACCGTTAGAGCATGTGGCTGTTAACCACGTCCTTCCAATGTAAATATTTGCTATAGATGTACTAGCTGGAATGGCTCAGACTGGTTATGCAATAAATTCGATAATTAAGTTTGTCACATAGTGTATAAATAAAAGTAATAAAATAAAATAATGGCAATCATATACATAATTTTGATTGTTGATAACACAAGTAACAAAATAATTATTTGTGTGATGTCTAATAAAAGTATTATGAAGGCTAGGTTGAGAATATTCTCAACAAGAAAAAGAGTAATATTTAAATATTCATAGAAATATTCTATAATCTTGATAAAATATTCTTTTGGAATACTAAAAGAATATCAAGGAATTTACATACAAGTTTTCAAAGGAATATTTCTTTTGTTGTTATAATTTGTGAATATTATACCATAAAAACATCAGTGCTTATATATTATTCAATGAAAACAATTTGCATAAATATTGTACATTAAGGTATTGATTAAAATATACAGTAACTATATACATTAAACATATATTCTAGTCTACACTTCTTTTTTTTTTTTAACATTATTGTGATCATAGAATCGATAACCTAAGCAGCATCAGAAGGTGATTGAGTTAGTATCTCATTAGGCCTAACATTATTTGGTTTTTTGCATTGGTAATTCTTACTAACTCGAATGACCTCTTTGTTCCCAACACATTTTTGCCTGTTGCAACCAAAGATAATGGAATACCTGATCCTATATCCCAAACAAGATCACCCTACCTTATAAGCCTATCGATTGTGAGTTGCAAAGTCACACACTCTTGTATAAAAGAAACTTACAAGCACAGAGTTAAATAAGAACTACTATAAGAAATCTTATCATTTGCCTAATAGCAATCTCGTATGTCCATGAGTTGCAATGAATTATCAATTGACATGTTTTTAATGCGTAGAAAAGTAACACAACAAAGATTCCTAGAAAATGAATTAAATCAATTAGATTAAAAAAACATTTGTGAATAATACCTTCATCTCGTGATAACATCTCCATCCATGCATGCAATGGATAAATATATCACTGCAAGTCCTAACCCAATGACATTAGTTACATGTGCAATTTTATAAATCATAGAAACCGTTGAGAAGACCAACATATAACTATTTATGAAGAAGTGCATTTTGCAAATTGAAGGGCTTCATCAAACCTTATAAAATCAAGATGCAATAGGCTGTTGTCAAAGGATGAGGTCAGAGGCTTCAAGTTATTGAGGAGATCCAGGATGACTAGACTGAAGTCATATTCACCATCTCTTTTAAAAACTATGTTAAAGTGTCTATTATATGGCATTCATTAATAAAATCTCACAATATGTTGTAAGTTTCATGCTCTCAACACCCTTGTCAAGAAAAGATCTACCCATCTCCTCAATGTCGCATATGGCTAAATCATACTTACTTTAAGTAATTGCCAGTGTTGGGATGAATAACATTTATTTTATGTTGTTCTTAATATCTAAAGTACTTGATATTGGCAACACCTTCTAAAGCAATGATAATGGAGCGGGTGGGAGCAAACCCGATGTGTTACCAACTCTAGATACATGAGTAATTGCCTTTGATAAAGGTGCAATTTGTTTCTTGGCCTTCATCTTCAAAAATACCTCCACACTTCCTTAGGTTGACATAATAATGATTAATGTGCAACTTATGTAAGCCTACCTCCCAAACTAGTAGTTCTCCCTCTTAAAAGTCTAGCAAAAAAGGCACGTGTTGACGATCAAATGGTTAACAAAGATGTTCTCTTGCTCTACATATGAGAAAAACTTATGTGTCATTTAAAGTTTTATTATAGTGGTAGCAACAACTTTCTTCAGCACTACAAATCTTTAGCATGTGTCAGAATTAATATTAAAAGCTATTTTATACCTCTAAATCATTCTCCTGGTGGATTTAAAAAAATCCTTAGACTTGATAGAGAATGTGAATTGAATGCACTCGAAAGGGGGTTGAACATGGAAGTCTTGCACTTAGCTCTCATCTTGTCAAACCAATTGTAAAAGTCTTTATTTGTTTCTATGTTGTCACTATCTTCACAAAGGTTCTCTAAGATATTTATAGCCTTGTTACATATTATTCTTCAATATAGATCGATGGTGAACCACTTTAATCACTTCTTGTCTTGCACTCCAAGCAAGCACAATATGCACATGATGAAGTTATTGATTCCGTGCCTATTGGTTTCACATGGTCATTAGCATCCCTCTCAAGTAATGTCGGTGGATAGAATTAAAGAACTTGTATGCACTTTTGAATGCAAGGATCACAAACAACATGGAATCTGGTAGTTTGTGGTTTACTAAGGACTGTAATAGACGGGTACAATGCATTTAAGAAGTTAGTTAACTCCTTTTATTTAGTAACTTATTCACACGTATGGAAGGTTTTGTTTAAGTACCCATAAGTTTATAGGTTGAGGTCTTGCTCTAACTTTCTCCTCAGGCTAAGTTAGTAACAACACTTGTAGTTAAGCAAAGCATACATCCTGATTCACATTTGGAGCACTAATTGTGCCCTTATTCAATTGTGGGTATGGGTTCTTGGCAAACGAGTTCTCTTCACCATGTGTTCTAGGGTTGGCATCTATAAGCCACATAGATGTAACTCTTGTGGGATATGACAATAGCCTATATCTTGAAGCAATGTCAAATGTACATGTGACACAAAGTTGGATATCGTACGATATGTACAACCTCCTAGACAGACCCCACCAAGGAGACATACCCCGCACATACCCCATGACAAAGTTAACACATTGAGACTTAGGTATATGCTTAAGAGAGGTTGGTAGCGTGTATACTAACAAATATGGCTAGGCGTGTTCACCCTCGAGGTATGTGAGTATATTCGAAGGTTAGCTCTTTAGCAAGGGCCTTCATAGACACACATGCATGATCACCTCTAGTGGATGCATTTCTCATGGTTATCCAATTTTAGTCCTAGGGGTTTTGCTCATGTGGTCACTAACTACTAACCTTGAGATTAGGGGTGTGACTTGGCTTTGCAAACTTTAAAGGGTTAGTTGTGGGTCAAGTTAAGGGTTGTATTCTTAGGTGAGATTGATTTATCAATGTGTTAAGATGATGTCTTAAGTTTGTCATGAGGTTGACGATCCATAAATAATTGGGGTGTGAGTAAACTATGTTGTTAAGACTTTAAGGGTCATTAGGGTCGTTCTAGAAGATTTATGTTGTTCACGTAAAGTGATGATGTCATTCAATTATTAATCTTTTAGGTCAAAACTCACCCTTAAACATAGGGTTAGGTTAACCTTAACCTTATCCATAAGTAAGAAGGAATGTTTTTCTGAAAGGTAACTTCTACTTTCACATAAAGTTTTTTTAAATATCAATTAATTAAACCCATCCTTACGTGCTTAAATATACAAAGTGGATTATTTCTCACTTTATTAAAAAGCTTAACAACAATAAATTTTTAAAGTAAAAAAGTAGAGTTAAAGTAAAAATAACCTCCACCTCACTTATCATGAACTTTAAATATTTTTATAAATAATTTTATTGTTTGATAAATGGTTTAATTATTGATTAAGTAAATGAACTTGGACAATTGATTTTGCTTAATTAAACAAACATTTTTTCATTTGCATGTTTCAAATTCATTACTCACTTCGATCGATATTAAGCAACAACTATTATTATAAACTTAAAGTAATATAAAAAATTTAAGATACTCTTAACATTTCAACCATTAAGGAAATTTTATTACACAACACACACACACAACAAATGAAACAATGTATGTTCATATATTAGAACAGAAATAAAAACAGTCATACTTTTTAAAATACAAGATAGATAATTAATTTCAAATTGCATCAAAGTTTCACCAAAACAAGGTATATATGTCCAAGTTATGAATCGTCCTCCAGTATATCTGGAGGGATAGACTTCATAGATTTGTACACGCTAGCCTAGAGCGCTACCCCGTACCTATGTAAACATTTTGAACTAAATACTACTTACCTTCCTAGAATGTGATTTATACGTCCTCGAGAGACACCATACTGTACATTAATATTAATATATATGTATATGTATATAATAGAGCCCTCAACTAGTCCACATAAAATACACTTTACATCGCTGGAAGGAGGACTTGAACCTCCGACCCTGTGGTTAACAGCCACATGCTCTATCCAACTGAGCCATTCCAGCTTATACATTTTAAAAAATGTGTATTCACATAATTTAATGTGTAGTGATCTTTCATGCGAGCTGTATGCATCATGTGTACGTATTTATCTATACATGCATCATGAAAAAAGAAGTCTATATAGTAACCCATTCTAAACACCGTGTAACTTTCCAATTCACAAAGATAAGTATTGATTGATGTGCGTGCGTATACGTATATGTATTTGAAAACACACGCGGGGTTGAACCTCCGAACTTTGTTTTAACAGTACATACTCTCACTGACTGAGCCATTCCAGCTTATTCATTTGCATTTAATCATGCATTGGTTCTAACGAGTTAATCATTATATATAAGCACACAGGACTATGAATGCGAACTGAATATAAAAACATATTAACGTATTTATATTATACACTCTATCACGTATATAACCAAAAACTGGCGTACCTTTGGCATGTTACTTTGACTCCCATGACCTTGCCGTGTGCGTGCAATAAAATTCAATAGACACTGAATATATATCTAAATATATATATGAGAGAGAGAGGGAGAGATATAATTACCCCTGGTCTTAACCAGCATATGTATAACCCAGGTACGAAGACACCGATCTCGTAGTACCACGTAGCATCCATGTGCAAGTACAAAACATCAGTAAACATCATCTTATTAAGCATCTGTATATACATAAGCATATGTTAAACGGATACATTGTGTGTATGTTGTAGCGTGTGAATTCAGTAAATAAGTTACCATGCAATTGAATTCCACACCAATATTCTAATGCATGTATTGTATATATGTGTTCCCCATGCGTGGGAACAAACCTGAGCTTGGTATGATAATATAGATGTTTATGTTATGGGGTACCTTCAAACATCTTACTGGAGTCGCACAATTGCCTAGACCACCTCTCCATGACATGCATCTTCTCTCATGCTGTATACGAAAGACATTTTCCTTCATAAGGGTAGGTGTTCAAATTTGTGTTTTAATAAGAAGCAGAGGAGGCATGACTTCAATTAGACACATGTCACGCAATAACCAACTTTAGCTGAACCATTTCTTTGTATCTATCTTTATGTGTGTTTTGTATATTAGATATTTATATGCTTTTATATTTTGACATATTTGAATGTTTTTATATTGTTATAAATAGATTTCACTATGTTACCTTGACCTCTCACAGCACAGTGCATCTGTCAGTGTCCTTGAACTCATTACCTGTGCAAGAAGAGACTTACCAAATAAGAGAGACATGTACTTCTGCTGCCTTCCCCATTCCTGTAGTGTCTGAGTCTGCAATTGGGATATGTTTGGAAATATATATATATAGTAAGTAATCTAAGTATAAAAAGTCTAATTATAAATATGTGATGGAGGACAGTCTTAAAGATGCAAAGGGTCAGACTCAAAAGAATCTCCTGTCCACACTGATAGAGTAGGAGTTATGTGTGGTTAGACCACCTGTCCTGTCCTGGTCCAACCTGGAAATGCACCAGTGAGGAGTCATACCAGAATCTCCTTCCTGGTTCAAGGAAGAGCCAGTGAGGGGTCATACCAGAATCTCCTTCCTAATATTTGCATGTCACCATATATAGAGAGAGAGAGAGATAAAACCAGTACTATGGATCGTAATTAATCAGTGTCTTCACTAATGTCCTATGATAATATCAAATTTCCAGCAATATCCGAGCTGACTGTGCAAAGAACAAAATAAATGTATGAAACGGCATGTGCGTGTGAAGGAGAGAGAGTAAGTGTATGTGTGAGAGAGGGAGGCTGTATAATTACCTTGACTGAAGGATTTCAGGGAGGGAAGTGGTATTTGTAAGTACTGTGTTATCTGTGGAAAATGTAGCACGTAAGCCTATACGAGTTTATCGGAGAGAGTTTCTATCATTAACAAAATAAAGTTAAGCAAAGGTGAAGAAAAACAAAAAATGCTTAGCAGCAACTTAATGAGATAGTTGCCTAACCTTAGTAATTAAGAACCATATTGATCATAACCATGCTTCTGTGCCTACCTGAGTAAAAACAAGAAACTCAGTAATCTATCGGTCGTGAATATATAAGACTGAGTGCAATACCTACAAATATACACATACAATGTGTGTATACATATGCATAGTATAGTGAGCAGATAGTGAGCAGTAGGTGCACCACCCACCGACACACTCACACACATACATTGCTTCAAATAGACGCAGCTAGCTGTAATACAACTATACATCCACACACATAATGCACATGTTCAAGTAAATGCAGCTATCTGCTGTATTACATGAACACATACACACAACGAATAACAAGTATATTGAGATTGAGAGAGAGAAAGAGAGTTGTGTGTGAGAGAGTTTTCTGTGTGGCATTTCCAGCCACATGCACTCACTGATGTACTGTGCATATATACACGTTTGTGTGATTGTGCATGTGGTATAATCTGTTGTGTATGTGCATGTGTGCATATATACATATTTATCCCACACGCACACACCACAGACGATAGTAATATACATGTACACAACGGTATGCGTAATTAAATCGTAAAACATCGTTATACATGTATTATTTTACATAATGTGAAACTATGGATTGTTGAAGCATATTAATACGATAGTACCTCATTACACAAGCATCCTATGCACGATTCTCCTAGTGGCCTCGTTGCAACCACGGCCAGGAGTAAAGGCTCCCCTATCTGAGGGACAATATATGGAACCATCCATTATCTGCATAGAAGACCTGATCACATATAATAAAACATATTAGCATTACATACATTTTTATATATACACATGAGACAGTGTCTTACACACCCGGTGAGTGAAGGGAATGCTAACAACATCAACACGGATATGCACTTGTCTCTTTACACCATCTTGTTTAACATTAGCATCTCCACAGCCATCACTTTCACCATTCTTGTGTTCGTTGCTCTTAAGCTCTTCATCGTCACCGTTACCCTGTTCATATCCGTTACCATCAGTGACATGGTTGTAGTCATCATCTTCATTGTCACTATCATCGTCATCCCTGGAAAACATGATGAAGCCTCTTCTAACCAGGCAAAAGCGTCCCACCTATCAGTGTATAGTCAGTCCAGGTATACATATTATACACAACTCTATTGTAATACTCAACAATGTATATCTAAAGCTATGTGTACATAATAATACTTTGACATGCATATACCTTATTATATGGAAGGCGGCGTAAGATGGTTATGCGGAAGCCGTCGTCGTCCCAAAACGTGAAGCGTCGCAAGAAATAAACCGTGATTAGAATATTCCCCACACGGTTTAAAGATTAGCATGAACTCTGCAATCTTAAAAGGCCCTCCATAGAACCGTTGGACCAGACGAACATTCTCATCGTCATCGAGTCTCAACATGAAGAACATGTAATTCACATGAGAAGACATCACCCCAATCAGAGTTCTCCCCATGATCCTCAGAATATATGCATGCTGAAAAGGTAGGTTCGTATGGATAACTCTCCTGAAATTCATGGTAAGGCCCTGCTGCCCACCGTCAGATTCATACAAGTACACTCTCCTCGTCCTTTCATTGATGAACAACTGCCAAAAGCTAGTTCATGATACTGTGCATGTGAGCGCATGTGTGCGTGCGCGTGCGATAGAGAACCTGGAAATGTGGAGAAAACAGAAAGCAACTTTCGTGGTGACCGGGGTGATCAATTCTTGCTATCACACAGTCTCATGTCCTGTTTAACAAATCCAGTGGGAGTCTCCATGCGTTAGTACTGTCCGTAATCATCTCCACATAACATCTTACGCCACTTTCCTGTAATAGATTAATATGGAAGGCGCGCGTGTGAGAGAGATGAAATCAATCCGATAGTCATACTTTGTACCATTGTAGAAGATATCATTAGAAATATACACTGTATTTCGATTAGATAACTATGTATTAAACATGAAACACAACAATTTATGCAATACAATGGGGTTACATTATATATCAATAGGAAATTACACTGATATATTTTATTTAATTAGATAACTATGTAAAGATCATGAAATACACACACACACAACGGGGTTATAATATTATGCCTGTGTAAATGTGAAACATAATAAATCATTAAGCATTTATATGTATTTCACAAGGACATCTCATTTTCTAATATTTTATGAACGCTGTTTTATATTTGCATGAGTGGACTTATAAATGTGGTACAAACTTTATAACACACACATGCATTTGTCTTTATTCAGGTGTGGTAAGCTTTGGGGCATACATAAGAATATCATCTTAATAAAAACGAATTTAAGACTGCACTTAAGAAAAGCAAGGCATGTGCAAGTTGTGTTGCAACAATAGCTAACACAGGTTAAGCATGAAAGATTATCACGAGCAGTTATGGTTCCTACTGATCATCCTTTGCATGAGGTACACATACACAAGCACAACATAGTAATTAACGATATGTTACAGCTTGGTATGAACATCTTTTAAAAAAATTTAATTTGTAACACCAAGGGCTTTGGTTACTTTACTTCATTATCATAATAAAAATGACAACGTGACATTAATAATTGACGAAGGAACTATTAAATATGTACCACAATAACGAATGTAACTTTTAAAAAAATGTATTCGTTTTTTAAATAAAACAATTTTAGTAATTGTGTGTAGCAAACCACGTAATGGCATGTGAAAAATATCGGAGAAAGTAATTACTATTAGATTAAAGAACAAACATTTTTTTAGGCACATACATTTATCTCTGACACCTAAATAAGGTTACCAAACAGTACATTATTGTGGAAACCAACCTGTTTGAGACACTAAATAAGGTTATCAAACAGTACATTATTGTGGAGACCAACCTGGTTGAGTATGGACACTAAATAAGGTTACCAAATAGTACATTATTGTAGAGACCAACCTGGTTGAGTATAGACACTAAATAAGGTTACTAAACAATACATTATTGTGGAGACCAACCTGGTTGAGTATGGACACTACCAACAATTAAGACTCTTACTGGACTTGTTAAACATGACGTGAGACATGTGATAGCAAAGAATTAATTACCCGATCACCACGAGAGTTGCTTGCTATTTTCTCCACATTTCTCACACACGTGTGGTAACAAAAATTACCCTAGTAATCTAGTGGGAGTCTCCATGCGTTAATACTTTTCATATTCAACTAAACTGGTTGTTATAATGACATATTGTTTAACAACCTTATTTAAACACTAAAGATAAATGTGTGTGTTCAAAGTGTTAAAGAAATACTCATTTTTTGACTCAATAGTAATTACCTTTTTCGATACCTTCTACATACTATTACATAGTTTGCCACACACAACTACCAAAGTTGCTTTGCTCTTAAAAACAAATGCATTCTCCAAAAAGTTATCTTCATTGTTGTGGTATATATCTAACAACTCTTTGATTAATTGTTTACACCACGTGTTATCATCTTATTATAGTTGTAAAACAAAACAGTCAAAGTCCTTGTGTTACAAATCAAAATCTTAATAAAAAAATCCATATGAAGCTGTAACACATTGTTAGTCATGATGTTGTGCTTGTGTAATATACCTCAAGCAAAGGGTAATTAACAAGGACCATGACCACTCGTGATAATTTTTTATAATCAATTTGTATTAGCTATTGTCAGGATACAACTTGCACAAACCTTACTTTCTCAAGTGCAACATTAAATTTATCTATATTAAATGATATTCTTGTGTATGTTCAAAAGCTTAGCACACCTAAATAAACACAAATGCATGTATATGTTATAAAGTCTATACTACATTCACAAATTCATTCATGTAAAATATAAAAAAACGTTTAAAAAATGCTAAAAAATAGGATGACCTTGTGAAATACATATAAATGCCCCATGATTTATTATGTTTCACATTTACACAATCATAATATTATAGCCCCGTTATGTGTGTGTGTGCATGTTTCACGATCCTTACATAATTATCTTATTTATTAAATAATATATGTGTATTTTCTTATTGATATATAATGTAGCCCGTTGTATTGCATAAATTATGTATTTCATGTTCAATACATAATTATCTAATTGAAATACAGTATATACTTTTAATGATATATTTTTTCTTTTATAGTGGTACAAAGGTTACGAGGTGACAATATACCCTTCTCCTTGTTAAGAATATTCTCAACCTGGTTAACCTTGTGCTATACTATAAAATCCCAAGTTTTTAGGATTTTTTTGCAGAAAAGTTACTACTTGGGTTAATTCTTTGACATGGTGTGTATCATCTGTCGAGCTTTTCTGCTGCAGTGACTATCGAATTGATTTAGTGCAGAATAGATACATATACATGTGTGTGTGTGCGTGTTTCTAAATCCGCTTGTATATGCATTATACACTACATTCAGACCTGTATTACCTTATCGGGGAGCATTAGGGAGGCGATTTCCTGGGAAGATGGAGAATGTGAGATCCCAGCAGTAGCTTCAGGGGAGGAAGAAACAACACCAAATGCCTGTGCAGCAGCCCTGGCAAAATTTGCATCATCATCCCCAACAATCCCCGCAGATCCCATTTCCAGATCAATCTCCTCCACTCCCACCCCCACATCCCGCACCAAATGGCTGTGTGGATTATGATCATCCCCTCCTCTCACCTGGCCGCCCAGCAGACACAAACGTTCCCTAAATTGGGACGTTGAATGTATGTATACATGTGCAATACATACACATTGTAACATGCATGTGTGTGTGTGTGTGTGCGTGTGATATAATATATAAATATACAATGTATTAAAGTTTCAAATTTAGTTGTGTGTATATAAAAAAACATTAATCATATTTATTATTGATTGGACTAATAATTATTTTAAATTACTTTTAAGTACAGTTGCGTGTGTATATGTTGCATGTATGTTCTGTATGTATGTAAGTTCCTCAAACATTACATATATATGCGCCTGTAAACACAAATGTAGCTGTGTTTTATAATATAATTTAATTATATTAGGCTTAAATTGCTAATTAAATTAAATATTTCATTATCTAAATAAGTGGATTGGGATAATGCATTTAACAAGTAGATGCAATTAAAAGAGCAAGACTGATAAATATTTGCACTAAATAAATAAATAGTTTAAGTTCATAAAATACTTATATCAATTTGTTTTTTACTTGTCAAATGAAAAAAAAAACTCTTAATAAAATATGGCATATAAAAGAAAGAAAAATAATAATATGTCAAAAAAAGATTAAAGGCCTTATCAAATTTATCCTATTGTTGTCAAGTTACTATTGATAAGGGATTAGTTATAAATTATAACACCTTTGATAACTCTTATAAAGAATGAGTGCCAATGAACATTTGTCAAGCCTAAAGAAGCTCTTTATTAGGAGGTTGTTATGATTACCAATTTTAATGAGTTATTTGAGGTAGAATTTAATGTGTCTGATTTTGTAATTGGTGGTTTATTGTAATAAGAAGGCACCTAATCAACTTTTACTCAAAAAAGTTGAATGCAACTCAAACTTAACTTTTTTGGAACATTTTTGAAACATTAGCGATGGTACTTTCCAATTTAATTTTAAGGTATTTCAAAACACAATCAAAGTATGCTTGATGGTAATAAAAGTTAGCTCAATTTCAGCCTAAAGTTAGACATAGAAAAGGAAAGAGAATGAGGTAGTACCTGCCCTCAATAGGACAGCTCTTCTTTGCATCATATTAGTTCTAGTTTTAACATTAGTAGATGAAATTGTGACACTACATCTTCATAATGAGGCCTTGGCCCTAATAGCTAATAGAGATAGTGAAACACTAATAAATGCACTCAAGCAAACATATTTTAGAATAAAGAAGAGGCTTTATGTTTCAAATGGATCGCAATGGTAGAAGATGTTAAGGAAGCTCATAGTGTTCCTTTAACAGAAAACAATGGAAGACACAAAACATTAATTTTACTAAAATAGGAGTTTTATTGATTGGGATTGTGATAAACGATGTTAGTGAACATATGTGAAGAGTTTATTGCAAAAGCAAGTTGAAAAGTTGCAATACAATAGAACTTGTCTAAATTAAACATTCTAGGATTGGGAGGTAGTGTTTAATTTAGAGAGGGTTTTAAATAAGGGAGGGTAGAATACAGTAGCATACAATAGTATTTTTTTTGTACTTATGTTGGTGCTTTATGGAGACTTTTTGGCTATAGCAAGATGAGTAGAGCCTAGACTTCATTACAACCCTCCACAATATGAAGGACAATGCTGGCCTGATCAAGACACACAGTTGAAGTAGAAGTCCATCTCTAACTTCTTTCCTTGTGTATAGTATTTTCTTTTTGGGTCAGAGTAGGTTAAATTATATGTTTCCATGTGCCATATATAGGAAAATTCAGTTTAGAAAATAGTCAGGATTGAGGCACCATTGTCATAGTTTTTATTATGACTCGACCATTTACTTTAGGGTTTGATTGTTATTACCTACCGAGTTGTGTGACAAACCAAACATGCTTAGTGCACTTGAGTATTTGGTGATGGTTTGACCAAGTGTATTAGGTATTTACAAGAAATTTTAAGCAAAGCTAGAACTTATGTTTTAAGAAATTCTCCCCTAGTTTGACATTACCAATTAGATTTTCTTAAAGAGTAGCTTATCAAAAAGGGTTAGGAACACCCCTAGGGTTGATCTAATCCCACACCCTCCCCTAGGGGTTAGGTTTAGGAGCTGTTTGTGCCATCCCACTTACTCAATTAGGAAAATTGGGGGGGTTGGCTCCATCATAAATAAGGTAGAGTATATGTAGTGAGAGTTCTTAGGTTCAAAAGAGAGTTTGTTATTCTTCTACCGACAAGGCACAACTCTCCATTGTGCCGCCCTAATTTTCACATGACATGGGTACATTCCACCTTCGAGTTAGCCTATCCTTATCGTTGGCATAATTTTGCCTTTGTGACCGGGTACGTCATGTTTAAGGAGTTAGTCAATTCTTGGGACTGTTAACCCGTTCGCAAGCATGGAAAAGATTGCTCGAGTTCATATTTTACAAGACTAGTCAATGAGAGCATCCCCCAGACTCTTTGCATTTTCGATGCATTGGAAACACACGCATGCACGCACGCACACACCTCAATGAGACTTTGCTCGACTGCCTCATCCACTCAAAGCTAGGGACAATACTTGTAGCTCGGCTAGCCCACATATTTTGACTCATGAGGTGAGCCTTAACCATGGACTTGGCCAACTGAGGGTATGAGTTCCTAAGAGACAGTTCCTAATATAGGTACTTTACTAGATATCATGAGGGTTTTTAGAGAGGGATCCCAGGGTTGGCATCTGGCAAGCCGCCTTCATGGCACTAGGCAAAAACTTTGACAATTGGTATCAAAGTAGGTTCTTTGCAGTCAATAAAACTACCTAAAGTCATAAGGTTTTTCAGTATTCAGATAATCATAAATTGTTGATTTACTTTAAGATTTTCGATTAACATGTTTGTATTTTGCATAGAGAGTTTGATTATGTGAGTTATCAAATGTGTATAACATGTGCAAGGTGTTTCCAACTTCGTATTAGGAATATTCCAAGCATATCCTTCAAGTGTTAAAACTAGGGTTCAATATGATAAGCAAGAGAAAGTAACCATAACCTGAGGCAGATAGGGCTATTGCAAAGGCTCAAAATGAGAGATGGATGAAGCTAACCCAAGTCGACCCCTAGGGTTAGATAACAACTTGGTTGGTAAGAAATAATGATGGATGTCCTAAACAAACTTTGAGAGAATGTTTTAAGGTTGAACAATTGGATTGATAATGTTGTTGTTTGGATTTCAGCGACTACCGCAATACAAGATGTTTTGCAACCAAACATATAGAAAAAGAAAAAGAAACACGATTCAGAGTCATATTCTTCTAGATTGGATTCTTAAACAGATGGAGATAGTAGTGGTCCTAATAAGTTCAAGCCGGTCAAGCCTTTAATTTTGTAGATAAAAAGACTATAAAGTTTTGAATGACTGGTTGTATAATATGGAAAGCTATTTCAAAGCCGCTTTCGTGAAAAAGATATAAAAGGTGGGTGCTAAGCAGTTTCTCAAAGGAGAAGTAAAAATTTGGTGGTGGATTATTGAAGGTGAAAGTGGATACCGAAATAACTAGAAACACATGAAAAAAGAGATCAAAAAACAGTATATGCTAGATGACCTCAGATTATGATTACGTACTGACTTGGCACTGTGTAAATAAGGAGTTCGAGGAAGCCCGATGAACTATGTTTATCGGTTTGAAGATGTACAGCATTTGGTCCCAAATATGAGCATGATGAAGTTCGAAGTTACTTCATGGCTAATTTAAATGAAAACGACTCAAAGAGAGATCCTAAGGTATAAGCTAACAAGCTATCGAGAATGTCAGGAGGCAGCTCAAAAGGTTGCTTATGGCATGTTAGTAAAAAACTTATATAATAATGAACCATAACCTAAACCATAGTTATCCTTTAACATATGGGTTCATAAGGTTTGATAAATTATTAAATCAATCACCATCAGTTCGAAGTGCAAGTCTCTTTGTTGGCAATTCCAAGTTTTTGAACACATCAAGACCCATCGGATCTTGAAAACTGTTAACATTACCACCACCTTAGCAAGCAAAGGGCTCAACTCCAAAGTCTGCTCCTCCGTAGTCCGCAAGTGGAGTTCCCAAAATGTTATAATTGTAATAAGTTGAGTCATATTGTTAAAGAATGTTGAACACCATCACAACAATCGAGACATTTCAAAGCAATGGTAAAAGAGGAAGTCATTTAACCTGAAACGCTTGAAGATCCATAAAATGAATCTAAAGAGGTAATGTTATGCCAGACACAACTTGTTTTATTCATTATTCAAGACAAAACTAACCTTTTATTATATTTGATTAGAAAGATACAAGGGGACTGAGTCTAAATGATGATCAATACTAAAGTAACATACAATTTCATATCGACTAGTCTAACTTATTGATTAAATTTGAATGTAACAAAGATGAATGAAATAAAAATCAATTTTGACAAAGATTTTCAAAATACTAATAATATAACAAGGGCAGTTCTTATCCAAATTAAAAGTTGAAAGGCTAAGCTAAACTTAGTTGTTTTGAATATGACAAGGTTTGACTTTGTATTAAGTATGGAATGGTTTCATAAATATGTAGTCAAAATGAAAGGTTCCGGAGATAATCAAATCACATTTGCAATTGACAAAAAGGATAATAGAAAAATAATGTTCGGATGGAAACATTAACTGATAAGGATTGGAATCTTATGTTTTTTACTTTAACTCAGTTGCATAAGGTAATTAAACATCAGAATGTGTATTTCTTGCAATAATGTTAGTGGCAATATTCAAGGGTGCATTGATGCCTTCCTCAACAACCACAAAATCCGGGTTTGCATCCTATAGCCATGCAATGCCCACTGACCCTAATATTGTTGCTCAGTAGGGTCACATTAAATGGGATGAAGTTCCACTAAAATCTACAATCTTCAACACCAGCAATTGCAACGAGATGAAGAAAGGCAAAGTCACACTTCGAAAGACTGGACACAAGACACATTTGATGCAGATGGCAGATCATTCAGAGTTTCTTGCAAATACCTAATGACACCTGGCTGGGCCATCACTAGATACCCAAGTGCACAATGCAGGCTCGTTTTCTTTCTCGTGATTTTGAATTTAGGAGAACAATTGAGCACTCTACAATATTATTCTTAAGGAACTTATTAATAAAATAATGGCCAATGGTAGGCTCAAACCCATATGTTGGCCAAGAGTTGTGTATACAATCCCATCAAATTATATTTCTACCACCATTGCTAATAAACTCAATGGATATAAGCACTAGCTCTTGAGCAAACATGGGTCATATGATGAAGTACAAAGAGACTATGAACAAGAGCTGATTGTGTTCCTTGTGGCTTTCAACAAGTGTTTCAACAAAAGTTTTTATATTTTTCATTGTGTAGGTTGGATAGCTTATTATTTGTCTCATCACTTGTTCATTATTTTTATTTTTGAAGGTTGTGAGAGATTTAATTTCTTCATTATATACAAGGTTATAAAACTTGTGCAAAAATCAAAAGCTAAAGGAATGTTAGGGATGTTAAAAGTCCTAAGTCATGAACTTCACTTTTTCTAACAGAGATTGGTATGTTCCTCTATCAAAAGACCATAATTCATCTAGACAAAAAATTTTGAATCTCAACATTTATATAAGTAGACACACACACACAGCTTTGTTTATGTTTTTTTATGCATGTATTTAGTGGATTTTTTATGTTCTTTGTATGTTTTTGTGTATGTTCTAGAGTGCAAGTGTGATTCTATGTATGTTTTTGTGTGTATCTATGTTTATAAACTTGTAGGTATATATACTTGTTTGTATATATGTATATTTATGTGTGCATGTACTTGTATGCATATATATGTTTATGTGTGTGTGTTTTAGTGTATGTATGTTTGTTTTTGTGTGCATGTACTTGTATGTATGTATGTTTCATGTCATGTTATAGTGTACGAATGTTTATATACTTGTTTGTATGTATATATGTTTTTGTATGTGTGTACACTGTACTTATATGTGTATATGTTCTATGTGCATGTTTCAATGTATGGATGTATGTTTATATACTTCTATATAGATATATATATATATATATATACACTTGTTGTATGTATGTATGTTTATGTGTGCATGTTTAAGTGAATATATGTTTATATTTGTGTGTGTGTGTTTCGTGTCATTGTTGCATGCATAATGTTCTCATACTTACAACTTAAAAACTATCACAATATATTGTTCACTGCCAAAGGCTTTAACATAGACAAAGACTTTGATGATCTCGATATTGAAGATGAGAAAGTGAAAAATAGAAGAACTAAATAGTTTAAATTAAAAAAAAGGTATGAAATTAACATCATATAACAAGAAACAGCAAGTTGATCATATAAGTGACAATGTTATATTTTTTGTTTCAATACTAACTATTATGTGTATTTAAAGGGCACTTTACTAACATTCATAATTGGTCAAAAAGTCAATTTGTTACATAATGGGGAGGAATTTATAATGGGAGAGGTGATTAAAACTAGCTCCAATGTTTTATTGCACAACATTTCACTTGGCATCGACAATGTTGCACTAAAGATTCTGCATTTGAAGCATAGAAGTGAAAATATTCCCTTTTTGTATTTGATTAACAATAGGAATACATATGAATAACTTAGTGTACATTACAACAATTTTGAATTGATGTTCCCAATTCATCAACTTAGTTTTGTCTCTCCCGCCCAATAATTGAAGCTTTACTTGCCACATAAAAACCAATACAAAAATCTCCTTTACAAGTCGAAGAAGGAATGAATTTCTAGAGTTAGTATAAATGTGTATGTGTGTAAACAATACGTATATATGGATTATTTAGGTTAAGACGGACTGAAAAAATTTAAGACTTTCATATAGTAGGCATTTGAGCTCATTTACATGAAGGTCACAAGTGTGCTGAAGCTTGATAAGTTCATAGCCATTAGTGTTTGCGATGATATAAAAAAATTACAGAAGAAGATGTCAACCTTTCTAGTGTTGAAAAGCATAAAAAGTTTGTTAGTGGTTCAAACAAGCACCAGCAACTTCTTATATATATTGTTCACCTTATAATTCACCTAGATGATCTCTTAGTTGTATATTTAAGGTCTGGCAATAGATTTATTTTAGTTTTTTCTAATTGATTATAGTAATAAGGTCGTAATTGTGAGTGTCATCATGATTGCTTATTTGTTTAAGATTTTATTTTATTAATATTCATGATCACTTTTGTTATAATAGAAAAAGACCATAACCTTTTTATAAATAAATAAATGTTATATAATCACAAAACAAAATTAGTATAAAGAATAATAAAAAACATATTCATTAATGAAATTTGAATTTCTTATAAAGCTTTTTAATTATAGTGACTTTTAAATGCAATTTCCTTAAAAATAGTATAAAAAGCAAGATAGATTAAACAAAAGAACCACACATGGTACAATGCCCAAGGTATAACCTTTGGTGTTGTGTCACAAGTTTAATGCTAAAGGGTTAAAGACCATACAAACATACATGTTTGTATTAATGCTTGTGCTTGCATCAGGGTATTAAACCTTGTACAACTTCTTAATAAAATGTTAAGTCTCATAATCAAGTGTGTTAACTGACACACTTGACTATAGCAAGAAGGGGAGATAATACAAATATATATAGAAATTGAATAACCTAAGCTCATTAATAAGAACCATTTCATGAGGCAATTATGTATTAAAGTTATTAAAATTTAATATTATAAGCAAAACACTAGTATTCCATCACTATGTATTAACCCTAAGTCAAGGATACAAACCCTTTAATGATTAGTTGTGGCCAAGTTGCCCTTCATCACCCTGTAGGGGTTTTACTATTAAGTGAAACACGAGTTTATTTAGGTCTCATGAGGCAAGATACTAGGTCTGCTTGAGTTATTCTCTTAGGTTCTAACATTTGAACTAGACTCTGGGTGTTATCTAAGAAAACTTATCATACATAAAAAAGGATTAACACCAGGTAATCACTTTAGGTCAAAACTCTGATACACAAGGAGAACATTGTTTATATAAAGGAGTTTTTAATACTTCCGTCCTTAATAAGTTTCTTGAGATTTCAAATTAGAGTGAACAAACTGCTCATCAAACATATAATAAACAACCTCGATATTCTTTCAAATGTGAGTGTTACAATTCTCCATAAATTACAAAATATCCCTACTAGAGATTCCACTTTGACTATCTCTCTTGAGATAATATGTTATCAAAAGTCGTACGATGGATGTTGATCTTGTTTATTATGGTGTTGTACCCTGGTCCTTTAATGGACAAGCAAACCACATTTGCATATACTCGTGTAAGAACTTTATTATATATCCACTATAATGTTCGTTCTAAACGGCTTCCACCCATTATTATTATAACTTAGTTAACTCTAGATGATAAGCCTTCGGCTCAATAGGCCTCACAACCAACACTCCACTCTCTCTAAACTACAACAAACCAGTCTACAAAATCTTTCTTGCAACTTCTCCCCAAAATGACTATGATAGGTCCTTCATGACTTCAATGTGGGATCTTGTATATCAGGATATTGTTATAGGATTCACCCTTGTAGAGCTGGCTGCTAATTATGATTGAGTTTTCTAAATAAATTTTCATCTATGACAGTTTTATTGGTTTTTGCCAGTATGGGACTTCATTGTTGTTCACCTCTACCGCGTCCACTGTGAAGAGTGTCATGTTCAGAATGTATAGGGACAATAAGTTAGGAGCACATGAAATTGTCCTGCCTTGTGAATGATGACGATGTCAAACTCCTGTACTCGTCCTATGAACTGAGGCTTGTTGACGTGGTATAAGAGGGCTTGATGGTCTGTAAACACACACATGCATACATTGCACATACAATAACTATGTCAGAATGTTAAACAGCTCCGAGAGAGCGGCCAATCTCTAAGAAAAGGAAATCCCAGAGATCAGATCAAGGTGATGAAAGGTTCTTTCAAATCTAATAGATATACATTGATCTGCAAGATACTAAATAACACTGCAATCCATTGAGATTATAATGTTATGTGACTGTTGTATTACTAATACAATCATACAGTGAGGATGAACCACAACAAGAAGCACAGGCACCAGAATATCTAAGGTACACACTACCTGTGTGTGTGTGTGTGACACAGATATTATCATTAGATTCTGTTTTTGTAGGGAAACAATTACATGAATCAGGAGCAATCATCATCAAAAGGACTTAAGGTGGACTTCACGCAGGCAGGCACGCACATATATTTGTGTTACATTATCTACTAATACGAATCTTGTTTACAGGGGCCCAAAAAACGCAGTGGTTACTTTAGTGACGAAAGTGATAATGATTAAAGAGATATAATACAGACTTCAGAATTAAGATGTGTAGACCATTATATGAATGTGGTGTAAGTGTGTATACAGGTAATATGTATGCTTAGCAAATACTTATCATATATTATCCAGAAAAATGACACTAACCAAGGGTGAGCACCTCAATCTCAAAATTAGCTCCGAGTTTGGTTTAATGCCCCATGCAGGAAAGCCCTGAGTACCATACCCATAATCCGGGGAGCACTATATAAATAAAAAACAAGATTTTAATCACAATATTATTTTATAAAGTTCATATTGTAATATTTAAATTTAGTCAAATAACAGAGCTTTTATATACCTTCAGACGAGCAACCTCTCCAACCTGCATTCCCATGACTCCTTCGTCCCAGCCTGAGATATATAAACTACGTGTGTGTGCGTGCGTGTGCGCACACGTAAATGTATGTGTGTATATTATTTATGTGCCTAAAAACAAAAAAGTTAATTACCTTTAATAACATTCCCAAGCCCAATCTTAAAAGAAAACGGCTTCTGTCCAGCATCCTTGGTACTGATGAAATACATTAGAAAAATATAACATAAATGTAGCTTATATTTATATTTGTTACTTGAAAAGATATAACTTCACACATAATCTTCGTACACACACATACACTTGTGCTTGCAAACTTTAAAGTTCGTTCAAATAACAAATACATTAATATATATTTGAATAATAAACAATATATGTATTCATGCTCGATCAATGTTAATTATATATGATTTTGCTCTATTCAATAAGAACCACAATTACCTCCAAAATGGCACATTGAGATCCCCGTTTTTACCTGAAAAGAAAACAGCCATTTTTATCCTGCAATCTGTCTCTCTAATTTTTACTCACCATAGCCAGTGCAGTGGACTGTCACATTCTGACCTTGCTTGGGAAATGCTCCAGTGCCCGCCTTGACGACCTCCTTCTCCACACCCATTCCTGCTTCAAACCCTAGTAATAAATCCTAACCCTAGGTTTATGCAAATCACATTAAGAGAATTTAATTTCCAACATAAATTTAAAAGAAAAATTCCCTGAAATTTTAAAACTGCATTTCGACCGTCAAATAAATTTTATATTTACATAATAATAAAGTATTTTATTGTCAATAAAATAAAATAAAATACTTAATAAATTATGTATATTGCAGTAATAAGTTTTATAACCATATACATGTATCTTTATGTATATATATGTATTTAATTTATTTAGAATTTAAATTCTTTTTCAGATGTGTATACATGTAAATTTAGAAATATATATGTACATTGACATTATTTTATTATAATAAATAATTATTAATCATTTTAATTAAATTTCTGTATTTACAAACACAAATGTATAATTATCTTGTTAAAAATAATGTTTCTATATTATGCACAAATTTAAAATTTCTTATCAAAATTTAAACATGTAAAAACTATGTAAGACCGTACAGGTAAATAAAAGATAAGATAGGTTAATTGTATTGCCAAATCAAATCGATATGTTATATATTATATGCACAAATTTAAAATTTCTTATCAAAATTTAAACATGTAAAAACTATGTAAGACCGTACAGGTAAATAAAAGATAAGATAGGTTAATTGTATTGCCAAATCAAATCGATATGTTATGTTACATTTACATATACGCCGCATGCATGATTCCTAGTATATATAATAAACATACAATTGTATCGCTAGAAGGAGGGTTTGAACCTCCGACCTTGTGGTTAACAGCCACACGCTCTAACCAACTGAGCTATTCCAGCTTATATATATATATATATTTTATCATTTTTAATTTTATCTGAGTAAAAACTATGTAAGACCGTACAGGTAAATAAAAGATTAAAAAAAATATAATTGCCACCGCATGCATGATTCCTAGTATATAATAAACATAAAATTGCCACCGCATGCATGATTCCTAGTATATAAATAAACATAAAATTGTATCGCTAGAAGGAGGGTTTGAACCTCCGACCTTGTGGTTAACAGCCACACGCTCTAACCAACTGAGCTATTCCAGCTTATATATATATTATATTTATCATTTTTAATTTTATCTGAGTAAAAACTATGTAAGACCGTACAGGTAAATAAAAGATTAAAAAAAATATAATTGCCAAATCAAATCGATATGTTAGTTATTCCAGCTTATATATATATATATATATAATTATATATATATTTTTATCATTTTAATTATCTTGGTAAGGAAAGGGAATCGAACCATACCTTTGCGGACTAGTACCTGAAACTAGCGCCTTAGACCAACTCGGCCATCCTGACTTTGTTTGTTACACAGGAACATCATTGAGGTTCTCTTTGTTGAGTGCCCAAGAGGTGGCCAATATATGTCTATTTTCTGCTGGGAGCTTAAGTAATTTAATGTACATACTTTAGTTTATAAGACACGAAGGATACAGTTTTACTTCTAAGACCCAACCTTGCAAAGCTAAAAACAGAAAAATGTACACATTCGTGTTGGTTGTCCTGGGAACATATATTCAGAATACACGATCAAAAGTGGAAGTTCATTTACATTCATTCTCAAAAACGGCATTCTTAACTCACGTATACACAATAAGATTATACTACAGAAAAGAAAAATAAAAATTAAAGAACTTAAATAACTTCATAAAGACTTCCACAGCACCTCTCGGTACCACATTCTCCACCCAGTCACCCACAAATAAAACACTTCTCTTCTTAAATCCACAAGGTGGAATACCGACCCAGTCAAAGATCCCACAAAGAGGCCTCCTGCTGCATCTAATGAACTTGTACCCACCAAGGCTTTGTGGCTGCTTGGAGATAAGATGCTGAATGTGTTCCCGTGTTGGAACAAGCGAAGCTTTGTTATTTGTATTTGTGGTGTAAGTGCATTGCTGCTCGATGCAGCTGCAGCATTAGTATTGTTTGCTGCTGTAAGTCCATTAATCCTAGGACGAGAAGATAGATCCACATTCCAAAAACTGTCTATTACCTGGTTCTGTGATACAGCAACATGGACATTTACTGAGGGAGCACGCTGTGAGAACCATGTTTGGTGTATGGATCAGGCGAGTTTATAGCTGTTGAGAACAGTGAACTTTGTGCAGTAAACATAACAACAACTGCAACTAAAAAATGCCAGCTGAATCTCCACTATTAAAATTAATCCATGTTTCTAGGCATTCCACATGGTACCCTCTCCAATCTGGGGACAAATTATAATATTAAGTTAGGTCATTTCTATACTATTTTAATATAATCCATAGTTCACGTTACACGATCACTTGGTTTAAAAGTCAAAAAACGTATTAATACAATGTATTTGACCGCATTACAAAAACACATGCCAATTATGCATAGGTATACAAGCGTAGGTATGCATTCATGCGTGTATATGCGTGCGTGAGAGGTATACCTACTTAGAAAGATGTGCGGGTGCAACAAAAAGAAAGGATTCTCCACAACTTTTCTTGCTATATTAGTAATTTCTGCTTTGCTGCTGTTTTTATGTGAGTAATTAAGTTTTTAATAACGATTAAACTTTAATCATATCTTTGTTTGACTATACGGTTCTCCAGTCTCAATCGATAGAGCAGATGAAGATAATCCTCTAATTCAGCAGGCACAGATTCTCCAGCCTGATCCGAAGGTACAGATTCTCCAGCCTGATCCGAAGGTACAGATTCTCCAGCGTGATCCAAGGGTACAGATTCTACTAGAACAGTGGGAGGAGATATATTTTGGATCATCGAACTCGACATTCATATATACACCTAGAGCTCCATATATTGAGAAATGTAAGAAGAATGTGGGTTCTTTTGATTCACGGGATGCATATGGGAGGAGACCTGAATGGACTCGTTCAAATTGGAGGACTGAATTCGCAAATCAATTCATGGATTCTCAAGAATATACTGACACCCAAGTTGGTCATGGTCCACAGCCCCCCTGGGTATGTATTACACAGTGTGTGTGTCCCTTATTTAGAATAGATATGTCCTACGAGCTCATGGTCAACATTGTAATTTTTAAGTAGTAGAAGTAACGGAACAAGCTAAAGTTTGCCAAAACCATGTGCAATCATGCGTGCTCATGTATACTAGTGTGACACTTTCGTAATTATCATATATGCAGACACGCATATACATTCTATACATGTGTATAGTATGTATATAAATGAATGAATTAAAACGTGTATAATCATACAGATAAAGGGTGGTGATGAGGATAATCTGCCCATGACAAGGCACATTCAGACGGATTTATGGATTCACCAGCATCCCAAGAACTGTAGTGACGAGTCTGTGAGGTTTCTGGTCACAGACTGGACAAACTTGCTTAAATATGGCGTGGGTGCACAGTTAAACTCTATGGCAGGTACCCTCGCTATTGCTTTAAATGAGAGAAGGATACTTGTTACTGAGAAATTTAACAGAGCCGACCACGAAGAATGCACAGGTATCTATATATCACACACATACACACGGAGGAAGAAGTAACTAATGCATGATGCATTTTTAAGGATCTGCACGAGGACAATGGTCATGCTATTTTGTATCTGAGACATCACAGGAATGTAGAGAGAGAACGAGAAAACTAGTAAAGGATAAAGAAGCATGGAAAAATGGAATTATCACTAATACTAAATCTTATCCAAAGGATGATATATGGTTTGGCAAAGTTCCAGAGTAAGCTTTATTTTATTAGTTATGTATATATTATATTGTAAATTAATATACATTTTAATAAGCTCAATCTTATTCATTTGTATAAGATACTGGGGTAGACCATGGGATTATATGAAAACATTAGATGTTGTTAATGGTGAGGTTGTTGGCAAACATAAAGCTGCAGACCGGCAATGGTGGAGAGCTCAGGTACACACACACATGTAAAGAATTTAAGAGTGAACACATGTACACCTTTTGCAGGCAGTTAAATACTTAATGCGGTTTAAGAGTGAATACTTATGCATGCTACTCAACCATGCTAGACATGGAGCCTTTGGTACAATGGCAGCTGAGTTGGTAGTTCAATCTCTACCTAAAAAGTGGCCTCAGGTATGCATGTTAGTGTACACATGTTTACACTTAAACTTATGCATGTGTACGCGTATGTAAGCGCATACATATATAAATATATTCAAATTGTTATACAGTGCATGTTTTATGCTTATACACTACTTTGGTTAGGTGAAGGCTTATGATGATCACAAGGAGACAGAAGATATATGGACTAGAGAAGAACCATGGTTACCGAGGCCAATACTAAGTATGCATGTTAGGCAGGGTGACAAGGCTTCTGAGATGAAAATAGTTAACCTAAAATCGTACATGGACCTTGCCAACAGTATGCAACGTAGATTTCCTCACTTAAAAAACATTTGGCTTTCTACTGAAATGCAGGTGTGTATATATATATATATATATATATATATATATATATATATTTATTTATCTGCATTGTTTGTGTGTGCATCTTTGAGTTATTGCTAGCTTAATCCCTAGATTGCTAGGTATGCATATATATTTACATGTATGCATATACACGTTATGGTTCGTGTTAAGTTAGCCTTATATATACATGCATCCTATATATATAATTATTTCTTACAGAATGTAGTGGATGAAGCAAAGTTCTACAAAGCATGGAATTTTTATTACACAAATATAGAGAGACAGAATGGAACAACAAGCATGGGAGCATATGAGACTAGCCTAGGAAGAATAAGAAGCAGCAATAATGCATTTGTAAACTTCATCATGGCCGTTGATTGTGATTATTTCGTAGGAGCCCTTGGATCAACTTGGAGCTTCATAATCGACGGTGTGAGACTCACCAGTGGTAAATTGCATGTTGGGTTTCTCAGTGTGAACAAGGATAGATATTGGTGAATTATACACATTCCTAACGTACATTTTTGCATCAACATATGTATAAATTGAACATAGTGTTTATATATTTGAGCTCGTATTGTTTGGACTGCATTTTAGATATTCTAATTAATAATATCCATAAACAAGGATATTTCGTGACCTCCATAAATAAAATATGTATAAACGTAATATCATCCGGTTTTACACCTGATCATACACCAGTCAATATGTGTATATTGTATGTGTATAATAAACTCATATATAGGTGCGTATGTATGATATATACATACACGTACCTTCTCTAATCATTCTATACATGTATACTTGGAGTACATATCCACCAGGCTGCTTTCAACAAACATTTTGTTATCCAGTTGCCTATAGTGTATACACATTCCCTGCTCCAGACTATACGTTTTCAAGCTCTTTCCCTGTATTTCCTGTCTTTCTCCCTCGAATGGCACAGCACCACAAGCAGCTAGTGCACATACAAACGTTCGAGGGTTGGGGAACATTGTAGAGTTCAAGTGCAAGCTTTCCTTCTCCATAATGTACGTACCCCGACATCATTGCGTTCCATGTGAGGCGATGTATACGGTCGCACACTGTTCGAGCTCTACATTTCGGGTCCATGTCTATCAGTGTGTTTGCCACGAATATGTCAACCTCAGGGACCTCCTAGTTGGGTGTATATCTCTTCCTTTGTGTACAACAGCTCTTCTTTATATATCTGATGACATCTCACGACACTCTTCCTAACATCCAGTACAAACTTATACACACGCACACGCACGCACGCAAGGCTGGAAAGCAGAAAGTGCAGCCACAAACGTTCTAGAGTGGGGCTCAAATCCTTGTTCCTGCAAACAACTTGAGGGCTTCTTCCGGTTCATGGGACTGTGCATAACAAGCTATGATGGAGTTCCATGCCACAGTATCTCGTATTACCATCCTATCGTATTATAGCTACCGAGTCTCTAACATGAGTACATGTCCTTTAGTGCTTGCAACAGATATATTTGTTTTGTGTCCATGGGCCTTAAGCTTGTCGTGAAGTTCAATAACCATCGGAAGGCTTGTGGGTTTCACCATGTAAAACTATGTAGTAATAACACTGACATACATGTGTGCGTGTGTATGCATCTTTGTACGTGGGTGTTTGTAGGTGTTAGAGAAGAACATAAACGACTAACACAAAAAACGCGTGCACACACAAACGTACGTGTATCAGGAACAAAGCCTTGTTCCTGCATTCTATCAAACATTTCAAGTAAGGCATGTCCTAGTCCATTCTGTGTGTATCCCATGATCATAGTGTTCCATGAGACAATAGTTCGATTGGGCATCTCATCAAGAGTTTCTTGTCCAGTTCCATCTTACGGTGTTTGCCACGAATATGTTTGGTATGCTTATGGATTTTTCTACCTGTCCCACCTCTAAGACAGACACTTGTATATAGTTTGGAGCTCCCTCTTCATTGCACAGTATTCTAATGCTGAAATGAGTGCATTGCTTGGTGCCACTGTCTTCTTGCATTGTGTTGTAAACAGTAATTGGATCTGTGTTGACATTTTTTGCAAGGCGTTTGCGGTGTTCGTTGAGTGATTGATCTGACTAAAGGTCGCGCGTTCGATTCATGCTTAGATAAACCCTAACCTTAAACACCCCATATTCATGGGTTATATATGTGTGTTGTGCGTGTGTATAGCAAGCATGTGTGTGTTGTTGTGTATGTGTATAGCAAGCAAGTGTGTGTTGTGCATGTGTATATATTTGAATTATGTTTGTGTGTGTTGTGCATGTGTATATATTTGGGTTATGTATGTGTGTGTTGTGTATGTGTATAGCAAGCAGTGTGTTTTGTGTATATGTATATATATTTGGGTGTGTACTATATATGCGTTTATGCCATGTGTGTGCTATGTGCTAATAGATATACAACAACTTGATAATTCGATAAGTTTAATCATAATATAAAATACAAATACACATTTATCTTCACATTAGCTGAATTAATTTCTGCGCCGCGCTGTGGGCTGATGTCAGCATTTATACAGCCATGTAACTGCGTTACGTTTGTACACTTTTCAGCCATTAATAAATATCGCCCAGTATATTAAAATTATGTTAATTTAATTTATTTTAACAAAATGCTGGTGCACTGCTGTGAGTTATATTCCCTTTAATAAAAGATCTATGTACTATATTCTTTTTAATAAAAGATCTATGCATGATCATACTAAGATTTGAATTCCTAGCTTTATAAGACAATACATGCACCATTTTTAATGTCAAGGAGGAGGATTGTGCATGACATTTGAAGGTTAATTCATAAACACTTGAAAGGAATGCTTGTTTTAAGAGAATAAATAAAAAATAATTTTGTATTATGAAATTCTTGCACTATATAAAAATTATATAACATACACATGCCATGTGTATGCATGCATATGTATGTGTTTTTTTGTGCATACATGTATTTAATTATGTCACATGATGTTGGCAGATTTTGAGACGAAATCTTGTTAGAGGGAGCTCCTCTTTTCCCTAAGAAACCTTTAAATCAAGGATTTTATACACTATATTTGTAATTAAGTCAACACATACACAAATATTGGTGTGTAAATATACACGTTTAGAGTGTACAATTTGTATAAAACCCACAAGGTATAACTTAGAAATTCTAGTTTACATGTATATTAATTTGTGTGTAAGAAAGAGAGAAAAAGGGAGCAAGAGAGGGGAGGGAGAGATTTATCATTAATGTAAGTTTGTATATATAATCAACTAGGTGGTAATAAAATGAACTTACATATGTTAACTTTGTCTTGGTTTTTATATGATTAGTAAAAGGTTGGTGTATGAACTTAACTAGGATTGTATATAATAATTATGTCAACTAAGGAAGTTTATATAGAAGTATTGAATAAATAAGTGTTCAAAATCATGTTATTAAAATATCATTCTCATGTGACTTGTTAACATCTTTTTTACTAACATAAGTGCTAATTGTTTATTATCCTTTCACATACAACATAATTTTATAATATGCTAAAAAAGATCAAATCGAACCAAATGATATCTCTAAACAACAATATATTTTAATGTTTAACATTATTTTTATGTTATCAAATATTGTATAATGTGATAAACCAAAATAAAAGTCATACGTCCCAAGGCATATATGTCATACTCATTTGGTTGCATAACATACTATACAAAAGAGACAATTATATTTTACTAGTCAATTTATTTTTAACAAAAGATTCATATATAGTCTTAATGATGTTTGAATTTGCAACCTTTAGGACCATGCACCATCTTTGGTACGGAAGATGATATATGGCTTTAAAAAGTTATGAAGTTAATTTCTTTTTAATAAAAAATTATTGCATAGCACTAAAAGTTTTTAAGTTCAATTTTTTTTTAATAAAATATTAATAAAAAGATTCAAAATCACACCTTATTGAGCCATGTATCATCTTTGGTGTCAAGAATGGTGTATAACATTATAAGGTGTAAGGTGCAAATTTAATTTCTTTTTAATAAAAAGTGATGCATGGTCTTAAAAAGAATTAAACTCGTATTTACATTATCCAGGACATCAAGAATGATGCATCACTCCTTAATGTGCAAGTTCGATTCCTTTTTAATAAAAAGTTTAGTTTAACAAAGTTTGAACTCATACTCTTATGATGCACCATCCTATGGTGCATGGCCCAGAAGGTGTGAGTTTAAATATTTTCTAATAAAAAATTAGTATATGGTATCAAAAGATTATAAGTTCAATTATTTTTCAACAAAAAGTTGGTGCATATGACTAAAGAGGTTCGAATTCACACCTTACAGGGCCATACATCATCCTTAGTGTTGAGGATGATACGTTGTTTTATAAGGTGTGCATGACCTCAATGAGGAATAAAACTTGCACCTTATGGGGCCATGTAACATCCTCGACATCAAAGATGGTGCATGGCCCCATAAAGTGTAAGTTTGATTTTTTTTAGTAAAAAGTGGTGCATTATTCCATAGTCCTATAAGGTGTGAGTTTGATTTTTTAAATTTTTTTTAATAAAAAGTGGTGCATTATTCCATAGTCCTATAAGGTGTAAGTTTGATTTTTTAATTTTTTTTATAGTAAAATGTGGTGCATTGCTCTAGTGAGGAATCAAACTTGCATTTTATAGGGTTATGCACCATCGGTGCATGATGTTGTATGACCCCATAAGGTGCAAGTTTAATTTTTTTTTATAAATAATTAGTAAGGTTGCAAGTTCAAATTCTTTTTAGCAAAGGTTGATACGTGTGCCTAGAGAGATTAAACTCATACCTTATGAAGCTATGCATCATCCTCGACACCAACGATGATGCATAGTGTTATAGTTTTTATTATGACTATTGTTTTTACTTTGGAATTTATCATTATTACTTACTATAATTCATGTCGAGTCTTTGATGAGTGAGAAATAGCCTCGCTTGGTGCACTTAGGTCTTTAGGGGTGGTTTGATCGATTGTCATTAAATACCTCAAGAAACTCAGGTGAAGGTAGAACTTGTCATTAAAACTCTCCCTTTTTCATGTGTGTGTGTGTGTGTTAAGATGAGTTTGGTGTGTCAAATATGATTAGGGACACTCCTAAGGTTGACCTAATCCTATGGGTTGCCCTGAGCCCACGCTAGGGTCACTCACTAACACTAGAACTAATTTTCCATACTAGCCCACTCACACAAGTAGGGAGGGGGGAGGGGGAAGGGAAAGGGGAGGAGGGGGCAGGGCTTTGTAACGGAATTAAAGTATGGTAATGACTGAGTTCATTACCGATGCAAGTTTCAATTTGTGTTGTCAAGGCACAATTCATATTATGTCACCCTAACTTTTATTCCATAGGGTATGTTCTCACGGAAAGTTTGGACCATCACCTTAATAGCCCCAAGTATAATCTTTTACTCATATTTATGTCTCTATTTCACTTTACTATAATAATTCCCCTTTATTGTCTTTTCTTGCATGGTCAAACTAGTTAACATTATTATGTTAATGCATATAGTTAATAACATAATTAATATTACTACTAAATTAAATTTAATAAAGTTAATGTTTAAGTTTAAAGCACATAAGAAAGATATTCATAACCCCCACCATTTACGAGTCAAGTTAATCTTCTTCCATAACCCCCACCATTTACAGGTTAAGTCAATTATCTTCAATAACCCCCACCATGTATGGGTCAAACCCCTTATCTTATACCCTACATGCATTCTTTATATTATTTTGGGTATATAAGGAACCAAACCCAAAGGGTTTGAGGACATAAATAAAGATAGAAATAGATAGATTATCTCAAGTTTCTTCTTTCCTTTCTTTACTTTATAAAAATAAGTGTAATGAGTCTTATTGTTTGTGTGTGCTCTTACGATGAAATATAAAAATTAATTAGTGAAAAGATCTTTTGAGTCATAAATTTCATCTCATGTTTTCTTTTTCTTTTCTATTCTTTTCTTCATGTGTGTGATTATTAACAAAGACTACTACGATGCATTATTACTAAAACCATTAAGTCTCGAACATATGAGTCCCTAAGTGATTTTCCTTTAACATGTTTTTGGTGCGATGAACGTGAAATGCTAATATGTGTTATTTATAAATTTTCATGAACCTCAACATCCTTTTAAGAGAAAGTTCTTTCAATTTCCAAGGTCTTTTCAAAATTAAATATTAAAGTATTATTTTGAACATTAACATGGGTTTACTTTAAATAACAAGTTGGTAGTCATTCAAGTGTAGGAATTTGAAGAATTCGAGTTTGAAATACAATTTGCAATTGCGAATGTGTTTTTGAGGAGGTGAAATGTGAATTAAATATGGATTAAGATTTGGCACCCATGCGATAATGGTGATATCGATGAGGTACATCATTTATGTATGGATCTTCCATACATCGATCCTCATATTGTAGTCATAATAGAGCCCCCCTCCCCCTTATGTTTTCCTTGTAAAGTGAGCTAGCACGAAATATCATTCTTAATAGGAATGTATTTAGTGAGTTTAACTTAACAACCAATCGATCCCTAAACCCTAACTCGAGAGATTTAGGACGTGGGGTTAGGGCAACCTTAGGGGTGTTTCTACCCATATTTGACATGTCAAACTCACCAAAATTAATTAATAACTCAACCATGATACGAAAAATGAAAGTAAGAGTTTTCTAAAAGGTAAGTGCTACTTTTGCCTAGAGTTTTTTAAAGTATCTAGTAACAAACCGGTCGAACTACCCTTAAACACCTAAATGCACTAAGCAAGGTTGTTTAACATAGTTTAGTAAGTAATAATAGTCAACTTTAAAGTAAAAGTAAATATCATAATAAAAAGTATGACACTCTTTTCATCTTTGAAAATGTTAATGTCATTGTTGACGAATAACTCTAACTCCAAGACTAAATAATGTTAGAAACAATTAACCAAAACTAACATATCACTCTATGCGGAGTCAACAAAATGTTTACATAATTTTATTTTACACAAAGTCAAGTACTTTAGAAGCGTCATTCATTGAGTCGTAAACTCAACTGTCAAAGGCATTACCTATGACATAAAGTCACTTGAAAACTTTTGCACGTTTACAAAGTTTGCCACATAATGCAGACAACATAAGACTATCACAAATACTTTCAAAGTCTAAAGTATAAATATCATAACAATTGAGGTGATAGGAAACCTTATATTCTGGAATCGAATATTGGAATATATGCTAGGGACCTTAGATCATGATCATCGTGAAGGGAAACCATCTTCTTGAGTTAATTTAACAACTTGATATTATACTTTCATGGATATTGAACCAAACTCAAATCAATCATTTGAGTTAAGAAAAGTTTTACTTCTTCATTCTCCAAAGGACTGAAGATACATACTTTGTATGTTTTTTGAGTGATTACATTTGCGACCATAATGCTGAGTCAAGAAACTGACTTTTTAAATAACTATATTCAACTTCAAGATCGATATCAAAAACCAGCATTAACTTTTAAACCCCACCAAATAACGACTCTTTAAAGAGGTACATGCACCAAAATCTTAATAAACTCGAACGTTCCCACATCACAACATACTTAATAAAACTAACAAGTTTCTTACTTAATTTTTGAATAAAAATGGAGATCCTCAACTTAATGCTTTTGTTAATCAAGGAATCATCCTTGTTCAAGAGATTAAATTAACCAATTCCCACATTGCAAACAACGTTACAAATAATTTCAAAATATAAATATATGTTTTCAACACTTCTGTTTTTGATAGATCATGCCATCTACCCTAAATTGTACCGATAAAAATGCAGAATCGACAAGCTATTATCTCAAGCCTTCTCATGATCTCATATGAAATACAACTGTAACCAAATTAGCCAAGTTAACTAACTTGTGCACACTTATAACTAACCAAAATTTTATGTTATAATTTATTTAAATCAAGGGATTTGAATTCAACAATAAAATCAACCTAATATCACTTGTAACTAATATCATCGAAATAATGTTAACCTTAAACAATATTTCGACTACATTGCACCTTCGATTAAGTTATCTAACATATTTATCATATGTTAATATTCAATTTTTTTGTCATACTATAAGTCCAATACCATAGCCTACTTCTTGAGTTACACTTTAAAAAAACATGTACTATAGTGAAAACTCATTTCATTTTGTATTAGAATTTAATATTCACTCTTATGTTTGAATATGCCCTTTTTTCAAAGTTTAAAAACACATTTGAAAATAAGTCTTTCCCTATTTAAACACTATTGTCAAACTTGATATTGAATCTTGACTTAAGCCAAAACTCAATGGACACTGTCATGTCCTCAATCATGTGTTATCTTAATTTTCATGAACCTTAAAGAAAAAAAAAATTTCCACTAATATGTAGACTTAGCATATCACACGATTTACTTTACAAAACTTAGTTTGTAAGCCATAACAAAACTGTCATGTGAAAGTGTTTAGGAAACTAACTTGCACAAATATAAGGTAAAGTAACAATGGACAATTATAAGGTCAAGTAATTTAAACAACCGTAAGGTAAAGTAACTTAGCATGAACTTGGAAGTTGCCTTCTAAGTGTTACTTTTTAACATTAGAATCCATAACTCACAGCCATTTACCAAGCAAATGATCTTTTAAAGAGTTATAGATCTTAGGATCAACTCTCTACACAGAATTCACACATCTTAGCCAAAAGTGATAGCATACTTTAAGAACTTAGAACTAGTTAAACTATGAAATACATTACAACTTTAGGCAGTCCTACTGACTATATAGAATAGGCTCTGATACCAATTATTAAAGTTTTAACTCGAAGAGCTAACACGTGGTAATACATGACTACCAATGACCGTCTGACATCAACACCTTATGTGAACAACGCTAAGTTTTTCAACCATTTAACCCTAAATCCTAACTCGAGAATATTTTGCTATGGGGTGCACTCCCCACACCAAACACTCCATAGTGCTATGTGTGCTTTGGTGTGGGGGCTTTTTGCACACACCCACCCCATAACACTCCTAACAAGTGCTATGGGGTCTGTGGGGAATGCCCAAATTTACTTAAATATTTTTTTGGTTCTAAGAGTACCGTGGTATACATAAAAAATTATTGTATGCATATACAACATGTCACATAGAGGTACCTATATATGTCATTTATTGAATTTAATCTTTAAAAAAAAATTTAAAAATTCATTATATAGATGCATACTTACTTAACACATGTAGATATGTGCATTAAATTTGATTTGTTGCCTTTACTTGTTTATGCACAAGGAATTGCTTTACAAAAGCTTAAAACTTGGTTAACAAAGAAAAACAAAGGTCATTTTTGTTTTGAACAAACCTTGATATTTTCATATTTTCATATTATAATGTTACAGTATTAATGACGGTTTTAGGCATTACTACAAACGTCAGGAAATGTATTTTATACACTCTCTCTCACACGCATCCATGAGTGGTGTATTTGAACTTTGAGAGATTTTTTGTGACGTATGTTATAATTATAATTTAAATAATTTTATAATAATACTAATGAAGGATTTTATTATTAGTGTGGGTAAACCAAAGTTATATTTAATAAATTTAAAAAATGCATCAAATAATGTTTTAACATATTTAGATTATACATATACATTGATGAATTCTTGCACGAGCAAAAACATTAACATAGTTAAACCTTTTTATTTATGCATTTTTTGATCTGACTATAAAATGTAATTACAAACAAGCACTCACTTATTTGAGTTAATTTAAATTTTTTTATTTGATCAAACAAGATAAACCTTTATGCATGTTAAAAAGGATTTAAGCCTCATTAATTATTTTTTTAAAATGACTTTTCTTATTTAATAACACTTTCCAAAAATAAATTAATACAATTAAATTAAATTAACCCTAAAGTGTTACTTGTTCAAGAACATTGTTTTATAGAGTTTGTATACTCCACGCCATATAAAGTGTCATTTTTTTTATCTCTTTAAATAAATATAATTATAATTATAAGAATATGACTTAACCTTTAATGTCTTAAACCTTAACCATTAATAATATATTAATAGGTAAATTAACTAAACCTAATTATTATTCAATGCTAAAAATCATCCCAAGGCTAAAATAAAAAACAAAGTGTGTTTTAAGGTTGGTAAATAGTTCATGGCTGTATATAATCCCACACAAAGCTCTTGGACCATTTCATATGGATTGTTTTCTTGAGCCTCGCAAATTGGAAGTATTTAACTCATCATCTACTTCTGCCTCCCAAGTTTCGATTTATTGTGAGTGTAAGTGATTTAAAATTATATACATTAGGATTAAATGATATTTTTGTGTTTAACCTAACTGACTTAGTTTTCTAATGATGCTTTTTATTTAAATGAATCAACTGTTGGCACTCAATCTCTTACAACTATTACAGGAAAGTTAGTGTTAACTTTAGTTTATATGATTTCAAGTCTAAAGACTGGAATGAGATTAAATAGAAATAATAAATTAAAAAATTGTGGCTTTTAATTTTTAGAAAAAGCTTTACTTATAATAATTGATATACATGAGACGAAGGCATGGGTTTACAATGTTATTAATTTATAAAAAGTAACAATATTTGTAAGTTATTATACACTTCTAAGTTATCTAACAGTTTTCTTTATGCAGGTGCAAAAGAAGTCCAGTGGATTCATGAAAGAAAACATGCATATTCATGGATGGAAAGCGGGTGTATACTAAATATAATAACAAAGGAAAGGGATTGCATTTGCATCTTTAAATGTGTTGTGTGACAAAGTAAATTGAGATTTGATGAGTTTGTGGAGCAAGAGGGCATGAAGATCAAATGAAATTTAAAGAGCTAAAGAATGATAAGAGTGGAGGTTGCATTGGGATATTCAATAAAGATAAATATAATTACATGCAGAAGGGTATTTACACCGATGAAGGGCAGAAGTTGGTTTGGGAAGAAGATGTAACAAAGCTTGTCCTTGTGCTTCTACGGAAAGAACTCTCTTTTTATATAAATAAGCGTTATTTTATATAGGTACTTATTGGTGTGTGGTGTGTGTAATTTTGGTTTAACAAGGCATTAATTTAGCTATATAAATACATCTATCTATATAAAATTTTGTAGAAATTGAATGTGAATGACAATTACATGTCCTTAATTTAATTAAATTTTAAATTATTTTCACCGACCCTGTTTTTAAGATTCCTTACATAAGTTTTGTACTAACGGAAACTTATTTCCACTGCAGCAACAAAATATTTCAAATGCTTTATGAAATTTAAGAAAATTGAGACACATCACTTAAGTTTTGACGGGTTTTGGGCGGGTTTTTTCAAAGAAGCTATGGTGAAAAGAAAATGTGCTTGAATGACGCTCAAATCAGCTGTGCCAATGACACTCAAATTGGTGAATAGGATTAGTGGCACAACAATTTGACGCCTCTAACGCAACATACAACTCGGTTCACCACACTACCCAAATCAGCTCATAACTAGTAGAATCTTTATATCACAACTAGCAATTGCTCACTACTAGATTTAAATCACAGCTTCGGCTCACAACCCAACAACTCAATTTTTGGAAACTCAAACTCGTTAAAATTTAATTAACCGAAACCATAGAAACACATTACTACTTATTTAGCATGTAAGTAGAGTTCGGTGAAAGTAAATTTATCCATTATTGTTAATAAGTTAATTTAACACAACGAATGCACCCAAATTCAAAATTGGTGTGAAAAAAGTTAAGGATAAAGATTGGCTCAGAATTTAAACTCAACGTGAACAGTGTAAATTAATATGTATATATTTAGTGGACATTAATATATATATATATATATATATATACATACACACGTGACACCATGCTATCTTACTCATAGGGTGTATATACTTCATACACAAGTTATAAACAAGTTTATCAATCCTACTCCACAGAACTCAGAACTGGTGTCCAGTGTACATTAATATATATATACTTCATACACAAGTGTCTCCATAGGGTACATTAATATGTATATACTTTAGATACACACACTTGCCCATTGTGTACATTAATATATATATACTTCATACATAAGTGTCACATTGTATACTACTCAATACAGCTGGAAAAAGGATTTGAGCCTCATAATTAAGGATCACACGTTCTAACCAGCTGAGTTATTCCAGCTTATACGTTTCAAATATATATGTGTGTGTGTGTGTGTGAAAACGAAGTCTACATACTAACCCATTCTAAACACCCTGTATCTTTCCAATCGACAATTATATGTTTATTAATGTGTGTGCGCGTGCGTGTATATGTGTTCAAAACAACGATTAAGTACCTTTGAGTAAAGGTACATATACTCTTGTTCACAAGCTTATTTATTCATTTGGATTTAAAGATACATGTTCATGTTAATCATTATATAGGATTTTGAATGTGAACTGAATATATATAAAGACGAAATTCGTGTGTGTATGGGAAAGTCTAAATTCTGAATCCTATTTATATTAAACATTTTATCATATATATATATATATATATATATATATATATATATATATATATATATATATATATATATATATATATATATATATATATATATATATATATATATATATATATATATATATACCAGAAAGGTTGTGTACCTTTGTCATGTTACCTTGACTCCCATGACCCACCCATAAGCACTCTTGCGTGCAAGTGCGTAAGGAGAAGTAATGCTAATAAAATTCAATATATCGTGAATATATATCTAAAATAAGAGAGATAGCAGTTTACCTTGGTCTTGTCTAGATAAGGGGCGTGATAGAAGTTATTATGATTGGCGTACCTTCAATATCTTATCGGAGTCGCATGATCACTTAATGCATGTATCGTCCTTAAACTCCTGATGTTGTATAAGAAACACATTAATGCAAGCCACACGTTCCCTGTCTATCAAGGTAGGTGTTCAAATTTGTGTTTTAATAAGTAGAGGCATGATTTCGATTAGACACATGTAAGACAATAGCCAACTTTAGATGAACCATGTCCTTGCAATGTGTGTTTTGCATATTACATACTTGTATGCTTTTATATTTTTTACATGTGTATGTTTTTGTATTTTATAGGTAGATGTTACCTTGCCTCAGTATAAACCCTATCACGCGCTAGTCAGTGCCTTGAAATCATCACCCTGTGGAAGGAGTAACTTACCGAATAAGAGAAAGCTTGTTCAGATATGTACTTCTGCTGCCTTCCCCATTCCTGTGAGTGTGTGCCAATCCTGCAATATATGTATGTACTCTCTATATAAGTATAAAATAGTCTATAAATATGTTATGAAGGACAGTCTTAAAGAGATGAAAAGGGTCAGACTCAAAAGAATCTCCTCGCTGATGGAGTAGGAGGAGTTACAAGTGTGGCTAGACCAGGAGTTTTCCTGTCCTGGTACCAACTGGAAATGCACCCAGTGAGGAGTCAGGGGATCAGGGACCCAGTGAGGAGTCAGGGACCCAGTGAGGCATTATACCATCCTCCCTGATACTTGCATGCCACCATGTAGAGAGAGATAAAACCAGTACTATGGATCGTAATTAAATAGTGTCTCTTAAGGATATGGGAACTAAATGTTCTATGGTATATGTGTGCCCCATGCGTGGGAACAAACCTGAGCTTGGTAAGACACAGGTCAAAACATAGAGTAGTAACTCATGACTCTGTGCAAGAAGAGACTTCAGACATGTACTTCTGCTGCCTTCCCCATTCCTGTGTGAGTGTGTGAGTTCTGCAATTGGGATATGTTTGGAAATATATATATATATAAGTAGAGGCATGATTTCAAGTAGACCACAATAACCAACTTTAGCTGAACCATTTCTTTGCATCTATTTCTATGTGTGTATATTACACATTTGTATGCCTTTATATTTTTACATATTTGTATGTTTTATATATTTTTGTAAATAGATTTCACTAAGTTACCTTGACTCAATATAAAGCCCCTCTGACACAGCTGGGTGCATCTGTCATAATGGTCCTTGAACTCGTCACCCTGTACAAGGAGAAACTTACCAAATAAGAGAGAGCTTCTTCTTAACTGTCCCCATTCCTGTGTGTGCTGTGTGTCAGTATTGCGTTTAACAAATATGTTCGGATATATAAATATAAATATATATATATATATATACATGTACAAGTAAGCTAAATACAAAATAGTCTAGTCATAAATATGTGATGGACAGTCTTAAAGGGTTAGATTAAAAACATCTCCCCCTCACTTGTCCCACTGGTTGGAGCACCAGTTATGACTGTGGTTAGACCAGGAGTTTTCCTGCCCCTGGTCCAACCTGAAATGCACCCAGTGCAGTGTAAGGAGCAATGGCATGCAAGCAACAAGGAAGAAGGAGATAAAACCCCCGGCAGAGGGAGAAAAAAAAAAACCACTACTGGGTAAGAGAGATATAAAGGAAAAAGAAAAAAACAAGCAGCTTAACAGCAACTTAATGAGATAGTTGCCTAACCTTAGTAATTAAGAACCATATTGATCATAACCATGCTTCTGTGCCTACCTGAGTAAAAACAGCAAACTCAGTAAGCTACCGGTCATTTGTGTATATATAAGATTGAGAATATAACATATACATACAACATATATAGTATAGTGAGCAGTAGATGCACCCACCTGATGCACACACATGATGCTACTTTTCAAGTATCTGCTGTATTTCATGAACACATGCACCCAACGAATAGTCTTGTATAGTAACAAATGTATTGATAAATATATATATTATATACACATGCACACATTAACATACACAACAGATTATACTGCATTCACAATCACACACACATGCACAAACATGCATATATCCGTAAGTGAGTGCATGTGCGACAGAGAGACCTGCTGGAAAAGGAGACTCTCACACGCGCGCGCACACACACACACACCATAGTAATATACATTAAATCGTAAAACATGTATTAGTTTTACATATTAAAGAGTATTAGTATGATAGTACCTCATTACTGAACCATCCTCCTAGTGGCCTCATTGCGACCACGAGCTGGTCTAAAATCCTGTCCCGCTTCCCTATCTGCTTCAGGATGACCAGGGACATTATCTGCATAGAAGACCGGATCACATATAATAAAGCATCTTAGCACACATATCTATGTATGTATGTATCTGTATGTATGTATGTATATATATATATATGCACACTGGTTTAGAGTTTAGGGTATATATATATACACACACGTCTTACACATAGACACACACACACATACCCGGTGAGTAGTTGGCAAGGCCGTAAGAACATCAATGCGGATATGCACCTGTCTTTTTAGACCATTAATAGTGTCTCCATTGCCATCACTTTCACCATTCTTGTTTTCGTTACCAACATCGTCATCCCTGGAAAAGTTAAACAACCCTCTTCCAGGAAGCAGGAAGAAGGCTCCCACTTATGAATATGTAATCAGTACACATACAACTCTATTGTATAATACTCTCTGCATGTATATTTATTGGTTAAATAAAAATTATATTTGACAGCATTACCTGGTTATAAGGAAGGCGGCATAAAAAGGTTACACCAAAGTTAGCCTCTTTCCCAAGGTGAAACATAGCCAGGACTAGGTCACGGTGCCTCGAATTTCCAAGGCAAAAGATTGTCCCATCATTAAATACGTGGAGAAGCTTTAGAATGTGGAATGGAACTTTATATAACACACGGGACATGTCATGAATGCCCCAATTAATATCCAAGGGGAGAGTGAACAGTCAGTTCGCTTGGTCAATGTACAGCCCTCCCGTAAGAGTCTCTTCCACGATCTTTAAAATATATGCATAGTTTAAGGGTATGGGTGAACCGACACCTTTAACCCCCTCATCAAATTCATACATGCATATAAAATTTGTAAAGGTGTCAATCTGCACCTGCAAAAAGTTCATATAAGTGTTTGTGTGTGTGTGTGTGAAATTACCGTGAAAAGGGAAGAGAATAGCAAGTAGACGTAGTTTGGATCCAGATAACCCATTCTGGCAACTTCTCGTCTCATGTCCAATTTAACAAGTCCACTAGGAGTCTCCACACGTCGGTACTATCCATATTCAACCAGGTTAGTCTTCATAACAATGTACTTTGGGCACACTGGTATATCCGTATTCAACCAGGTTAATTTTCATAACAATGTACTTTGGACACACACATTTATGTGTAGCAAACCACGGGATAGTACATAAAAGGCATCAGATGAGGTAATTATTATTGAATTGAATAATACAAATGAAGGAGTTATTAAATATATATCACAAAAATATAAACGGATTTCTAAACAATGTATTCGTATTCGAAAGTAATGAAATTTTAATAATTGTGTGTGGTGAATCGTAAGATGATACATAATAAAATATCGGATAAAGTAATTGTTATTGAGTTGAACAACGAGCATTTTTTAGGCACTTTCAACATACACATCTATCTCTGGTGCGTAGATGAACCTCATTTATATATCAAAGATAAACATGTGTGTTTAAAGCATTTAAAAAATGTTTATTATTCAACTTAATAACAATTACCTTATCTGATGCTTTTTATGTACCATCTCATTATTCGCCACACACAATCATTAAAGGTCTATTACTTTCGAATATGAATGCATTATTTAAAAAGTCGTCTTTAATTCTGTAATATATATTTAATAACTCCTTCATTAATTTTCTATCATGCATGTTATTGTCTTTATCATTGTCGTGAAAAAAAATAGCTAACGCCCGTGTGTTACAAGTCAGAATCCTTCTAAAACGTTCGTACAAAGCTATAACACATTATTAATCACTAACCATATTGTGCTTGTGCTTGTGTATGTACCTCAATAATAAGAATCATGACTGCTTGACAATCTTTCCAGCCGATATTGTAACATATCCTGCTTGATCTTAATTAATTATTGTTATAACATTATAATTTGCTCAGCTTACACAAACATTACTTTCTCAAGTACAACCTTAAATTCTTTATTAAAACGATATTCTATTGCATGCTCGAAAGCATGTCACACCTGAATAAACACATATGCATGTGTAAATATTAAATTCTGTATCACATTCACAAGTCAACTCATGCAAAGTATTAATCAAATAGGCTCAAAAAATGTCAGGTATATTCTTGTTTATAAATGCCTGATAATTTATTATGTTTCACATGTAAGAAGGAATAATAACGTAGTGTGTGTTTTCATCATCCATACATTATCTGATTAAAATAAATATATCAAATGACACATAATGTAGCCCGTTGTATTGCATATATTTGTGTGTGTGTATCATAATCTATAAATAATTATCTAATTGAAAAACATACATCAGTATATATTTCTAATGATATAGAACATATATATTAGTTTTCTTCCACAGTGGTATATTTTCTCAATATAATAAAATATGATATTTTTATGGTCCATTGAATTAATTTAGTCCATGTATATATATATACATATTAATTGATTTTTAAAATGGGTATTCAACCAGAAATTAAATGTTATAAAATGTAGTTTTTTATCAATTGTTTTATATCATTTAATAGCACCTCATTAAGCAACTGACTCAGAAAGCAAGCGCCACGCACATTGATGCACTTGTTTCCTCCATCAAACAGATCTGCCGCCATCGCCGCTGCACCCATTTCTCTCCGCCCCTGAACTCAAAAATTAAGGGTAATTACGAATTATTCTTATTTATAAATAAAACTTTTTTGGTCGGAGGGTCAAATCGCGTAAGGTACTATATCAAAAGATGAATAACCATGGTAAAACATCCTTAGAACTTTATTAATGTTGGGATTTCAAGGAGACAATTATGAACGACCGGTTGAGAATATTCTCGACAAGGAGAAGGGTATATTGTCGCCTCATAATGTCACACTTGAAAGTGAGTTTTTTATTGATTTATGTAAATTAATTCTATACTTTTGCTTATTCTACTTGATTATTTATTTAAAACGAAAAATCGTATAACGCAAGTTAAATATTTTCTAGGAGGTTAGTAAACACTATCCATATGATATTGCTTTCTTTTATTTATGTTCAAAATTGCGCGTGTAAACCGCGTTTTGTATATTGATTAATGTATGTTAATTCTTTAAAAAATATATACGTTTAGATAAGGAGTTACCAAAGTTAATATATACGACTCTCATACATATGCATATGTACAGATATATATCATACAATAAACCCTAGCACGTATTCTCTTATAAGTTTTTACATACATGGTATATGTTTCTATATCTATCTAGTATTGTGCATGTATATGTGAATTTAGGGCTGAAGTGAGTTGATGGTTTAACATTTAGCATTTTTAGTTTCTCGTAAAAAACACTTAGACCTTTGAATAAAATAGATCTTTATTATATTTATTAAAATTAAGTGTGTGTGTTTGTGTAGGCATATAGCAGTTTACATAAATAATATTATAATTATATTTCATAATATTAATTTATTTGATATATATCTTAATTTTGAACTTTATAACACTATATTCAATTTAAACATATGTTGATGCCAAAAACACGTGTACATTTGGATGTGTGTACGGCCATGATGAAGTTTACAAATGCATTACCCTAAACCCATAAGCACTCTTGCGTGCAAGTTGTTAAGGAGAAGTAATGTTAATAAAATTCAATATATCGTGAATATATATCTAAAATAAGAGAGATAGCAGTTTACCCTGGTCTTATCTAGATAAGATGTGTATAAAGGGCGTGATAGATGTTATTATGATTGGCGTATCTTTAATATCTTACCGGAGTCGCCCATCGTCTTTAAACTCCTGATGAATTATAAGAAACACATTAATGCAAGCCACACGTTCCCGTCTATCAAGGTAGGTGTTCAAATTTGTGTTTTAATAAGTAGAGGCATGATTTCGATTAGACACATGTAAGACAATAGCCAACTCTAGATGAACCATGTCTTTGCATCTATCTCTATGTGTGTTTTGCATTTACATATTTGTATGCTTTTATATTTTTTACATGTGTATGTTTTTATATTTTTATAGATAGATGTTACCTTGCCTCAATATAAACCCTCTCACGCGCTAGTCAGTGCCTTGAAATCATCACCCTGTGGGAAGGAGTAACTTACCGAATAAGAGAAAGCTGTTCAGATATGTACTTCTGCTGCCTTCCCCATTCCTGTGAGTGTGTGCCAATCCTGCAATTGGAATATGTTTGGAAATATATGTATCTCTCTCTACAAGAAGTATAAGTCTATAAACATGTGATGAAGGACAGTCTTAAAGAGATGAAAGGGTCAGACTCAAAAGAATCTCCTCGCTGATGGAGTAGGAGGAGTTACAAGTGTGGCTAGACCAGAGTTTTCCTGTCCTGGTACCAACTGGAAATGCACCCAGTGAGGAGTCAGGGGATCGGGACCCAGTGAGGCATCATACCAGAATCTCCTTCCTCCCTGCCATGCCACCATGTAAGAGAGATAAAACCAGTACTATGGATCGTAATTAAACAGTGTCTCTTAAGGATATGGGAACTAAATGTTCTATGGTATATGTGTGCCCCATGCGTGGGAACAAACCTGAGCTTGGTAAGACACAGGTCAAAACATAGAGTAGTAACTCATGACTCTGTGCAAGAAGTGACTTCAGACATGTACTTCTGCTGCCTTCCCCATTCCTGTGTGAGTGTGTGAGTTCTGCAATTGGGATATGTTGGAACTATATATATATATATATATATATATATATAAAAGTAGAGGCATGATTTCAAGTAGACCACAATAACCAACTTTAGCTGAACCATTTCTTTGCATCTATTTCTATGTGTGTATATTACACATTTGTATGCCTTTCATATTGTATGTTTTTATATATTTTTGTAAATAGATTTCACTAAGTTACCTTGACTCAATATAAACCCCCTCTGACACAGCTGGGTGCATCTGTCATTGTCGTCACCCTGTACAAACCAAATAAGAGAGAGCTTCTTCTTAACTGTCCATCCCTTCCCCATTCCTGTGTGTGCTGTGTGTCAGTATTGCGTTCAACAAATATGTTCGGATATTATATATATATATATAATATATATATATATAATATATATATAAGTAATCTAAATACAAAATAGTCTAGTCTTAAAGGGTTAGATTACCCCCTCACTTGTCCCACTGGTGCACCAGTTATGACTGTGATTAGACCAGGAGTTTTCCTGCCCCTGGTCCAACACCCAGTGCAGTGTAAGGAGCAATGGCATGCAAGCAAGTATCAAGGACAAGGAAGGAGATAAAACCCCTCGCCAGAGGGAGTAAAAAAACCACTACTGAGTAAGAGAGATGTGACATAAACAAGAGAATCGACAATAATTAATCAGTGTCTTCAAGGATATGGGGAACTAATGTTGTACGATAACATTAAATTTCAAGGATATAAATCATATAATATAAGAGCGAAGTATAAAATAGTTTAATTATAAATATGTGATGGAGGACAGTCTTAAAGATGCAAAGGGTCAGACTCAAGTAGGAGTGGTTAGATCCCAACTTGGAGATGCACCCAGTGAGGGGCCACACGAGAACGGAGAGATGGACTATGAGACATAAAACCAGTACTCGGCAAGAGAGATATAACATAAACAAGAGAGAATCTAATTGATCGTAATCAACCAGTGTCTTCAAGGATGATAAAATCGCAATATCCGAGCTGACTGTGCAAAGAGCAAAAACAATGTATGGAACGGGCGTGTGTGTGAGAGAGAGGGAGGCTGTAGGGAAATGTAGCACGTGGGCGTATACTAGTTTATGAGAGAGGGTTTTCTTTCACTAACAAAATACACTTAAAAGCAAAGTAAAGGAAAAAGAAAAAACAAGCAGCTTAACAGCAACTTAATGAGATAGTTGCCTAACCTTAGTAATTAAGAACAAACGTCCAGCTTAATCCATGCTTCTGTGCCTGCCTGAGTAAAAACAGCAAACTCAGTAAGCTATCGGTCATTTGTGTATATATAAGATTGAGTGTAATAACACATATACACATACAACATATATAGTATAGTGCGCAGTAGATGCACCCACCTGATGCACACACACGATGCAACTTTTCAAGTATCTGCTGTATTTCATGAACACATACACCCAACGAATAGTCTTGTATAATAACAAATGTATTGATAAATATGTATATATGCACACATTAACATACACAACAGATTATACTGCATGCACAATCACACACGTGCACAAACATGTATATATCAGTAAGTGAGTGCATGTGTGAGAGAGACCTGCTGGAAATGTCACTGAGGAAACTCTCTCACATACAACTCTCTCTCTCACACACGCGTACGCACGCACGCGCACACACACAACCATAGTAATATACATTAAATCGTAAAACATGCTTATTAAAGAGTATAATATGATAGTACCTCATTACACAAGCATCCTATGCACGATTTTCCTAGTGGCCTCGTTGCTATCACGAGCTGGTCTAAAGTCCTGCCCCGCTCCCCTATCTGCTTCAGGATGAGCAGGGACATTGTATGGAACCCCATCCATTGTTTGATAATAAAGTATCTTAGCACACATGCACACATATATATGTATGTATATATATATATATACATATACATATAAATATATATAAACACTTGTTTAGGGTTTAGGATACATCTATATATACACGTCTTATAAACACACACACACCACACACATACTTGGTGAGTAGTTAGCAAGGCCTAAAGAATATCGATGCGGATATGCACTCCTTAAATCATCTTCTTATTCATTATTAAATTTTTATTGCCATCACCTTTATCATTTTTGTGTTCATTGTCATTAATTTCACATTCATATCCTCATTCATTATTAGCATATCCATTACCAACGTTGTTATCTCTATAAAATTTAAGTAATCCTCTTTTAAAAAGTAAGGAGAAAACTCTCACTTATCAATGCATAATTAATGCACATGTCATACACAATTCTATTATATAATACTCCCTATTATATGCATGTATATTTATTAATTAAATAAAAGTTATGTTCGACATGCATTACTTAGTTGCAAGGAAAGAAAGACTACTTAAAAAGGTTACACCAAAGTCAAGCTCTCTCCCAAGTAAAACATAACAAGTAATAAATCTTGGTGGCTCTAATTTCCAACACAAAATATTGAGTCATCCTTAAACACGTGTAAAAACTTTAGAACTTAAAAAGAAATTTTATAAATTTAACATCTAAGATGAAAATGAACAGCTAATTCACTTGATCAATGTACAACTTTTTCATAAAAGTTCCATAATCTTTATAATGTATACGTAATTTAAGGATATGGATGAAGCAAATTTTTAACTCTTTTATTAAATTCATATGTGAGTATAAAATTTGTTAATGTATCAATATGTACCTATCAAAAGTTCATGTAAATGTACCATCAAAAGTGTAGAAAATAACAAACAAACATAATTTGAATCGGATAATCCATCATGACAACTTTGGGCACACACATAATATTACACACACATGTATTTATTAAGTGGTTGGTTTTGTTATCAATTTTTTATTTTATGTGTTGCTGTTTTTATTATGACTCTCAAGAAAATTAATTAATTATTACAAATTATAATCTTTTTAAAGACGTTCATATAAAATTATAACACATTATTAATTACTAACCATGTTATACTTATATTTGTTTGTGTACCTTGAATAAAAAAGTTAATAATAACAGAATCATTACTGCTCATGACAATTTTTCCAATCTATATTATAATGTATCACGATCGATCCGAAATAATTATTGTTGTAACATTATAAATTGTTCAACTTACACATACATTATTTTCTCATATGCAGTCTTAAATTCGTTTTTATTAAACGTGCATGCTTTAAAAACTGTATCACGAAATGTGAAAAAAAAAAATAACAAATAAATCAAATTGAATTAAGATAATACATCCTAATAATTTTTTATCTTGTGTCCAAATAAAAGTCTCCGCACATTAATATTATATAATGATATATTGTTTAATTACCTTATCCAAGTGCCAAAGATAAATGTATGTGTTTAAAATGCTAATGAGATATTTGTATTATCTTATTCACACATAAATATTTACATAAACTTTTAATAAGTACACATTAATACCTTAACAAATCATATATTCATTTAAAAACATGATAAAGAAATTAAAGCTCTTGATTCATCTATATTCTTAAATTTTATATACATTATAAAAATCATAAAAGATATTTTACAAGGGTTGTAATTAATGAAACAAACAAATAATTCACTTTAATTTTAAATATTAATTAAAACATTTTAAAATTTTAAAATATAAATAAATAATTAATTCATTTCATCAATGTACAATCCTTTATAAAAATATTTTTCATTATTTTTATAATATATATAGAATTTAAAGGTATAAATGAATTAAAAGCTTTAACTTTTTTATCAAGTTCATGAATATAAAATTTATTAAGATATTAATGTGTATTTATCAAAAAATTCATATAAATGTCCATGTGTGTGTGAAATGTATCACGAAATGTAAAAAAAATAACAAATAAATGTAGTTGAATTAAAATAATACATCTTAATAATTTTTTGTCTTATATTTAATAATAATCTCTACACGTCAATATTGTATAATGACATATTATTCGATGATCTTATTTAAACATAAAAAATAAATGTGTATGTCTAAAGTGCCAATAAAATATTTGTATTAACTTACTCACACATGAACACTTAAACTTTTAATAAATACACATTAATATCTTAAAAAGTCATATATTCATTTAAGAACCTAATAAAAAATTAAAGTTCTCCATATCCTTAAATTTTATATACATTATCAAAATCATAAAAAATATTCTTATAAAGGTTATAATTAATGAAACAAATAAACAATCCACTTTAATTTTAAATATCAATTAAAACATTCTAAAATTTTAAAAGATTGAGCAATAATGATTTATATTGTTGGCCTTTTGTTTAAAATACACACACAAACATAACTATAGCATAGTTAATAATTAATAATGTATTACAACTTTATATGAACATTTAAAAAAGAATTGACTTATAACAATTGATTATTTTTCTTCAAACCAAGATAAAAACAACAACACATGAAGTAAAAAAATTAATAACAAAATTATTAATATATATCACAAAAACCAAAATCAACTTCATTGGAAAATACATTTTTATTTAAAAACAATAAAACCTTAAAATTATGTTAGTGAACTACATAATGACATTAAAGGAAGTAATTACTAATGAGTTAAATAATGAAGTAATACATGTTAAAAGATTATTATGTATACATAGCATATATATATGTATATCCATATTATGCATATATATATATATATATATATATATATATATATATATGTGTGTGTGTGTGTGTGTGTACATGTGTATTGTTTTGAAATGATTTTTAAAAAAAAACTAATTAAATATTGTAAGTTAGAATTCTTTTAAAGAAGTTAGTATAAAGTTGTAACACATTATTTGTACTTATGGTTGTATGTATACCTCAAACAAAAAAGCTAACAATAATAAAAATCATTACTGTTTATAATAATCTTTCCGATATTATAATGTATCCTACTCGATTTGAAATAAATATTACTATAACATTATAATTTATTCGGCTTGTATAGGCATTACTTTCTCAAGTACAGATTTAAATTTGTTTTTATTAAAACGATATTCTTATGCATTCTCAAAAGCCTGCCACACCTGACTAAATACATATACATGTGTATGTATTAAAGTTTATACCACATTCACAAGTCAACTCATGCAAAGTATTAATCGAAGATGGGATATTCTTGTTTATAGATGCCTAATAATTTATTATGTTTCACATTCAGGAAGGAATAATAACGTAGTGTGTGTGTTTCATGATCCATACATTATCTGATTGAAATAAAATATATCAAATAACACATAATGTAGCCCCGTTGTATTGCATATATTTGTGTGTGTATCATAATTTATAAATAGTTATCTAAATGAAAAATATAGTGTATATTTCTAATGATATAGAAGAACCTATATACTGATTTTTCTTCTACAGTGGTACCTTTTCTTAATATAATAAAGTACAGTGTTTTTATGGTCCATGTGTATATACACATATCAATTAATTTTTTAATATGATTAGTTTATATTATTGCACCTCGTTTAAGTAACTGACTCAGGAGACATCGACGATGCGCTCGTCGCTGGTCGCCGCTGCATCCTCCGCCGCAATCGCACCCATTTCTCCCCGCTGCACAAACCCTAAATTTAAAAATTAAGAGTAAATTACAGATTATTATATTTATAAATAAAGATTGTTTGATCGGAGGGTCAAATGGCGAAATAATTAACATACATTAATCAATATACAAAATAGTGTGCGTGTTTACACGCGCATATTTTTGAACATAAATAAAAGAATGCAATATCACTGGTTACTAACCTCCAAGAAAACGTAAAACCTGATTTATAATCGTTTTAAATAAATAAACCGAAGTATAGAATTAATTTTACATAAACCACCTACATAATAATTAATAAAAATTTTAGAATGTTTTACCGGAAGAGTTACCACTTGGTTACATCATTAAATAGAACATATGTACAGGTATATGTCATACAATAAACCCTAGCACGTATTCTCTTTAACCCCATCCGACTACGTTTGTACATATACAATACAGAGCCATAACTTAAGAAAGTCGTAACACATGCTCTCCAACAAAACACACATACACATATATGTGCATGTGTATACATGTGATAGGTTCACTGCTCCCATAAACAACTGCTTCCTTAATTCTGCTTGTCTGCTTAATGAAAAACATTAAATTTTGAATCAAGTATAAGCATACAATGATTATGATATTCTGAATAACCTTGTATACGTGCAACCTGCAGTTATTGCACGCCGCATATACAGTAATGCACATATAGACAGATATATGCAAACTAATCGATCCTGTATGTACATATTGTAAAATTATACAATACGTGCTTTTATGTATGAATCATGTATATATATGTATGTATATGCAGTAACATGTGTGTTAGATGCATGCAGTATAACCATCAGATGCGGACTTGCATGCACTACACACAATCATACCGAAAAATTATAAGCAAAGATGTTAGTTACTACAATTGATTAGTATACGACTAGATAATGTCGTGGTGCATATAGTCGCCGTAACTTCTTACGATCAATGTTATCATAACTATATTAGATAGATAGATAGATAGATTAGGCCGCAAGTGTATGTGTGCTTTGTTGTGCTCCTAAAAATACACATGTATATAAGTACACCGCACACACAAACACACAAGTCTCTACGACTACATATATTACCCTGTCCAAAAGATCAACTCGCTGTTCGTGATTCATCTGACTGTAGAGTTTTGCATCAAGGACTAAGTCTTGAAACATCTGGCTATTATCTGAAAGCTCTCTCTTTGCAGCATGTATGGAAAGCTGGGAACTCAAAAACTCGCTAAACCTTTAAGCAAATAGTTAAGAGAGGGAGGGGGGGGGGTGGTTGAGAGAGATAGTTACTTTGTTGTGCTCCCGGTAGAATCACAAAAGTTTTTTGTTTACCTCATATACAATTGCTTTCACGAGCTTTGAATCATCGATTCTCTGCAGTTGCATCCATCACACACATATACACACATGCAGAATATAAACTTTATAAACATGTGTGTGTGTGTGTATATGTATGTATGTATGTATATATATATCTGTGTGTGTGCACACACACATATAACTCACCACAGAATCAGGTGTACTACTTGAGACAAATGAAGAGGAAAACAGGCGCTTGTTACGACCTGCGGAACTTAAAAGATTGGCATACAAAGTACCAAGATGGAATGCTATTGTTGTGCATATATGCTGTATGAACTACCTATGTTACTTCATCCATTATGTTAAAATTTAAACATGCATATAGTGTATATATGCTACGAATATACATATAATATACTAACCAGCAGATATCCGCCATGTTTTTTGGGAGATGCATGCAAGCAAAAATAATAGAAAATACCGAGGTTTTGGACATTATTGTACTCATGTCATGAGCCTTCCTATGTAGACTACTAGTTTCACACACCACCATCCTCTTCCTCCATTAAATAATCCTAATCCTAGTTCGGTAGCTTCTACATTCTAATCCTCTTTCCGACCTGCATTTTAAGCATATAGCAGAACTTTAGCACGTATGTCTATCTGAGTGCGTTTATATAACTATGTAAACCTTACGCAGTCTAGGCTCGCAGTAGACGTAAGGATCAGTTGGTTCTTCACTGCACATGAGACAATAGAATAGATATAAATGTGCACATACAAGCATGTGTATATGTATAATATGTATACAAACACACACAGATAAGATATATGTGTGTGTGTGTGTCTGTAAGTCTGGAAGACGCATATAAACTCATATTGACAATTCAAAAACAGCTACCTATACACAAGTACATTTGCTAGACACACGCAAATAATGAGTGCGTATATATATGTATGCGTAAGAAATACCCAGGCTTTGCACGCATGCATCGCCACCATAACTTTGCTCTACCAGGAACAGCGCTCCATCCCTCGAAAAGAGACTGTGTATAGCAGAAAAAAAACACATCAATATTCTATGCGTGGTGTGTACAGTGTACATTGAAGAGAAATATCTTTCGGACAACCCATTAAACTTGAATAATAGAAAATAACATAATAACACCGGAAAAAACATCAGAATAGAATAATACATATAACCATTAAACAGAAAAAAAATACACACAGAAGAACACATAAATACATTCAACATAGAGACATACATTGATGAGATCTTCCAGGCGGTCATCGCAGCGGTGCGGATGAAGCTCGGGGATCGGTCTACCTGCCTTGTCAAGCGGCTTCTTCGGCTCCTGCTGCTCCATTACACTGCATTGCATAAACCCTAAATCCCCCGGAACAACCCTAGATTGATTGTAACGTACGGTCTCTGTTTTAGGGTTTAGCTGTTATTTTATTTGTATTAAAATAAATTTTTCTTAATTTATTTAATTTATGTGAATTATGTAAATGTCATTCACACTTAACATAAATTTTAATCATTTACATCAGTTAATCACATCACATCAATTTAACACTCGAATCATAAATTTGATATTATGCCAAAGTAATCTACTTATTATATTTTAAAATAAAAATCACACATAACATTAAGCATGAATAAAAATACATAAAATAATTTAGTAATTATATTTTATAATATTAATTTGCTTGGAGTTTTATATCAATCTTCAATTTATACATATGTTGATGCAAAAACTATGTGTACATTTGGATGTGTATAATTCACCAATATCTATCCTTGTTCACACTGAGAAACCCAGCATGCAATTTACCACTGGTGAGTCTCACACCGTCGATTAAGAAGCTCCAAGTTGATCCAAGGGCTCCTACGAAATAATCACAATCAACGGCCATGATGAAGTTTATAAATGCATTATTGCTGCTTCTTATTCTTCCTAGGCTAGTCTCATATGCTCCCATGCTTGTTGTTCCATTCTGTCTCTCTATATTTGTGTAATAAAATTCCCATGCTTTGTAGAACTTTGCTTCATCCACTACATTCTGTAAGAAATAATTATATATTTAATAAACACACACACACATCTCTGCGTGTGTGTTAACTAGATAATATGGATATAAATAATATATATATACCTGCATTTCAGTAGAAAGCCAAATGTTGTTTAAGTGAGGAAATCTATGTTGTATACTGTTGGCAAGGTCCATATACGATTTTAGGTCAAATATTTTCATCTCAGAAGCCTTATCACCTTGCCTAACATGCATACTTAGTATTGGCCTCGGTAACCATGGTTCTTCTCTAGTCCATATATCTTCAATCTCCTTATATTTACCATAAGCCGGAACCTGATCAAAGTAGTGTAAGTATATGTGTGATGTATATATATAGAGTATACGCTTACAAATACGTACACACACACGTGAAACTTATCTATTGTACACAATACGTGAATTATTGTTTAAGTGTAAACATGTGTGTGCATACCTGAGGCCAGTTTTTAGGAAGAGCTGAACTACCAACTCAGCTGCCCTAGCACCAAAGGCATCGTGTCTAGCATGGTTGAGTCGCATGCATAAGTATTCACTCTTAAACCTCATTAAGTATTTAACTGCCTGTAAAATATGTAATGTGTGCACTTTGTAATTTCTTTACATGTGTGTGTGTGTGTGTGTGACTATGTGTGTGTACCTGAGCTCTCCACCATTGCCTGTCTGCAGCTTTATGTTTGCCAACAATCTCACCATCAACAACATCTAATGTTTTCATAGAATCCCATGGTCTACCCCAGTATCTGGAAGGTGGATATACAATGAGCTTATAAAATGTATATTAATATTAATGTATATATACATATATCTAAGAAAATAAATCTTACTCTGGAACTTTGCCAAACCATACATCATCCCATGGATAAGATTTAATATTTGTGATAATTCCATTTTTCCATGCTTCTTTATCCTTTACTAGTTTTCTAGCTCTCTCTCTACATTGCTGTGATGTCTCAGGGACAAAATAACATGACCATTGTCCTCGTGCAGATCCTTAAAAAGTATTGTCCATTAATTACATATGTGTGTGTGTGTGTTAATCATAGAAGATATACCTGTGCATTCTTCGTGGTCAGCTCTGTTAAATTTCTCAGTAACAAGTATCCTTTTCTCGTTTAAAGCAATAGCAAGGATACCTGCCATAGAGTTTAACTGTGCACCCATGCCATATTTAAGCAAGTTTAGCCAGTCTGTGATGAGAAACCTCACAGACTCATCACTGCAGTTCTTGGGATGCTGGTGAATCCATATATCCGTCTGAACATGCCTTGTCATGGGCAGATTATCCTCATCACCACCCTTTATCTGTAAATATACACACACAAAGCTATAACTATACACGTACATATAGGTATACATGTGTATGTATACAGTTTATTTAACCCATCTGTTATAAGTGAGAACTACGTATCTCACACCCACACACACACACTAGAGCAGGAACTGCAAACAAGCATTCTATAATATTATAATATGCACAAAAAATCAGAACTTCTCAAGAAGTTGAGATGCACCTAGTTAATTAGTACAATGTTGAGGGACACGCGTGCATACACACACAACACACATGTATATACCCAGGTGGCTGTGGACCATGACCAACTTGGGTGTCAGCATATTCTTGAGAATCCGTGAACCTATTTGCAAATTCAGTCCTCCAATTTGAATGAGTCCATTCAGGTCTCCTCCCATATGCATCCCGCGAATCAAAAGAATCCACATTCTTCTTACATTTCTCAATATATGGAGCTCTAGGTGTATACATGAATGTAGAGTTAGATGATCCAAAATATATCTCCTCCCACTGTTGTAGAAGAATCTGTACCCTTGGATCAGGATCGAGAATCTGCGCCCTCGGGTCAGGCTGGTGAATCGGTACCCTTAGATCAGGCTGATGAATCTTTACCTGATTGCATTCATCTGCTCGATTAATTGAGACTGGAAACCAAAGATATGATTAAAAAAAGTTTCATTACATCCTAAACTTACATAGAAACAGGAGGAGAGCAGAAGTCGCTAGTACAGCAAGAATGAAATATGTGAAAATTCCCTTTTTCTGCTGCAGCATAGAAGTCCACCCATCTTTGTTGCCTAGGTATACAATGTAACAAGTATATATGTGTGTAAGCACGTGAACGTTGCGTGCGTGTTTGTGCTCGTGCCAGACGTGGAAAATCCATACATACGCAAAAACATAGCGAATACATCCTTTTTAGAGCGCTGTTAATCACAAGGTCACAGGTTCGAAACCCGCCTCGAGTGTTTTTTAATATTACTGTATACTTTAAGTGTATTAAGTGTATTAATCATATTAGTCGCTCTCCAGTGATTAATGTATAATGTCATTTTATATGTGCAGCTGGAATAGCTTCAGTTGGTTAGAACATGTACAAGGTTAGAGATTTAAAACCTCCTTCCAATGCAAAACTTTAATCATGCGTATAATTAATTATATTCCAATGTTAGTTTATATAAATTTTAATCATGCGCAAGTTATTAATTTTATTCCAATGCTAGTTTAAACAAATATTAATCATGAAGTTAATTAGTAAAATTATAAGCTATATAAAAATGCATATAGTTTACAAAATCTCTAATATATATACACTCCGTTCCTAACGAACATCTGTATTTGTACCTATCATATCCTATATACGTATTATATTGTAGATGTATATAGTGTACATTATTGATAACATCCAATTATACAAGGTTTCCACGCGGGTAGACACTAGCCGCTAGTGAGAAGATTCCAAGAGTATATTCATATGACATATATCATGTATATATTATATACTCTTACCATACAATAAAATCCAAACTGACACGTGGATATAGAATAGCCGATCATAAAAACTTTGTAATATTTCCGGCATATTCCAAGGGTTTAGGGAATTTACATACACGTAATACACTCTGCATTGTGTGGAGCAGAAATGGCGATGGCGCAGGCTGCCCATCTCCCCGCTCTTCAGACCCGCCAAGGTAATCTCTCTCTCTCTCGCATTTCCCGATTTTGCCCCATTTTTTCCCAGCAGACTCCTGTTCTTCCTCGGTCTGTGCAGCGAATCGAAACTCTCAATTGCTTCTGAGAAGAAGATTGCAATCACAATTTAGAGGGATTGATCTTCATGTAAGATTCCGTGCACAGATTCATCGTCTCCATCGAGCTCCGGCGATGGGGAGCATTGTGTGTATGGCGGCCTCTGGTAAGCCTACTTGTGTGTGTGCGTGCGTGTGCTTGTGTTGTGGATTATACGCAATGTAATGAGTATTTTTTTCTGTATATTATGTACTTGTCTCATATGCAATTTCTAGTTTATATATGTATATATTCATTAGCAATGGATCGTATGTAGCATTCCGTATAGGGACCTATACATACATATATGCCTTATGCAACTTCTTTTCATGTATATGAGAATGTACCATAAGTATACATAAATACACAATTTTTCTTTCATATGAAAAAATCTAGTTATTTTTGTATATACCTCTAAAAGTATGTTGATATGGTGTATCGGGTCATGTGAGGGAATTATGTGATTTCATGTGTTTTTTGTCTGTTTGTTATCAGTCTATGTAGTACATATACATAGAAATTGCATAAAATACAATATTTGCGTACATATGTATGTCGTGAAATCCTTAATCTTATGTATATATTAGACAAATCTTTGTTTATATGCATGTTTTCTAGTTAATTTTTGATATATATAATGCCTTCCTACGTAATTATGTGTAAATACAGACCTCTTTGTTTTATACAAGTTCTAGTTTGTATGTACTCTCTCTCTCTCTCTCTCTCACACACACACACACACACACACGAAAGTGGTTCAAAGGCATTATATACATACATACGCACATTCATACATATGTATCTAATATTTAACTATTATATGTCAAATACAATGTGTACATACATATCTATATACAAACGATTAATATTAATCTTTTCTATTTCCAGATCCACGAGAATGTCCATTGGAAGACTATCGCAACATAGGAATCATGGCTCACATAGATGCTGGTAAAACCACAACTACAGAGCGTATCCTTTTCTACACAGGCAAGAACTACAAAATTGGTGAAGTACATGAAGGAAATGCTACCATGGACTGGATGGAACAGGCAAGTATCACACACATAAACACACACTCCACATGTATATATTGACTATTGATATTCAAGTATGTTAAATTGGAGCTTTACTCTCTCTCTCTCTCTCTCTCTCTCTCTCTCTCTCTCTCTCTCTCTCTCTATATATATATATATATATATATATATATATATATATATATAGAGACACACACACACACACGAGGCTTATTGTGATATGTGTATATCGAGTTTCATGTTGTTTATATAACGCATTATGCTGTAAAATGTATTTAAATGTATATACTAACAGGAACGAGAACGAGGAATCACAATTACCTCCGCAGCAACGACTGCCGTCTGGAAAGATCACCGTATTAACATTATCGATACTCCTGGCCATGTGGACTTCACACTTGAGGTATTCCATATACGTACGTACACATATTTACAAGGAGAATGCGATCTATACAAGCATATGTTTTGGTTATAGACAATCACCAGGATATAGACGATCCTATAAGTGTCTTATGTGTGTGTGTGACACATGTTTACATCTTGTGTGTGTGTGTATTTATTTATAAGCGTGTGTATGTACAGGTGGAAAGGGCTCTACGAGTTTTAGACGGAGCAATCTGTCTATTTGACAGTGTTGCAGGAGTGGAACCTCAATCGGAGACTGTGTGGAGGCAGGCAGACAAGTACGGAGTTCCAAGAATATGCTTCGTAAACAAAATGGACAGAATGGGAGCCAACTTCTTCCGTACAAGGGACATGATCATCTCCAACCTTGGAGCCAAGCCCCTTGTTCTCCAGCTCCCCATTGGAGCAGAAGATACCTTCCAAGGTTCTCTCTTTCTCTCTCTTAAAACATGGTCTCTCTCCCTCAAATACATATACATCCGCTGGACACAGGCAGACAAACTAATCCGAGTTTTTGCGTTAGGTGTTGTTGATCTTATCAAAATGAAGGCTGTGCTTTGGAGTGGTGAACAGCTGGGTGCCAAGTTTAGTTATGCGGATATTCCCAGCAACTTGGAGGAGCAAGCGAAGGAATACAGAGCGCAAATGGTGGAGCTTGTTGTTGAACAGGTATGCGTACAGGCCGTGTGTATGTATTTGAGAGAGGGCGTGCGTACGTGTGCGCGTGCATTCGTGCATGCGTCTACTGTTTTAGAGTGCTAACTAGAGACTATATGACCTCTACGTATGTGTGTGTGTCTCTATACACATACATACAGATAGACAGACATAAACCGTGCACAACACATACAGGCGCACACGCACATTATGTATGTTGTTATTTAACAGGATGATGAAGTGATGGAGCAATACTTAGAAGGTGTAGAGCCCGATGAAGAAACACTAAAGAAGCTCATTAGAAAGGGAACAATTTCGAACAGCTTTGTGCCAGTTCTATGTGGGTCTGCATTCAAGAACAAAGGAGTACAGCCCCTTCTGGATGCGGTGATTGACTTTCTTCCTTCACCTCTGGATTTGCCTCCTATCAAGGGCACGGACATGGACGTAAGTACATGTTCGCACGCTACATCATGTATATACACGTTTGTACCATAGATGTCCATGTGTATGTAGTCATCTGTCCTTGTTGCATCGATACATTTGTATCTATGTAAGCCATAAATATAATATTTATTTATATATGCATGCACGCATACACACCATCACACCATACTGAAATGTAGTCATCTGTCCTTGTTGCATCGATACATTTGTATCTATGTAAGCCATAAATATAATATTTATTTATATATGCATGCACGCATACACACCATCACACCATACTGAAATGTACACGTGGCTAGGATGCGGATGTTGCACTTGAAAGGAAGCCAAGCGACAAGGAGCCATTCTCGGGGCTAGCATTCAAGGTGATGACCGATCCATTCGTAGGAGCTTTGACATTCATGAGAGTGTACTCGGGCGTGTTATCTGCCGGTTCATACGTGCTAAATGCGAACAAGAACAAAAAGGAGAGAATTGGACGCCTTTTAGAAATGCATGCAAACTCAAGAGAAGATGTTAAGGCGGCAGTAACAGGAGACATTGTAGCACTTGCAGGTGCGTTTTGCTTTTCCTCTGTGTGTGTGTGTGTTTGTTTGTAGACAGATGTGGTGTGTGTGTGTGTGTGTGTAGAGAGAGAGGGGGGGGGGTGTTCTTTGACATGTATATGCTACATATCATATATGTATTATAACCCGCACTTATATGGACACAGCTAATCGTATGTGTTTATTGTATATATGTAGCCATAAAATGTGTATGTTTGTTTAATTGTTTATATGCATAGAAGCTGTGTGTGCGTGCGTGCGTGCGTGTGTGTTATGTTCCTTCCTTATTGTGTGTTTGCACATACGTGTGTGTATCACAGCATGTTGTACCTCTCTCTCTCTCTCTCTCTTGTGTGTGTGCGTGTGTGTAGGTTTGCACATGTATGTTTGTGTATATATAATATTAACCTTGTTACACCAGGGTTAAAGGATACCATAACGGGAGAGACACTATGTGACCCAGAGAAGCCAGTTATATTAGAGAGAATGGAGTTCCCAGACCCAGTTATAAAGGTTGCAATAGAGCCTAAGACAAAGGCAGACGTCGATAAGATGGCAGTCGGCCTTATTAAGCTTGCACAGGAGGACCCCTCATTCCATTTCTCGAGGGATGACGAGACTAATCAGACTGTTATCGAGGGCATGGGTGAGCTACACTTGGAGATCATCGTGGACAGACTTAAACGAGAATTTAAGTATTCTTAACACACACACACAAACATATATAAATAGACAGATAGATAGATATAGATATAGATGTTGTATATGCAAATAATTAATTTTCTTTCTTGCTAAACACGCACACTCACACACACATGTGCGTGCGTGCTGGTTAGCTGGTTCACACCTAGAAGATAGTTAAGTTATTGCCATTAGAAGCTAAACAATCTCTAATTTCTAGTAAGATGCGTGTGTGCATGTGTGTGTGTGTTACGTGTGTATGTATGTTTGTTTATATAATATAGTTATGTATCTCATATGTATACTATTACTAACATATATTATTCAGTTCTATCTCGCATTCATTTTACTTATGAAGAATCTGTATATCACAGTTATATATGTGATAAACTTAGCATTAAACTCATTTGTACTATATCTGTATGAATAGACATGTAGATACATAAGTAGTGATATTAATTCACGAATATTTTCAGGTGGAGGCCAACGTGGGAGCTCCACAGGTGAACTACAGAGAGAGCATATCAAAGACTACAGAGGTAAAATATGTACACAAGAAGCAATCAGGAGGGCAAGGTCAATTTGCCGAAATTGTTGTCAAGTTTGAGCCCCTGGAGCCTGGTAGCGGTTATGAATTCAAGAGCGAAATCAAAGGTTTGTGTGTGTGTGTGTGTGTGTGTGTGTGTGTGTGTGTGTATGTGTGTGTATTTATACACACACACACACACACACACACACACACACACATATATATATATATTGTGCGTGTGTGAGAGAGAGAGAGACAGAGAGAGGAATCCTACACGGACGTATATAACGGCAGTCGAATGATATAGCTTATACTATGTGTTGAATCTCTCTCTAGACACACATCATACTTTACGTAAAGGACAGGCACAGATACACACACGCGCGTTTTATAACTATGAATGTCATAGATCTGTAGATTCTCAGTATACACGTATGTGTGCACATATATACTTAAAATCAGATATAACACTTTCACACACACATGCATGCATTGTCTATAAATGCTTTCCTTGTACAGGTGGAGTGGTACCCAAGGAGTATATTCCGGGAGTGGTCAAGGGTCTAGAGGACAGCATAACCAACGGAATACTAGCAGGATATCCCGTGGTGGACTTTAGGGCAACCCTGGTTGACGGGTCATACCACGACGTTGACTCTAGCGTACTGGCCTTTCAACTGGCGGCACGTGGCGCATTCAGAGAAGGCATTCCCAAAGCAGGTCCCAAAATACTGGAGCCTGTAATGAAGGTCGAGGTTGTTACACCTGAGGAACACATGGGGGATGTTATTGGCGACTTAAACTCCAGAAGGGGCCAGATTAACAGCTTAGGTGAAAAACCGGGAGGCCTCAAAGTAAGTTATATATATATCTATATATCTATATCTATATCTATATGTATGTATGTAGGTAGGTAGGTATACATATATACATACACATATGTGTGTGTGTGTGTGTGTATAGAGTTATTAGTCGCAAATATATTATTATATTTACAAATATGAATGTTAATGTATACACCACGGAACATATCTACATTCGGTAGCGAAGTATACTAGCTTCATGATATTAAGCGTAAAGATACGTGTGTCTATGTGTATATATATATCCACTTGCATGTGTAGACTGTTTCAGGCATATCATTACACCTATTATATAACTATTAATAAACAGACTATGAACCATGATGTGTGTGTATTTAATATCTACAGTGCGTTATATATATGAAATATCACCACGAAGTATATGGTTACATTTAATATTATGTACGAAATATGCTACATGTTTGTGTGTGTGTGTGTTACTCTTGCAGACATATCGTGATCTACATAATGGTATTATGTAATTAATCATATTATTACATCTCTACAGTGTATATACATTCATGCATATGTTATATATACATATATAATGAATGCAGGTTGTATACTATAGAATAGTGCTTTCCTGGGTTTATATGTTTTGAAGTCAATGATCTATCATTTTACGCATTTTATACTGTTATCTATATCTCATAGTTATACATGGCTTTATAACCTGATGTGCATGTGTGTCTATATGTGTGTGTGTGTGTGTGTGTGTGTAGAGAGAGAGAGAGAGAGATACACACACACACACACACACACACACGTGTGTATATATAAGCATACACGCAGGTTTTTAAGTGTAGTTCGTACTTATATATGTATTATAATTAATTATTTGTTTAATATTTTTCCAGGTTGTGGATGCATTTGTACCACTGGCCGAGATGTTTCAGTATGTAAGTAACCTGCGTGGAATGACAAAAGGGCGTGCAAGTTACACAATGCAGTTGTCCAAGTTCGAGGTTGTTCCACAGCATATTCAGTCTCAGATAGCATCAAAATCTCAGACTGTTAATGCTTAATTTATTCAAATTATATATTTTTCATGTATAAAATTTTGATTAATTGTACTCTAATTAATGTTATTATTTTCTTATATACAATTAATTCTAAATATAATTTATTTAAAAAAAAATCAAAATAAAAAAAATTAGAATATTTTAATAATATTTTGTATGTTAAATAATGTAATATTATAAGAATATGCCTTAATAATAATTCTTTCAGTCCAAATTTTATTTTATATTTAGATATGAAGGATGTATACAATATTTCTTGTATGAATGAATTACTAAGAAATGTTAATTTAGAAAAAATTAGTAAACAGTAAATTCTTAATAAGAATACATAATAATTATGTTCAAAAACTAATACTTACTAATAATAGTTTAATTTATAAATACATAATTATATTCAATAACGTAATTTTAATAATATACGAACGTTATAACTAAAATGGGAATGTTTATAGTCCCATTTTCTTAATAATTAATAATTTTAATTATTTAATTAACATTTTTAATATAAAAAAATGATTTTTAAAATAATATATGTTTAAATAAAGAATATTCTTTAAATGTATATTTAAAATATTAATAATTAATATATAAGTTTAATTAATTTTTATTTATATTCCCATTTTCATATATCATTCCTATTTTAATTACAACGTTTATATATTAAATAATTATATTCAGTAACATGCTTTTCAATTATGGTAGAGGGGTAATGATGTGTATATCCTAAAATTAAGATTTAGATTTTATTTAAGTTTTACATTTTGTTTAAAAAATGATAAAAATATTAGTAAACACTTTTCTGGATAATTTAATTTTATTTTAGTTTAAACTTTTGTTTAAGTAATTATAATTAAGAAAAAGAAGTTAAAATATACTCAAAATAGTTTTTACTTTGACGTAAGGGGAAATTTTAAATACATATCTTAATTGAATAATATGGTATTTTATTTAGCATGTACTATGTTTAGATTTTATTTACATATTCACCTAGACACATACACATAACTATAATATTTAGTATTATTAACTATTAATCATTAATATAAGATTTTTTTTATTTATTAAAAAATAGTATATTCTACAGTTATGGCCAATCTAAATTGTTAAAATATATTAAAATGTGTATGTTAGAATACAGTGAACCCACATTTACAGAGTGCCTACATATATGAAAACACACACCACACACACATATTCCAATCTCAGCTACATTTGTACAAGTGCAATTTAAAGAAAACCCATAAAAGTTATTTAAAATAAATTATTTTAAATAACTTCTTGCTCTTGGCTGCTCAATCAAGTTCTAACACCCATACCCACACAACTCTGGACCAACACCAAAAACATTGCGGAAAGGGGGAGATGTTAAAAGTTTGAAATTCATATCAATGGAAACTCAGATTTAATTTGAAAATTATATTAATAAATAACAAGTTACTCATATTGTTATACATAAACTTCAGTTAAATATTAAGAATATGGTTTGAAATAATTGTGTAAATTATGTGTAGATACACAATCGTACATGTATATGCATACGTACATACTTTACTTAAGCTAACCTAAAAGAATTTCCAAGAAAATCTATACTTTTTGAATTTCCCTCCGAAAGATGCCTACATTAGGGTTCTTCGTAGGTAAGCGCATTCGCTGCTGGATCACTATGCAAATGGATTCATTCCATATCCAGCCGCAACTTAGATTTCTGCGGATTTCTCCAGCTAGGGTTCATCGGAGTTCACAGACTCATGCTCGATCACGAGTCCTTGCTCCAAAAATGCAACCAGTCCCCATAGAAATCTTCTTAGGGTTGCATCGGATTGATTCTGCAAAATGCCTCTTTTGATGCATACGAATCGATCAGCCCTCTGCAAAAAATGCGGCTTTCGATTCAAGCCGCGTCTCAGATTGTGCTCGCCGATTCATGATATATATATGCATATGCATACCGGTGATGCCATTGCCGAGCATCTCATAGAAGAGGAAGATGATGGCATGCTGGTTGGAGGTAATATACAAGATATGCATACATGTGTTATGTGTGTGTGTCGTGTGCTGGTTAAACGACATCGATATCAAATATGCATTATATACATAAGATTCAAAGTTGAAAGATTCAATTTTGTATGTATATTATAGAAATCTTATGCTAATTTTTATTTTCTATTGTGTTGCCAGAAGTTGCAGACCTTCTGAAAGACAAGCCTGCTTGGTTCCTGCATGCATGGGTGCGTATATCGGTTTGTGAGATAGTTAGGTTATTTATCATGCACAGAAAATTGCCCACATTCGATTTCTCACTTTGCCAGACTGATATTCTTCGAGTAAGCTGTTTCTTGTTGTAGTATATATAGATATCAATATACATGGATCATATGTGTGTGCGCGTGTGAATGCGCGTATGTGTGTGTGTGTCTATGTATATACTTATACTCGAAAACGCAGATGCTACCTAATGTAGGTGATCACCTTGCCCTGAGGAAGAGAAGACGAAGATGACGACATTATGCTGTTTAGAAGTTGGTTAACACATGTGCGTGTGTATACTCTAAGTACTTGTGTCAATGTTTCAGAATTATCGCTGCCAAATGTACCTTGTATTGAGGCACAGCCAAACTGTTGAAGAGCTTCCGGAGTATGCTTTTACCCAGTTATCATATTCTCAGTCAAAGGCCACGAAAGGTGATGTTATAGTTCGTTTAACACACCGCACGCACACATACACACACATACACACACATTCTTTTTTAGGACTTAATAGTATCATATGTATCATTCTACTTAAATTAAATGGTGGTTTTGCAGCGAGGTTCAAACCGAGGCTGTCGAAGAGCTTCCAAAGTACAATCTCTTCGACTTATTTACCTAAAATTGCTTAAAAGGTGCGTCCCATTGTGTGTGTGTGGTGGTGGTTATGTTTTTATTTGTTTATGACTATATTATTATATTATGATATCATCATAATTAGATTTTCTTGCAGCAGTAGCTTTGTCTATATAATGGAGGAGAAAGCTCACATTCTTTGAAAGTCCCTCCTCCTTTGGATGGCCAACCTTCGGGGTATAAGCGGCTTTTGACATCGGGAGTACGCAATAAACAATAGAGATCAATCACATTAGGCTGTTTTAAATGGTCCATTTTAGCACTTCAGAGCGCTTGGCTTTTGGTAAGCACTGTTTGTTTGTTTATTTGTATGTTTGTGTGCGTGCGTGTGTTAAAGGTATATTTGTTTACAGTACACTGGTACTTATAGTGTGTATAAGCTGGATTGCCAGGTGAAGATATAATGGAACTTTGCTGTCATACTTACAATGTCCGTCCTCATAAACTGTACAGTTTCATAACGTGTGTGCGTGCGTGCCTGTGTGTGCATCCTTTTGTGTAAGGTAAATCTAGAGGTCATATTTGTCATCTTTATACAGTACAGGCGGGTGTGCGTATTTACAGACGGGTGTGCGTAGACGTATATATGTCTGTATACACGTGTATGAGGTATGTTATCTACGTGTAAACCGCACTCACGCTGGGTATATGTATCTTTGCATGCACGAATTACTATTGGTTATACTTATCTTCTTCGCACTTAATATTACTGATGATACTGTACATCCTGGTACTTTTGATTTAAACAAATAATCAGTCAAACATAGTGAAGTAATTGAATTAAATATGTAATATTATATGTATTTACTATTATATTATCTTATCTTACAATGACGTATATAAAGTCAGAATCTTATTTCACGGCCGCAAAAGTTGTTTGCTGATGGAGACGTTGTTTCGTATAGAAGCAACCACTGATGTCTCTCTTTCCCACAAATGATGTTATTATTCTTTTTATTTGGTATTTTAATGCTCTTGCAGCTTTTTTGATTGCTTACTGGATTCACACTTGCAATAGTATCATGTGTAGAAGCCTCCCACTATAGTAAGTAGATCTTATTATTGTTTGTATATATGTATATGGTGTGTGTATACATTTACACGCATACTGTCTACTACAAGTGTGTCCACAGAGTACCCTGAGTAGGCATTTGAACTATACATAGAATATGTGTCTGTGTGTGTGTGTGTGTGTGTCGAACATATGCACTATCAATTCCACCAGTGATTGATATGTATATACTTGCACATTGTGCACACACACATGCATACATCTATTGCATACGTGCTTATATTTATTGTATGCACTCGTGCCGGGTGGGTGGGTGTGCTTGTGCACATCTGTGTGTGTGTGTGTGTTACACACTGATAGGCACACACACCCACACACACATCTATGCATGTATTTGAATACATGCATTCAATATTCCGTGTACTCCCCCTCTCACACACACATGGTTTGCGACATTCTGTATGCACATCATGTACATACACATGTACGGACGATATGTATTACGTCTACATGTATGTATAATTTGTGATTGCAAACCAGCTTGCTATCATGGTGTAGCCATTTCTCAATATTCGAGTATCTCCTTAGTGGCCACGAAAATGACAATGGTGGGTGTCCATTTGATCTCTTATATCGAGAAGGGCTAATTATTTCCCAACCAGCTATTTATACACGCATTCAATCCCTCTTCCATTCATCCCCATACACAGTCATTCATATCTTACAATTGTAGTTTTTCTCTTGCATGTTTGTATGGGGAAGCTAATTATCTTGTTAACTATCTCACTATATACATTCTTCAGCTGTCCGAGGCTCGTGACAAGATATTGTATGAGAATGCAGGTTCCGTGGATATTCCTGAGCTTGGAGGGGTGAGAAAGAACCACAAGCCTGGCCATGGTGTTTATCAGCCTGATAATGTGCCAAGTTCCATCACAAACCACAGGTACATACGTTATTTACCTATAATAGATGAATACGGCATTTTACTATATTATACTACACATAATCATAAAATTCTTATTTTAATCAACAACTAAAACTTATGTGACCTTCCGCATGCAAATACGTGCATACTTCCATGCATAAACAGTGTGTGTGTGCGTACTACGTATGAAAACTGCTTATAGTCATTTTCAGTGGTGTAGACCCACATACAATTTCGATTTATAGATATAGGAATACTTAAACATACGCAGAATATGTATTTTGAGCATACTCTGTAGTTGCACTCTGTACGTGTGTTATATAAAGATATATAGCACACACACACACGAACCCACACAGTACACACGCGTTTACATGTTGCTATAAGTTATTACAGTAGCATGCTTAATGTATGCTTATTATTCTTTATATCATCATTTGTACACACTAATACTAATATGAAACTTACAGACCCGGTCACCAAGATGGAGAAGTCTCTACAAACAACCACATCCCTGGCCATGCGAATGTATACCAGCCAGAGCACCACAACGGCGACCACCATGGCGAAGATATATATGCAAAGCATCACATTCCTGGCCATGCTGGTGTGTACGAGCCAGAGCACCACAACGGCGACCACCATGGTGAAGATATATATTCAAAGCACCACATTCCTGGCCATGCTGGTGTATACCAGCCAGAGCACCACGACGGCGACCACCATGGTGAAGATATACATGCAAAGCACCACATTCCTGGCCATGCCGATGTATACCAGCCAGAGAATCACAATGGTGTGCACCATGGCGAAGGGATATCCATCAAGAACCACATCCCTGGCCATACAAGCGAGTACCAGCCGGAGCACCACAATGGTGCATCATGGTGAAGATATGTATACAAAGAACCACATCCCTGGCCATACAAGCGTGTACGAGCCAGAGCACCACAATGGCAATCACCATGGTGAAGATATATACACGAAGAACCACATTCCTGGGCACGCTGGTGTGTACCAGCCAGAGAACCACAATGGTGATCACCACAGTGAAGAGATATCTGTCAAGAATCACAAGCCTGGACATCCAGCAACCTACCAGTTAGAAAGTCACAAAGGTGGTGAGGTGTCAACTCAGAACCACAAGCCTGGGCATATAGGTATGTGTGTATATCCAGGCCATATATGTGTGTGTATACATAATTTATGCAAGCTCTCTCTCTCTCTCACACACACACACTCATACGCCTGGTTATGTAGGTGTTTCAGATAATGCAGTTCATCCCGAGGGTAAAACATACAATGCACCAGGTTACGGTGCAGGAAGTGGATCAGGTTACGGTTCTGGCAGCGGTTCTGGATACAGTAACGGTTATGTGCCTGCTTATGGTGCTCCTGCTGGGGATACGGTTCAGGTGCTGGAACTGGTGCTGGCTCTGGTTATGGGGATGCCGGTAAAGGGTACGGTTCAGGCTCAGGTACTGGGTCTGGTTACGGAGAGGGTGGATATGGTGACACTGGTAAGGGATACGGTACAGGCTCTGGCTCAGGTACCGGTTCTGGTTCTGGTTACGGAGGTGAGGCCGGTAGTGGATACGGTTCTGGTTCAGGTGCTGGGTCAGGTTATGGTGAAGGTGGTAATGGCTACGGTTCGGGATCTGGAAGTGGTTCGGGTTACGGTAATGGTGATGCGGGTGAAGGGTATGGTTCAGGTGCGGGATCTGGTTCTGGATACGGAGCGGGTGGGAGTGAAGGATACGGCCCGGGATATGGTGAGGATGGTAAAGGTATGGTTCAGGCTCGGGTTCAGGTTCGGGTTACGGAGGTGCTACTGGTAGTGGGTACGGTTCCGGGGCTGGGACAGGTTCGGGATATGGAACTGGAGGAACCGGAGGATATGGTTCGGGATCCGGTTCGGGATCAGGTACGGGGTCTGGGTATGGTAGCGGTGGTTCTGGTGGATATGGCGGAGGTGACGAAGGTGGGGATGCTGGTCCCGGGTATTAATCAGAGCGAAATGCTCCTCAAGATATACGTAAAGAATGCGGTGGTCTGAGCAGTTAATGGAGATAATATTAATTGGAACGAAATTAACATTTAAACTACAGCTATGTAATTTCATTGTTCGGTTGGAAAATAATTTCACTTATTCCTATGAAATAATATACTTTACTACTCAATATCTGTTATATATATATTTATTTAACATTTATATATACGTAATTAAATAAACTTCATAGTTTAATATTATTTTCTAGTCCCACCTTGGGGATTTAAGATAATTTAATAATCTTTAATTTAATGACCCATACTTTTTTCAGTCATAATTTCTTTAATTATCTAATAACCTCTATAATTAATACCTACGTGGTCCCACGGTATTAAATTATAGAAGTTATATTGTAATATTATATGTTTTACATACCAAACGGTAAACATATATAATGATAAATCTATTCAAACATAATAACCTAGATTATATTTTAAATTATTTCGAACCTTCAACTTTGTGTTTTATAAGCATTTATATATAATTATTTGTACGCAACTTTTAGTTTGTTTTTGGATAATACAGATTTAAAAGCGTGTTGCATATATGAAGCATATATCTGAGGAACGATATACAACATTTCAATAATAAGAAAACTAAGTTATTCATATGTTATTTTATATTAAGAGGTATCACTGTAAGATCCACGTGTACTGCTTCATGTGCACACATTATTAATAGCATAGTGAATTTGATATCCGTCGGATTGGTTTCAATCTAGACCATATAAGTTAGGGTTTTTCAACTAATAAATATACACATTTTTATATTTCGAACTCTCACATTGGTGGAGGTGAAGGGCACCTTTAATTATCCTTACAGAGTGTTCGAATTTATGTCTCTTTTATTGATTTTCTTATCTTCTTAAATCTAGCTTTTTTATTGTTTAAATCTATTCATTTCTTGTAGATTTTGTCCTTTTTTCGTCCATGGATCCACAATAAGCAAATCCTTTGTATGTGGAATAATTACTCATGTAGTTGTTGCATATCATGCGGATGCAACTGAATAATCATTCTCAACTGATGCATTCACAGCCTAGGGTACTCCTCCTGCTCATGTTGCAAACCCCCGTGTTCAACCGGATTTCTTTCACAGAAATCCTGGAGATGTGTGTACCATTGATTTGACCATTTCACCATAGTTGCCACATATCATTCATAAAATGGTGCTTAGCGTTTGTGAGGTTTTCCTACTTGTCTTTAAGGAACGGTGTTGCAATGGTACAATGGTTTAGATGTGTTCCGACATGTTAAGTTCTACACACAACAAAAGGCTCCGAAAGCAAACACCAAATTGCATCACCAACTCAAATGGTTCCTGACGAATACGATGCAACTGCTGAAAAGCATCATCACAGTTGTCCGCATGCCCAAATGCACGTTTGAAGATCTCTGGAAGAATACTCCAATCTTCACGAGTTGCAACATTAAGCTAGGTATGTTGTGGCAAGCACTTCGTCAAGACCTTATGGGGCTTGTGCATGCACTAGCTCTAGTGACTCTTGATGATGCTTTGAGGCTGGCACAACGATATTAGTCGTCACCTCTCCCACTTGCACCTTCACGTTCTCTCGTTCCACTTCATGTTGGGGATGGACCTACTCCAATGGAGGTTGAGGCTGTTGCTGCTCGTGTACTAGCACAAGGTTGGGCCCATGGACGTGCAGTTCGTTGTTGGGGCTTATGATAAGGTTAGACACACGTATCGGCTCTGTTAACGAGTTCCCGATTGGCGTCCCCCATTTTCGGGGTGGAGGCCTTGGCGTCAATAATGTTCGATTGGCACCATTGAAGTAGAAGGTTCTGATGTAGTGGATCTTCCGGGAAACGACGAATCGCACGAGTAGGAAAAGTCTTTTTACAAGTGTACTGGAGTCATAAATCCAAATCAGAAGTTACGATTTTGATATTAATAATAACCATGTAATGAATTCATTGTTATATTTATATTATTGTATTCTTTTTGTTTATTTTTCTCTAATAATATTAACCAAGACATATTTAAGCTATACAATATATAAATTTCTTAAGAATATATAGATATTTTATTTATAAATTTTATAAGAAAAGCATAAATCCACAAAAATAATTTAAAACTCAACTTAAAAACTTTCAATTTTTTGCAAGATGTTGTTTTATAACTATATTATTTATCTTTTATATCCCAAGCAACATAATATACATAATTGTAAAAAATCAAATGTTTAAGGTGTTATTTGAGTATGAACACACCATAGAAAACATCTCTTAAACAAATATTGCATCTTTAAACTTTATATCATAACTTATCCATTGTAAGCGATAATGTAATCTATATAGATCAATGTTAACAATTTTAAAATGTTATTTATTAATATATAAGGTGATATTTTAATAAGGGCATTTCTATTGCTCTATATTTTATGTTAATATGCTCAAGTTAAGTATATTAAGTATGAATTTTTTTTCACTAAACTTACTTAATTCTTAAGTAAGTTTTGCATTTTTTTTAGTTAAGTAATTTTTTAAGTTAAGGTGCATTTGCTTTCCGTGGTCAAAAGTGTTAAACCCTAAGATTTTTTTAAAAATACTTAAAGAATTAAGAATATTCACTTTATAGTTTTTAAGTTACAGCATACAATGGTAATATACATTTTTAAGTATTCAACATTTAAGTCTATTAAGTAGAGGGGTACTTAAGCTAAATAGTAGTGGAAAGATGATTTTTACTTAAGTATGAATTTAAGATGAATTATGGAGTAGATGGAAATGACTCCTTAATTTCTCAAGGTTGTTCTTATAATTTATAAGGTGTAACTTTAAAAGAATACATAAAAAATTATGAAATCGTTAATATTATAACTTTAAATTTTACATTATAAATAATTTGAATAGATCTTCATAAATGACAAAAATAAGTACTTTAATATATAATAAGTAATATAATGACTTAGAAACATTTGTTATTAATAACTTTCTATAAATATAAATATATATAAAATAAATGAAATGTTCAATTATATATTTGAAATTATAATATTATTATGCTGAGAATTATAAATACATATATTATTATAAGGTTTAAACAATTGTTTATTATGAATATAAAGATATGCATTATTTTTCACAGTATTTATTATAACTACTATTGGAGATACTCATTTTATATTTTTTTATTTATGTAAAATTAATATAATTAATTAATTAACTTTAAAATTATTATCATATTGTAGCTTTGTATTTTCTCTTGTAATATGCAATTTGTGTTATTACTTAAGAGAAGTGGTTTCATTTAAGTTGGATAAAAAAATTAATTCTTTTTTCTTTTTTTATTTGGATACATATTTTGTATTTTTATCATATTCACAAATAATACTTGAAGTCTTAAATTCATAAGTGAAATATTTAATCATATGAGATCCACATATAAACAATATATATATTTTTATAATACCATTTAAAATTGGTGTATATAATTCTATTATGATTTATAACTTGAATTTTGTAAATTCATACATATGATTGTATTATGATTTTATTACATACATTCATTAGCATTAATTAAAGTTATAAAGAAAAGAAAAAGATAAATGAAAAGTAAAAGTTATTTGAAATTGTAATTTAAATATAAATGTAAATTTCTACAAAATAAATCCGCCCAAACTCAAGGATTCACAACAAGAGTATAAGAAGTATTACCATGTGCCGTGAATGTTATCATCTATTGAGTTTGAATGTTCAATTGCATATGTATAACATTTAACAATTGTATGAATAACTACTCCATAGACAAAATATTCGTAGGTTGTGCAACCATGAATGAAAAAAAAAAAAAGAGAGAGAGAACGAGAGAAAGAGAGAACGAAACAGATTTAAACAATAAAAAAGCGAAATTTAAATATATAAAGAAAATCTACAAAAAAAAAAAAAACCACAAATTCAAGCTATTCGAAGGGACAATTAAAAATACCCCTCATCTTTACCAATGTGAGAGTTTAGAATATAGAAATGTGCATATCTTATTAACCCAAAACTCTCAAGTTGTTCATATTGAAATGATTGCCATAATTCATTAATAATATGGATTTAATTTTTGAATATGTTTGTTAATTTATATAAAATTTAAAATCTTTTTTTCCCTAATAGATAATTGGATGTTTATAATATTATTTAGTTTATTATATATTAGTTTATAATCAAATGCAATTAATTAAACCAAAGCTTAAAAAAATTGAACTATGAATTGTTGCCTTGAGGGATATCCAGACTTCGACAGCACTTTTACAGCGCACCACTGTCCGGAACTCGCGTTGCTTGTATATAAATATATAGATCATATTGACTTTAGCAATTGGTATTCAGCATATACCACACACACAAATGGATCATGCATGGGTTTAACATGTGTGTGTGAGAGAGAGTGTGTGTATTTAAAGATTTTTTCATAAACACCAATTACCCCTTTGCTTTGTTGGTTTAATGGAAAGGGAAAGGTTATAAACAATACTAAAGTATATATAAAGATTAATCATGAAATATTTTAGAAGTAACTAAAGATATTTATGGTGTGGTTAATCCTATAATTAGGACGATTTATATTGATTTAGGACAATTTAAAAATATTTATGTCTTATAATTAGTACAATTTATATTTATAATCTAAAGATATTTATGGTGTGGTTAATCCTATAGTTATGACAATTTAAATATGATGAAGGATATACTTTTTTTATTGTGTATACAAACCTTAACTTAAATATAAGGGTTATCAATTTTCTTCTTTTCTTTGTGTTCTTGTTATATATTGTCTCGGGGTCCTTACATTGGTAAAGATGTTAGTCAGGTAATATCTTTAAGGGGAATTATTAGTCTAGCTTAATGTAAATATTATTGATTCTTGACTACTTTTGTGAAAATGCCATATTAGTAATTTTTATTATTTTTATAATATGTTATTTTTCTACCCTTGTGGTATGATATTGGTTTTTGCTGCCCTTGTGGTATCGTGATATTAGTTTTTACTACTTTCATACAATAATTTTTGATGCTTTTTGGTACATGGTGTTATTAATCTTCATTGCCCTCATGGTATATTATGTTGCTATTTTTTGTTATTTTTATGGCATGTGTTATGTTGTTGATTTTTGGGTTTTTTTTTATATATTGATTTTGAGTCATCTATATGGTATTTAATAAAAATGAAAAATAAAAAAATTTCACATGAAAAGGAGTAAAGTACAAACATGATGAAGATTTCATTATCTAGTAATATGAGTTTGTTTAAATAAAATTCATTATAAGTTGCAAGTGCAATATTTATATATATACCTTTGAAAAACTTTAATTGTAATATTTTAATTTTTAAAATAACAATATTAACTAAAAATATTAAGCTTTTGTACATGTCATCAACTATGTTATTAAGTAAAATTTTTTGTAAGTCTAAAAACATATTTGTGATCACCATTATTAACCCGTGATAAGGGTGTGAATGGAATAAGGTGAATACATATAAGGTAGAGATCATATTTCAGAAAGTTGGAATAAAGTAAGGATGATAAACTATATAGCCATACTTATTGGAAAACATGTTTGATTTGTAAAAACCTTGTTCGCAAATAGGTGTTCATGTTCCGTTTGTAAAGGGTTGCCAAGTTTAACGATTATTTTAACTTAAACCAAAATCTTTTACAATCTTTTATGTTTATTTCCGTGGGCGGGAGGTAATTGCTAGTGCAATGGTGGTGCAATGGCGGTGCAATGGCTTGCCAAGCCACCTCTTTTGATCACTCAGGGAAAAGGTAAAACTCCTTGTGGGATCAATTCACTATTTACGGTGCAGCTTACAAGCAAGGCCACATTGTGAAATCTATTAATGTTTCAAATTTATTTCTTTTACATATATTTAAGGTTTCTTTGGGGTTTTTTTTTTAATGCAAACCAGTATCTTCGTTTGTATCAAAAGTCTCCATGTTTGAACACGTTCGTGTCCGTTTAGTTCGTTTCATTCAGTCGTTTGCCGGTAATTATGTATATAGCAAGTAGTAGTATTGCGGATCCCTCTTAAAAACAAGGAGAGAAAAGTAAATCATGAAGTAAAGAAACAAGCAATAAGATGAAGGTGAGAGTAAGATGAGAACTTAGATTATGTTTACAGAAGGCACATAGTATAATAATTAGTACTCGAGCCCTTCTTAATCCTATTTTGGTCTATTTATATTCGTACTCCAATCAAATATTAACAGTTATTGTAACTTCTTTTCAGTCTTATTCAATTAATTACATAACTTTTTCATTACCATTATTATAACTTTTGTGCAAGCAGTACCTTATTGATGCATATTTCATCTAAGATTCCGTATTATGGTGGTAGCTCATAATCTTGTGTTCTTAGATAACTCTCATATGTTCATAATATATATTATTGTTTGTGTTTTTCTCATTATATATGCCCTAATTAAAGAAACACAATATATATTGTTTTGGTGTTTTTCTCGTTATATATGCCCCAAAGAAAAAAAACACAACTAAACAATTAAATATGATCTTAACAATATTATGTTTTCCAATTATTTAATTGGTCATGTACCAATAATAAGTGATTATTATTATCTATAATAAACGAAGTTGGATGTTGTTTTCTTAAGACTGAACGAGAGACATGGATACTTTCTTATTGAGGATTTGTTATTTTTATTGTTATCTACTCACATATATTGTTGTAAAACTAATAGATTTTAAAGAGTTCTTCTTTGATATACTACTCGGCCTCCACGTTTCGACCATTTTAAGGACCCCAATAATATGTTCAAAAAGAATTCTCTAAAATACACATAACAATATATACGAGTCACTTGAAAATCACAAATCCACAATAAGAAGGTAAAATATGCATATATATTTATTGTTTGATTTCAAGAAAAAAATATTCAACTTCTTGAAACTGAACTAGAGAACTCTCTCTAGGAGAGTTATTTAAGGAACGCTGTGTTAGTTAAAGCCATCTTATAAACACGGGATATTGCTTATTACAAATTAGATGAAAAAGCTCTCTCTCTCTTGAGAGAGAGAGAGTATATATGTGTATATGTGAATATGCTATGTGAGGTTATATATAAATGTATATAAAGTATATAGGAATATTAAATAAATATTTAAATTATGTATAAACAAATATATATTGAGTATCACGCATATCAACAGTAGTTTCTGCATTAGTAACTTACACGCACGCACATGCACACCACCCCATTAGTTGAGAAACCCTAACTTATATATAAGAGCGAGTGGTCCAGATTGAAACCAATCTGACGGTTATCAAAATCCATAATAGTATGTGCACATGCAGCCGTACACGTGGATCTTACATCATCCTCCTCTCGGAAGGATGTAAGTTGGTTAGGGTTCTCTTGTAGACGGGCCCGGATCTGGAGGAACATCAGGAGGAGGCACTGGTGGATTGTAGGTGGCACAACTTGTTCCCGTTGCACAAAATGCTTCAACCGTTGCACATGTTCAACCGTACATGTACAATTCCGAGGATCGGGTTGAATGTCGTGCCGAACCTCATAAACCTGTGGCCCTACTTGCCGTAGCACTCGATACGGTCCTTTCCACTGAGGAAGGAGACTCTTAGCTAAACCACGTACCGTAAGCTTGGGAAAACGAACCAACACCAGTTCATCAACCTTGTACTCCGTAGGAGGACGATGATGCGAGTTGTAGCGTTGTTGTTGTCCTACTTGTACGCGGCCCAAGTGTTCTGCTGACTCCGCACGAACCAATGGAAGAATGCTCGTCAGATACCGATCCCATGACCTAGCATCAGCAGCTCGTGTAACCGAGAAGGCAAACCCAACTCCGTTGGCAACACCGGGTCATGACCATACAAGAGCTTATATGGGGAAGTACCAATGGAACTTTGAACTCCAGTGACATAAGCATATCGGAGAGACGGCAGATAACCATCCCAATCTGAATGTTGAAAGTTCACATACTTCGCGATCATCCCCTTGAAGGTTCTGACGAGCCGTTCCACTAAACCATCTGTCTGAGGATGATAAGCACTTGTGAAAGTGTGGCGTATCCCTAGTCGAGAGTCAAAACATGAAATGCCTCAGCACCATTATCCGAGAGAATTCGCTCCGGACAAGAATGCTGAAACACGACCCGATTAAGGAGAAACTGACCAACAGCAGAAGCAGTCGCACTAGCAAGAGCACCAACTTCTACCCAACGAGTTAGGTAATCAGAAGCAATAATAACGTACTCGTTACCAGCAGTTGACCGCGGAAAAGGTCCCATCAAATCAAATGCCACCAACTCAAACGGACGAGAAACTGCAATTGACTCCAACCGTCCTTCCGAAGCACATGGGGAGTATTGCGAGCTTGGCACCACACACAGCTACGCACATACCGAATCACATCTCCTCGCAACTCCGGCCAATAGAAAGATCTGCAGCTTCTCCATCACCCGACGATGTCCCATGTGCCGCCAAGAATAGGAGAGTCATGGTAAGCATGGAGGAAGCGTGGAATGAAGATTGAAGGCACCACCAACCAAAGGATCATCTGGATCAGTCCCCACAAATAAAGAAGGTCATCCTGAAGGCGATACTGAATGTAAATGCCTGAAAGGCAAGTCATCAGCAAGTGATGCAGGATTCTCAAACCCATCACGAAGCCTTCGAATCCACGGCTCAACCTTTTGAGCTTCCCGAACCTCATCCAAAGACGGCAAATCTAACTCTGCATTCTGCGGACACTGAATGTCAAGCACAAACTGCTGATGGTACGGAATCTTCGTCCAAAAAGTCCACTGAAGCTGGAACAACTGGTTCCTCTGGGGCAACAGAAGAGAGAGAAGGTGGAAGAGGAGCCCGAGAAAGAGCATCAGCATCAGCCATGGAACTTCCTGGGCGATGAACAACTTCAAAGTCGTAAATTTGAAGTTTCAAGGCCCACCGAGCAGTAGACCAATCAAATTCTTCCGCTTCAACAACGAAGTGACTGCTGCATGATCGCCTTCCAACAACGTCCGCGAACCATGCAAGTAGGCATGGAGCTTCTCAAAACCCCAAACTGCTGCTAGACACTCCTTTTCTGTCGTGGAGTAATTCACCTCTGCTGGCTGCAATGTACGGCTGATGTACGCAATGGGATGTCGTTGGCCAGGAACACTCGTACTCTCCTGCATCAATAGCCCCGAGGCCGATGTCAGAAGCATCTACACGCAAGATGAAAGGACGAGTGTAATCCGGGTACGCCAAAACTGGAGGAGTCGTCAACAACTCTTTGAGATCTGCAAATGCCTGCTTGCAATCCTTAGACCAAACAAAAGAAGTCATTGACGATTTCAACAACGCGCGCAAGGTGCAGTACGATCTGAAAATGATCCACAAAACGACCCAGATATTGTACCTTGCCAAGAAAGCGTTGCACATCATTCACACACTTTGGCGTAGGGAACTTCAAAACTGCAACTAGTTTGTCAGGATCGACTTGCAAACCTTCACGTGAAATGCGATAACCCAGATAAGTGGTGTCCTTTGATCCAAACACACACTTAGATGGCTTCAACTTCAAACCAACTTCCCGCAGCGATCCAAAACCTTACGTGTCATCACCGACATGCTCCTCCCATATTCATCCAAATGGATTAAAACATCATCGATGAAGTCAGTAGTCACCTTCGGCATATCGTAGAGAACCTCATCTATTATACATTGGAAAAGTTGCTGGAGCATTGCTCAAACCGAAAGGCATCACCAAGAACTCGTACAGGCCAAATGGTGTCCAAAAAGCAGTCTTGGGAATGTCCATGTCAGCCATCGGAACTTGCCAATATCCAGATGCGAGATCTAACTTGGTGAACCAACGGCTCCGCCCCAGTCGATCCAAAAGGTCTAGTATGAGGAAAGTGGGTATACATCTGAAACAATTACATCATTTAATGGTGATAATCGATGCAGAATCAAATGCTCCCATCCAGCTTTGTCACAAGATGAGGTTTGCATGCCCAAGGACTTCGAGATTTTCAGATAACACCTTTTCCCCAACATCTCTTTAACATTGCTCATAAGATCTTGAGCTTTTTTGGTGACTGACGCCGCATAGGTACCTTGATCGGCCTAGCATCCTCAGTTGAAATAGGGTGGTATGTCGCAATCTTGGTCCCAGATGACAAGTCAAATTTGAAAAGATTAGCATACTCCTTGAGTTCATCAATGACTGCAGCATGACAATCATCTGATGGATCCAGAGAGGGAAATGAGGAACATGAAAGGAAGATGGTTGGAAGTAAAGGTGAAAACAAAAAGTGATGCAAGCAGAGGTGGAAGCAGATGGACGAAGTGGAATAAAAGTAAGTGGAATGGAAAAAAGATGAGGGAGAGTCAAATAGGGGGAAGACTTTTCGAAGTCACACTTGGCATAATTGCGAGTCAACCAATCCATACCAAGAATAAGGTGAAAAGCTTGACTCGGCACCACCCGTAGAGATTGAAGTTCAAACTCATGATTGTCCACATAAATAATAGTGTCAACTTTATACCGCGAACAAGCATAAGTGTGTCCGTTGCCGTACATAATGAAGACTGGTTCTACCGCATGACGCAAATGAAGGCTGCAACATGTAGCAACAGACTGAGAAATAAAGGACAATGTATTCACCAATACTGAAAGGAAAATAGGACGTGGTGTGTGATTAAATTGAACTTGAAAAGTGAAGACCGGATGAACTGGTGCCGAGTGAACCCCTTGATGATACTTCCAAAAGAAAGACGGAGGGATCACTAATTTATTCGCACAAGGACGCCTATCCTAAATCGTAAACTCATGTGGCACTATCAAACATATTAAACTCCATCAACAACCAAACCCACGTGACATCCTAAATTCTAAACACAAGTGATGACTGTTAAACTTCATTAATAGTCATTTTAAATCCTAAACCCATGTGACATTATCAGGGTTGTATTTACATATGAAAATCTTGACAATATTCTCTTGTCATGTGCGAATCTCAAACGTTTCAAGTTGTTGCTTTGTGTTTTTAACATTCTGAATCTGGAATCTTCAAGTTTGAATTTGAAGGAGGTAAAGATTTTTCATGTGAAATAAGTAACAGTAAGCAAAATTGCTACTACACCTTTCAATTGAACCCTATTAACAACCATCCTAAATCTTAAACCCCACATGGCACTATCAAAATCATTGAACCATCTTAAATCCTAAACTCATGTGGCATTATCGGGTTCTTAAACATCATTAATGATCATCATAAATCGTAAACTCATGTGGCATTGTCGTGGTGACTAAACCGCATACATGGCATGGGAAACTCACCATGTTAGAATCCAACTTGGAAATAAATTCACAAGGTTAAGGATAATGAAAGGGTTTAGGTTTTAGTCATAACTAAGTTAAGGGTCATTAAATATGTACTAAGATAACTAGGTTAAGGATCTAACTTAAAGATAAACTCACTAGGTTAAAAAAAAAACTTGATTAAACAATTTAAGAATAAACTCATTAAATTAAGGATAATAATTGAGTTAAGAGTTTAACTTAGGAATAAACTCATCAATTTAAATATAAAATTAAGTTAATGATCATTAAATAATTAAGCCTAGGTTAGGAGCTTGAGAATAAATTCATCATAATTGAAATAAAGATTTAGGTTATAAATAAACTCACTAGGTTAAAAATAACAATTGAATTTAAATAAAAAATTCATTAATTAATAAATTATTATTAAATAATTAAGCCCACCAATGTTTGGACATGTGTACTAGTAATATAATACATATTTTAATTGTCCAGGGACATTAACCTGTAATAACAAAGGTATTACTTCTCAAATGTGATATAAACAAAATCATTGTATATATATAATATCAGAATTTCTACAATAGTCATTTAGTAAATTCAAAATCAAAAACTTATGTTTGATTACTAAACTAAGCTTAGTATTTAATGAGAGACACAACTCTCTACCAATGTAAAGGCACAAATGTGTAGTCTTAATCATTCATTAATCTTTCATTTCTCTTTTCTTGTGGTGAACATGAATGTACACATATGACAAACTGTAATAAGTTTTTATTATGATTATTTTTTATTTTAAATGTTAATTATTATTACTTGCTAAATTGCAATAAGTTTTTATTATGATTATTTTTTACTTTAAATATTAATTGTTATTACCTACTAAATTATGTTGATAATCTATCTCAGTAAATAATGTGGTCTAATCATAATTATTAATTTGCATAGTTTATTAGAAATGACATAGTTAAAGTATCTAAAGAGAACTCCACCCAAATCGCACATATTATACATAATTTCTAGATTCACTAGCACAATGTCGAAGGTGTAGAACCTCCTCAGCCTTGTGTAAATCATTTACATTGGAGTCTATATAGATAGTTTGCATCGGGGATGTTACATATAAATTCCATTCATAACCATTTGTTTATCTATAATACGTTGGTAAAAAAGGGTTATATGTTATAAGTTATAAGGGATCCATGCCACATTCTTTACCTAAAACGGGCTACGCATTTATCTAAAGAGTATTTCTTGTTTCCCGACACACCTTAGAGTAAATTTATAAAATAAAAGAGTAAATAATGAAAGAATTTTATTCCTTAGTAGGATAAAAATAATCATATTTTTGGGTACATATATATATATATATATATATATATATATTTATACGTTGGCATCCCGGGGTTTATGCTATAACCTCTTCGGGAAGTATGTTTTATTATAAATAAAGTTTATTGACATGTAAATATACCTAATCTCCCTCCTCAATGTTTATTTTATATATAGATAAATATTTTCTTTTCGGCTCATTAGAACAAATTTATGGCAGGTCGGAGGTTCAATACCTCGTTCTAGCTTAGACATATATAGAAACTCCTTAATTATGCATCAAGCTAGCGTGGGAATACTACAGAAATGGGTGCGTGTTAGGTTTCACTGCTTAAATGAGTGTATTGCTGGAATTCTTTCTGTCAAGGTCAAATACTTAACTGTGCGATGTGAAACTAAAACAAAGGTAATATATGTATATATAAATATGCATACATCACACACACACACATATATAGACATCTATATAATATATATAGATATGTGCATCTATCTATCTCTATATATATACATATATATGTATACAGGACAATGTATTTGTTCAATTGGATTGCTCAATTCAGTATCGTGTTGTGAGGGAGAATGCTAATGATGCGTTTTATGAGCTCCAGGACCCTGAAACACATATTCAGGCCTACGTCTTTGATGGTAATACACTGTGCGCTTGTGCACATATATGTATGTATTCTCTCTCTATATATAAGTCTATAATATACTTTTATTTATCTATACTTGAAGAATACTTTTACGTAGTTTTCTTACTTTGATATTTATTACTTGTATATATATGTAAATATAGATAATTAGCATATTATAAGTGTGTTTTACAGTTATACAGGCTTGTGTTCCTGAGATGAACCTTTGAACAGAAGGGAGAGATTGCTAATATTGTACAGGACGAGCTTGACAAGGTACACATATAACACGTTTAAAACACACGTTATCTTTATGAATACATATGTCACATATGTGTATACATATTACGAGTACTAATGTGGAGTACAACCTCTTTTGGGCGACAAGGGGTACTCTAAACCAACTAACCCCTAAGGGTTTGAGTGGCTAAGTCATACCTTAAACCTAAGGCTAGTACTTAGTGAGGACATGAGTGTGCACCGTAAGTAGACACGAGTGTTTTACTAAGCAAACTCCCTAAAGATAGGTTTGGATAATCCTAAGTATATGACTTTGCAAGTGCGTCATGAAGGGGCTTATGCTAACAAACTTAGATTGTTCAACCCCTGGTTTTTAAGGAGAATACTTTTTTACTTAAGTGTGCCAAAGCACACCTAGTTACGAGACCTAACCTCCCTTAAGTGGATGCCCAAACTCTAGTGTGAGCATAAACATGCATGTTTGTTAAAATATCCAACCCCTTGGCGACAAACCCATGACACAACCCCAAAGGGCGTGCATTGAGTGTTGTATCGTGTGACGTCTAATCTCCATATGACACTACCTTCCACGATGTAAATATCATGCCATAGCCCTTAGATTTAAGAGTTGCACTAAGTGCCACAAACGTGGCTCTTAAATGTCAACTCTAGAACCCCTTAGGGTGGTGTTACATGTGGGCCGGATCCGAGAAAAATTAAGGATTCGGACTCAATTTCACCATGTTACATGTAAAAAAATCCTGAATAAGTGTCTGAGTCTGGAATTACATTTGGAACCTCAAGGGGGGTTCCGAATAAATTTTGAATGCCCCGAACAACCACGTGGCAATTGAGCTGTACTATGTTTGTGCCAAACAAGGGGGGTTCCGAATAAATTTCGAATGCCCCGAATGACCACGTGGCAACTGAGCTATACTATGTTTGTGCCAAAACATTCTAGGTTGTGAATGTGGGGAGAAGGAATGTCGGAAGTGGATATGGAGGGCTTTGTTGATGTGATGATGCCTCCCCCTCAAGGAAATTCATCATCAGCAGGTGGTAAGAAGGGTAGATCTGTAGTTGTGCAAGAGCTCTATGACAAGCGCAAGGGGAAAACCTGGACTGAAGAGGAACTCACCATTCTGATCTTTGCAAAGAGGGAAGATGACAACAAATATCAAGGTGGGGAGCTAGAGAGAAAGGGAAGAAGAAGGCTGACAGGTGGGGAGAGATTGAAATGTTTTGCTTGCAACATAAGCTCTATAGAGATGCAAGTCAACTCATGAAATGGTGGGAGCAGCTGAAGACAAAGTTCAACAAGATTTATGACTATGAAAAGGTCGTGCCAAGTGGTCACAATAGTTACTGGTCAATGACTCCTGTTGAGAAAAAGTAGAGGAAGTTTGTTGATATGAGCAGGTCTTTGTTTGATCAAATGCGTATCACTCTAGTAGAGAACAAGACGGTGGAGCATGGGGGCTTGGTTAGTGACACATCTGGCTCAAGGTTTGCATCTGCAACAACACCACAAGTAGAGGCCACAGAAGATGAGGAACACGGTTCAGGTATTTTTTAATTATTTTTAAAAGTTTTTATAGAACTTACAAAAGATTTTGTTGTTTTAGAAAACGACTGTGAACCTGAGACCAAGAAAGGCGATGAATCAACTTCCACAACTGGTAAAAAAAGGAAACGATTGCCTTGTGGTTCTGGGGATTTGATCAAGCAGCTGGAGAAAGCTCAGGAGGCTCAGATGGAGTTGCAAAAGCAACTTCTAGAGATGCAAAAAGAACACAGTAATGAGGCTCTGCAGCTACATAAGGAATCAGTTGCAGCACTGATTGAGTCCTCAAATGCTCAAACTAGAGAGCTCACAGAAGCCATTGGAGGTGTTCAGTGTGTGATGGAATCATCCAACGACATCATGAAAAGCTTTTTGAACATGTAGATGTCCAACGGTTTGTGTGTTTGTTTTTTTTCTCTTCTTCTTTTTGTCTTTTATTTTATTTTTTTTTCTTTTTTCTGTCACGGAGACTAATCTATTGTAGCTTTTAAATATTTATCTTTTTTTACATAAATATTTTGAACTACAATGTATTAATATAGTTTACAATTATCTTCCTAAAAACATCTCCTGGTCTAGAAAATCCTGGTGCAAAAATCGTGTTGTATTTGGGATCAGGATTATCACCTATCCATTCCTCAAAAAACCTGTCACCCTTGTCCATGATAATATTGTGCAAAATAACACAACATTGGATAGCATTAGACACAAGGTAAGGGTCCCCTCTATAAATTGTTCTAGCCAGATACCTCCATTGCATTTTTAGTTGGCCAAATGCTCACCACAATGATCCGTGTTGATGAGTGCATGTAGTTCCAATCCAAAAACTCATACATACAGTGAGGAAAAGGGGTCAACATACCAGGTCTCAGATCATACCCACCATCTGCAATAAGGTACTCAGGGATAGGCCCAAATGTTAGTGTTGGTGCCGGACGGACAATTCGATAAAGAACTGGAGTAAGTGGAATTGAAACCGCCGGTTCTGATCTACGATCATTGCATGAACCTGGCATCCCCGAAAAAACATCAAGAAACCGAGACTTACTATCCACAATGGCTTGCACTTTCATGCTGATCTTCTGCTTGTAATCCCTCCATTCCCTAGAATCAGAGTCCACAGGCTGTCAAGCCACGATCCAAGAACCAGGAAGAGAGCAGAATTCCAAGAACAGGAAGGCTTGACTCAGGAACAGGACCGAGAGCAGGACGGAACTAGGAACAGGAACAAGACGGATCCAGGAGCAAGACAGGATCAGGATAGGATCCGGGAGCAAGACAGGATCCAAGAATAAGACAAAAACAGGACAGGATCCGGGAACAAGACAGGAGCAGGACAGGATCCATGAGCAGGACAGGAAACAAGAACGGGATAGGAGCAGGACAGGAAACAAGACAAGAATAAGACAAGACGAGATTGATCGTAGTAAGACTGGTGTTGATAGTAACTGATTGTACAACAATTAGGTCGGAGCTTTTATGCTCACAACTCCAAGAGCTAATCTAGGCATAAGTGCTAAAAGTGGTTGCATGCATGCAAAGTGACTGCATGCATGCAGAGGCTAAGATGAGTCCACATGTCCCTTATCCTCTAGGCATATCCTGTGGCATATCCTCTAGGCATATCCTGTGGCATATCCTCTAGGCATATCCTGTGGCATATCTTGTAGGAATATCCTGCAACCGTATCCTGTGTCCGAAATCCTGGTAGGAATATCCTGTAGGAAAGTCCTGCAACCCATATTCTGTATCCGGAATCCTGTATCCTGTATCGGGTCGTGACAGCACTTTCTCCCTAAGATGAGTTCCACGAGTCTTGGACCTGGTTTAGCAGGATAATGCTGATGGAAGGCAGCAACCTTGGAAGAAGCATGGAGTAAGTTGGATGCAGGTTCCCAATGCGATCAGTAGGCAAATACCCTTTTCAATCCACCAAGTATTGGAGTTGGCGGCGATGAAGACGAGAATCAAGGATGGCTGCAACTTCGTACTCAGTTCAGTGTTAATGACCACAGGAGGGAGGGAGAAGAAACACGACCGGAAGAGAAGAAGATGATACGGCTCCAACAAGGAGATGTGAAACACAGGATGAAGTTTCACTGTGGATGGTAAACTCGAGTTGGAAAGCTACAGGATTTACCTCCGCCACGATCCTGTAAAGGCCCAATCGTTAAAAATCCAACTTAGAAGAAGGCCTGTTGGTGCGAATGTGTTGACAAAGAAGCCACATGAGATCACCAATCTTTATGCAGGTGCCGGCTGACGGTGAG